>CAMPDV010000185.1:0-512495 GCA_946699065.1 Loxodes magnus
TCACTTTTCTAAATACTTAATTCTTCTCAAAGCATACTCCTTAAAACAGAAATTATTCATTCTTTTCTTACTTTACTTCTTCACTTTTCTAAATACTTATTACTTCTCAAAGCATACTCCTTAAAACAGAAATTCTATCTTCTTTTCTTACTTTACTTCTTCACTTTTCTAAATACTTATTACTTCTCAAAGCATACTCCTTTAAACAGAAATTCTATCTTCTTTTCTTACTTTACTTCTTCACTTTTCTAAATACTTAATTCTTCTCAAAGCATACTCCTTTAAACTGAAATTCTATCTTCTTTTCTTACTTTACTTCTTCACTTTTCTAAATACTTATTACTTCTCAAAGCATACTCCATTAAACAGAAATTCTATCTTCTTTTCTTACTTTACTTCTTCACTTTTCTAAATACTTATTACTTCTCAAAGCATACTCCTTAAAACAGAAATTATTCATTCTTTTCTTACTTTACTTCTTCACTTTTCTAAATACTTATTACTTCTCAAAGCATACTCCTTAAAACTGAAATTCTATATTCTTTTCTTACTTTACTTCTATACTCTTCTAAATACTTATTACTTCTCAAAGCATACTCCTTTAAACTGAAACTCTGACTTCTTTTCTTACTTTACTTCTTCGCTTTTCTAAATACTTATTACTTCTCAAAGCATACTCCTTTAAACTGAAACTCTGACTTCTTTTCTTACTTTACTTCTTCACTTTTCTAAATACTTATTACTTCTCAAAGCATACTCCTTAAAACTGAAACTCTATCTTCCTATTCTTACCTTACTTCTTCGCTTTTCTAAATACTTATTACTTCTCAAAGCATACTCCTTAAAACAGAAATTATTCATTCTTTTCTTACTTAACTTCTTCGCTTTTCTAAATACTTAATTCTTCTCAAAGCATACTCCTTAAAACTGAAATTCTATCTTCTTTTCTTACTTTACTTCTTCACTTTTCTAAATACTTATTACTTCTCAAAGCATACTCCTTTAAACTGAAATTCTATATTCTTTTCTTACTTTACTTCTTCACTTTTCTAAATACTTAATTCTTCTCAAAGCATACTCCTTAAAACAGAAATTATTCATTCTTTTCTTACTTTACTTCTTCACTTTTCTAAATACTTATTACTTCTCAAAGCATACTCCTTAAAACAGAAATTCTATCTTCTTTTCTTACTTTACTTCTTCACTTTTCTAAATACTTATTACTTCTCAAAGCATACTCCTTTAAACAGAAATTCTATCTTCTTTTCTTACTTTACTTCTTCACTTTTCTAAATACTTAATTCTTCTCAAAGCATACTCCTTTAAACTGAAATTCTATCTTCTTTTCTTACTTTACTTCTTCACTTTTCTAAATACTTATTACTTCTCAAAGCATACTCCATTAAACAGAAATTCTATCTTCTTTTCTTACTTTACTTCTTCACTTTTCTAAATACTTATTACTTCTCAAAGCATACTCCTTAAAACAGAAATTATTCATTCTTTTCTTACTTTACTTCTTCACTTTTCTAAATACTTATTACTTCTCAAAGCATACTCCTTAAAACAGAAATTATTCATTCTTTTCTTACTTTACTTCTATACTCTTCTAAATACTTATTACTTCTCAAAGCATACTCCTTTAAACTGAAACTCTGACTTCTTTTCTTACTTTACTTCTTCGCTTTTCTAAATACTTATTACTTCTCAAAGCATACTCCTTTAAACTGAAACTCTGACTTCTTTTCTTACTTTACTTCTTCACTTTTCTAAATACTTATTACTTCTCAAAGCATACTCCTTAAAACTGAAACTCTATCTTCCTATTCTTACCTTACTTCTTCGCTTTTCTAAATACTTATTACTTCTCAAAGCATACTCCTTTAAACTGAAACTATGACTTCTTTTCTTACTTTACTTCTTCACTTTTCTAAATACTTAATTCTTCTCAAAGCATACTCCTTTAAACTGAAATTCTATCTTCTTTTCTTACTTTACTTCTTCACTTTTCTAAATACTTATTACTTCTCAAAGCATACTCCTTAAAACAGAAATTATTCATTCTTTTCTTACTTTACTTCTTCACTTTTCTAAATACTTATTACTTCTCAAAGCATACTCCTTAAAACTGAAACTCTATCTTCCTATTCTTACCTTACTTCTTCGCTTTTCTAAATACTTATTACTTCTCAAAGCATACTCCTTTAAACAGAAATTCTATCTTCTTTTCTTACTTTACTTCTTCACTTTTCTAAATACTTAATTCTTCTCAAAGCATACTCCTTTAAACTGAAATTCTATCTTCTTTTCTTACTTTACTTCTTCACTTTTCTAAATACTTATTACTTCTCAAAGCATACTCCATTAAACAGAAATTCTATCTTCTTTTCTTACTTTACTTCTTCACTTTTCTAAATACTTATTACTTCTCAAAGCATACTCCTTAAAACAGAAATTATTCATTCTTTTCTTACTTTACTTCTTCACTTTTCTAAATACTTATTACTTCTCAAAGCATACTCCTTAAAACTGAAATTCTATATTCTTTTCTTACTTTACTTCTATACTCTTCTAAATACTTATTACTTCTCAAAGCATACTCCTTTAAACTGAAACTCTGACTTCTTTTCTTACTTTACTTCTTCGCTTTTCTAAATACTTATTACTTCTCAAAGCATACTCCTTTAAACTGAAACTCTGACTTCTTTTCTTACTTTACTTCTTCACTTTTCTAAATACTTATTACTTCTCAAAGCATACTCCTTAAAACTGAAACTCTATCTTCCTATTCTTACCTTACTTCTTCGCTTTTCTAAATACTTATTACTTCTCAAAGCATACTCCTTTAAACTGAAACTATGACTTCTTTTCTTACTTTACTTCTTCACTTTTCTAAATACTTAATTCTTCTCAAAGCATACTCCTTTAAACTGAAATTCTATCTTCTTTTCTTACTTTACTTCTTCACTTTTCTAAATACTTATTACTTCTCAAAGCATACTCCTTAAAACAGAAATTATTCATTCTTTTCTTACTTTACTTCTTCACTTTTCTAAATACTTATTACTTCTCAAAGCATACTCCTTAAAACAGAAATTATTCATTCTTTTCTTACTTTACTTCTTCACTTTTCTAAATACTTATTACTTCTCAAAGCATACTCCTTAAAACTGAAATTCTATATTCTTTTCTTACTTTACTTCTTCACTTTTCTAAATACTTAATTCTTCTCAAAGCATACTCCTTAAAACAGAAATTATTCATTCTTTTCTTACTTTACTTCTTCACTTTTCTAAATACTTATTACTTCTCAAAGCATACTCCTTAAAACAGAATTTCTATCTTCTTTTCTTACTTTACTTCTTCACTTTTCTAAATACTTAATTCTTCTCAAAGCATACTCCTTTAAACTGAAATTCTATCTTCTTTTCTTACTTTACTTCTTCACTTTTCTAAATACTTATTACTTCTCAAAGCATACTCCTTTAAACAGAAATTCTATCTTCTTTTCTTACTTAACTTCTTCGCTTTTCTAAATACTTATTACTTCTCAAAGCATACTCCTTAAAACAGAAATTATTCATTCTTTTCTTACTTTACTTCTTCACTTTTCTAAATACTTATTACTTCTCAAAGCAGAATCCTTAAAACTGAAACTCTATCTTCCTATTCTTACCTTACTTCTTCACTTTTCTAAATACTTATTACTTTTAAAACATACTCCTTAAAACAGAAATTATTCATTCTTTTCTTACTTTACTTCTTCACTTTTCTAAATACTTATTACTTCTCAAAGCATACTCCTTAAAACTGAAATTCTATCTTCTTTTCTTACTTAACTTCTTCGCTTTTCTAAATACTTATTACTTCTCAAAGCATACTCCTTTAAACTGAAACTCTGACTTCTTTTCTTACTTTACTTCTTCACTTTTCTAAATACTTATTACTTCTCAAAGCATACTCCTTAAAACTGAAATTCTATCTTCCTATTCTTACTTTACTTCTTCACTTTTCTAAATACTTATTACTTCTCAAAGCATACTCCTTAAAACAGAAATTATTCATTCTTTTCTTACTTTACTTCTTCACTTTTCTAAATACTTATTACTTCTCAAAGCATACTCCTTAAAACAGAAACTCTGACTTCTTTTCTTACTTTACTTCTTCACTTTTCTAAATACTTATTACTTCTCAAAGCATACTCCTTAAAACAGAAATTATTCATTCTTTTCTTACTTAACTTCTTCGCTTTTCTAAATACTTATTACTTCTCAAAGCATACTCCTTAAAACAGAAATTATTCATTCTTTTCTTACTTTACTTCTTCACTTTTCTAAATACTTAATTCTTCTCAAAGCATACTCCTTTAAACTGAAATTCTATCTTCTTTTCTTACTTTACTTCTTCACTTTTCTAAATACTTATTACTTCTCAAAGCATACTCCATTAAACAGAAATTCTATCTTCTTTTCTTACTTTACTTCTTCACTTTTCTAAATACTTATTACTTCTCAAAGCATACTCCTTAAAACAGAAATTATTCATTCTTTTCTTACTTTACTTCTTCACTTTTCTAAATACTTATTACTTCTCAAAGCATACTCCTTAAAACTGAAATTCTATATTCTTTTCTTACTTTACTTCTATACTCTTCTAAATACTTATTACTTCTCAAAGCATACTCCTTTAAACTGAAACTCTGACTTCTTTTCTTACTTTACTTCTTCGCTTTTCTAAATACTTATTACTTCTCAAAGCATACTCCTTTAAACTGAAACTCTGACTTCTTTTCTTACTTTACTTCTTCACTTTTCTAAATACTTATTACTTCTCAAAGCATACTCCTTAAAACTGAAACTCTATCTTCCTATTCTTACCTTACTTCTTCGCTTTTCTAAATACTTATTACTTCTCAAAGCATACTCCTTAAAACAGAAATTATTCATTCTTTTCTTACTTAACTTCTTCGCTTTTCTAAATACTTAATTCTTCTCAAAGCATACTCCTTAAAACTGAAATTCTATCTTCTTTTCTTACTTTACTTCTTCACTTTTCTAAATACTTATTACTTCTCAAAGCATACTCCTTAAAACAGAAATTATTCATTCTTTTCTTACTTTACTTCTTCACTTTTCTAAATACTTATTACTTCTCAAAGCATACTCCTTAAAACAGAAATTATTCATTCTTTTCTTACTTAACTTCTTCACTTTTCTAAATACTTAATTCTTCTCAAAGCATACTCCTTTAAACTGAAATTCTATCTTCTTTTCTTACTTTACTTCTTCACTTTTCTAAATACTTATTACTTCTCAAAGCATACTCCTTAAAACAGAAATTATTCATTCTTTTCTTACTTTACTTCTTCACTTTTCTAAATACTTATTACTTCTCAAAGCATACTCCTTAAAACTGAAACTCTATCTTCCTATTCTTACCTTACTTCTTCGCTTTTCTAAATACTTATTACTTCTCAAAGCATACTCCTTTAAACTGAAACTATGACTTCTTTTCTTACTTTACTTCTTCACTTTTCTAAATACTTAATTCTTCTCAAAGCATACTCCTTTAAACTGAAATTCTATCTTCTTTTCTTACTTTACTTCTTCACTTTTCTAAATACTTATTACTTCTCAAAGCATACTCCATTAAACAGAAATTCTATCTTCTTTTCTTACTTTACTTCTTCACTTTTCTAAATACTTATTACTTCTCAAAGCATACTCCTTAAAACAGAAATTATTCATTCTTTTCTTACTTTACTTCTTCACTTTTCTAAATACTTATTACTTCTCAAAGCATACTCCTTAAAACTGAAATTCTATATTCTTTTCTTACTTTACTTCTATACTCTTCTAAATACTTATTACTTCTCAAAGCATACTCCTTTAAACTGAAACTCTGACTTCTTTTCTTACTTTACTTCTTCGCTTTTCTAAATACTTATTACTTCTCAAAGCATACTCCTTTAAACTGAAACTCTGACTTCTTTTCTTACTTTACTTCTTCACTTTTCTAAATACTTATTACTTCTCAAAGCATACTCCTTAAAACTGAAACTCTATCTTCCTATTCTTACCTTACTTCTTCGCTTTTCTAAATACTTATTACTTCTCAAAGCATACTCCTTTAAACTGAAATTCTATCTTCTTTTCTTACTTTACTTCTTCACTTTTCTAAATACTTATTACTTCTCAAAGCATACTCCTTAAAACAGAAATTATTCATTCTTTTCTTACTTTACTTCTTCACTTTTCTAAATACTTATTACTTCTCAAAGCATACTCCTTAAAACAGAAATTATTCATTCTTTTCTTACTTTACTTCTTCACTTTTCTAAATACTTATTACTTCTCAAAGCATACTCCTTAAAACAGAAATTATTCATTCTTTTCTTACTTTACTTCTTCACTTTTCTAAATACTTATTACTTCTCAAAGCATACTCCTTAAAACTGAAATTCTATATTCTTTTCTTACTTTACTTCTTCACTTTTCTAAATACTTAATTCTTCTCAAAGCATACTCCTTAAAACAGAAATTATTCATTCTTTTCTTACTTTACTTCTTCACTTTTCTAAATACTTATTACTTCTCAAAGCATACTCCTTAAAACAGAATTTCTATCTTCTTTTCTTACTTTACTTCTTCACTTTTCTAAATACTTAATTCTTCTCAAAGCATACTCCTTTAAACTGAAATTCTATCTTCTTTTCTTACTTTACTTCTTCACTTTTCTAAATACTTATTACTTCTCAAAGCATACTCCTTTAAACAGAAATTCTATCTTCTTTTCTTACTTAACTTCTTCGCTTTTCTAAATACTTATTACTTCTCAAAGCATACTCCTTAAAACAGAAATTATTCATTCTTTTCTTACTTTACTTCTTCACTTTTCTAAATACTTATTACTTCTCAAAGCAGAATCCTTAAAACTGAAACTCTATCTTCCTATTCTTACCTTACTTCTTCACTTTTCTAAATACTTATTACTTTTAAAACATACTCCTTAAAACAGAAATTATTCATTCTTTTCTTACTTTACTTCTTCACTTTTCTAAATACTTATTACTTCTCAAAGCATACTCCTTAAAACTGAAATTCTATCTTCTTTTCTTACTTAACTTCTTCGCTTTTCTAAATACTTATTACTTCTCAAAGCATACTCCTTTAAACTGAAACTCTGACTTCTTTTCTTACTTTACTTCTTCACTTTTCTAAATACTTATTACTTCTCAAAGCATACTCCTTAAAACTGAAATTCTATCTTCCTATTCTTACTTTACTTCTTCACTTTTCTAAATACTTATTACTTCTCAAAGCAGAATCCTTAAAACTGAAATTATTCATTCTTTTCTTACTTTACTTCTTCACTTTTCTAAATACTTATTACTTCTCAAAGCATACTCCTTAAAACAGAAACTCTGACTTCTTTTCTTACTTTACTTCTTCACTTTTCTAAATACTTATTACTTCTCAAAGCATACTCCTTAAAACAGAAATTATTCATTCTTTTCTTACTTAACTTCTTCGCTTTTCTAAATACTTATTACTTCTCAAAGCATACTCCTTAAAACAGAAATTATTCATTCTTTTCTTACTTTACTTCTTCACTTTTCTAAATACTTAATTCTTCTCAAAGCATACTCCTTTAAACTGAAATTCTATCTTCTTTTCTTACTTTACTTCTTCACTTTTCTAAATACTTATTACTTCTCAAAGCATACTCCATTAAACAGAAATTCTATCTTCTTTTCTTACTTTACTTCTTCACTTTTCTAAATACTTATTACTTCTCAAAGCATACTCCTTAAAACAGAAATTATTCATTCTTTTCTTACTTTACTTCTTCACTTTTCTAAATACTTATTACTTCTCAAAGCATACTCCTTAAAACAGAAATTATTCATTCTTTTCTTACTTTACTTCTTCACTTTTCTAAATACTTATTACTTCTCAAAGCATACTCCTTAAAACAGAAATTATTCATTCTTTTCTTACTTTACTTCTTCACTTTTCTAAATACTTATTACTTCTCAAAGCATACTCCTTAAAACTGAAATTCTATATTCTTTTCTTACTTTACTTCTTCACTTTTCTAAATACTTAATTCTTCTCAAAGCATACTCCTTAAAACAGAAATTATTCATTCTTTTCTTACTTTACTTCTTCACTTTTCTAAATACTTATTACTTCTCAAAGCATACTCCTTAAAACAGAATTTCTATCTTCTTTTCTTACTTTACTTCTTCACTTTTCTAAATACTTAATTCTTCTCAAAGCATACTCCTTTAAACTGAAATTCTATCTTCTTTTCTTACTTTACTTCTTCACTTTTCTAAATACTTATTACTTCTCAAAGCATACTCCTTTAAACAGAAATTCTATCTTCTTTTCTTACTTAACTTCTTCGCTTTTCTAAATACTTATTACTTCTCAAAGCATACTCCTTAAAACAGAAATTATTCATTCTTTTCTTACTTTACTTCTTCACTTTTCTAAATACTTATTACTTCTCAAAGCAGAATCCTTAAAACTGAAACTCTATCTTCCTATTCTTACCTTACTTCTTCACTTTTCTAAATACTTATTACTTTTAAAACATACTCCTTAAAACAGAAATTATTCATTCTTTTCTTACTTTACTTCTTCACTTTTCTAAATACTTATTACTTCTCAAAGCATACTCCTTAAAACTGAAATTCTATCTTCTTTTCTTACTTAACTTCTTCGCTTTTCTAAATACTTATTACTTCTCAAAGCATACTCCTTTAAACTGAAACTCTGACTTCTTTTCTTACTTTACTTCTTCACTTTTCTAAATACTTATTACTTCTCAAAGCATACTCCTTAAAACTGAAATTCTATCTTCCTATTCTTACTTTACTTCTTCACTTTTCTAAATACTTATTACTTCTCAAAGCAGAATCCTTAAAACTGAAATTATTCATTCTTTTCTTACTTTACTTCTTCACTTTTCTAAATACTTATTACTTCTCAAAGCATACTCCTTAAAACAGAAACTCTGACTTCTTTTCTTACTTTACTTCTTCACTTTTCTAAATACTTATTACTTCTCAAAGCATACTCCTTAAAACAGAAATTATTCATTCTTTTCTTACTTAACTTCTTCGCTTTTCTAAATACTTATTACTTCTCAAAGCATACTCCTTAAAACAGAAATTATTCATTCTTTTCTTACTTTACTTCTTCACTTTTCTAAATACTTAATTCTTCTCAAAGCATACTCCTTTAAACTGAAATTCTATCTTCTTTTCTTACTTTACTTCTTCACTTTTCTAAATACTTATTACTTCTCAAAGCATACTCCATTAAACAGAAATTCTATCTTCTTTTCTTACTTTACTTCTTCACTTTTCTAAATACTTATTACTTCTCAAAGCATACTCCTTAAAACAGAAATTATTCATTCTTTTCTTACTTTACTTCTTCACTTTTCTAAATACTTATTACTTCTCAAAGCATACTCCTTAAAACTGAAATTCTATATTCTTTTCTTACTTTACTTCTATACTCTTCTAAATACTTATTACTTCTCAAAGCATACTCCTTTAAACTGAAACTCTGACTTCTTTTCTTACTTTACTTCTTCGCTTTTCTAAATACTTATTACTTCTCAAAGCATACTCCTTTAAACTGAAACTCTGACTTCTTTTCTTACTTTACTTCTTCACTTTTCTAAATACTTATTACTTCTCAAAGCATACTCCTTAAAACTGAAACTCTATCTTCCTATTCTTACCTTACTTCTTCGCTTTTCTAAATACTTATTACTTCTCAAAGCATACTCCTTAAAACAGAAATTATTCATTCTTTTCTTACTTAACTTCTTCGCTTTTCTAAATACTTAATTCTTCTCAAAGCATACTCCTTAAAACTGAAATTATTCATTCTTTTCTTACTTTACTTCTTCACTTTTCTAAATACTTATTACTTCTCAAAGCATACTCCTTTAAACTGAAATTCTATATTCTTTTCTTACTTTACTTCTTCACTTTTCTAAATACTTAATTCTTCTCAAAGCATACTCCTTAAAACAGAAATTATTCATTCTTTTCTTACTTTACTTCTTCACTTTTCTAAATACTTATTACTTCTCAAAGCATACTCCTTAAAACAGAAATTCTATCTTCTTTTCTTACTTTACTTCTTCACTTTTCTAAATACTTATTACTTCTCAAAGCATACTCCTTTAAACAGAAATTCTATCTTCTTTTCTTACTTTACTTCTTCACTTTTCTAAATACTTAATTCTTCTCAAAGCATACTCCTTTAAACTGAAATTCTATCTTCTTTTCTTACTTTACTTCTTCACTTTTCTAAATACTTATTACTTCTCAAAGCATACTCCATTAAACAGAAATTATTCATTCTTTTCTTACTTTACTTCTTCACTTTTCTAAATACTTATTACTTCTCAAAGCATACTCCTTAAAACTGAAATTCTATATTCTTTTCTTACTTTACTTCTATACTCTTCTAAATACTTATTACTTCTCAAAGCATACTCCTTTAAACTGAAACTCTGACTTCTTTTCTTACTTTACTTCTTCGCTTTTCTAAATACTTATTACTTCTCAAAGCATACTCCTTTAAACTGAAACTCTGACTTCTTTTCTTACTTTACTTCTTCGCTTTTCTAAATACTTATTACTTCTCAAAGCATACTCCTTTAAACTGAAACTCTGACTTCTTTTCTTACTTTACTTCTTCACTTTTCTAAATACTTATTACTTCTCAAAGCATACTCCTTAAAACTGAAACTCTATCTTCCTATTCTTACCTTACTTCTTCGCTTTTCTAAATACTTATTACTTCTCAAAGCATACTCCTTTAAACTGAAACTATGACTTCTTTTCTTACTTTACTTCTTCACTTTTCTAAATACTTAATTCTTCTCAAAGCATACTCCTTTAAACTGAAATTCTATCTTCTTTTCTTACTTTACTTCTTCACTTTTCTAAATACTTATTACTTCTCAAAGCATACTCCTTAAAACAGAAATTATTCATTCTTTTCTTACTTTACTTCTTCACTTTTCTAAATACTTATTACTTCTCAAAGCATACTCCTTAAAACAGAAATTATTCATTCTTTTCTTACTTTACTTCTTCACTTTTCTAAATACTTATTACTTCTCAAAGCATACTCCTTAAAACAGAAATTATTCATTCTTTTCTTACTTTACTTCTTCACTTTTCTAAATACTTATTACTTCTCAAAGCATACTCCTTAAAACTGAAATTCTATATTCTTTTCTTACTTTACTTCTTCACTTTTCTAAATACTTAATTCTTCTCAAAGCATACTCCTTAAAACAGAAATTATTCATTCTTTTCTTACTTTACTTCTTCACTTTTCTAAATACTTATTACTTCTCAAAGCATACTCCTTAAAACAGAATTTCTATCTTCTTTTCTTACTTTACTTCTTCACTTTTCTAAATACTTAATTCTTCTCAAAGCATACTCCTTTAAACTGAAATTCTATCTTCTTTTCTTACTTTACTTCTTCACTTTTCTAAATACTTATTACTTCTCAAAGCATACTCCTTTAAACAGAAATTCTATCTTCTTTTCTTACTTAACTTCTTCGCTTTTCTAAATACTTATTACTTCTCAAAGCATACTCCTTAAAACAGAAATTATTCATTCTTTTCTTACTTTACTTCTTCACTTTTCTAAATACTTATTACTTCTCAAAGCAGAATCCTTAAAACTGAAACTCTATCTTCCTATTCTTACCTTACTTCTTCACTTTTCTAAATACTTATTACTTTTAAAACATACTCCTTAAAACAGAAATTATTCATTCTTTTCTTACTTTACTTCTTCACTTTTCTAAATACTTATTACTTCTCAAAGCATACTCCTTAAAACTGAAATTCTATCTTCTTTTCTTACTTAACTTCTTCGCTTTTCTAAATACTTATTACTTCTCAAAGCATACTCCTTTAAACTGAAACTCTGACTTCTTTTCTTACTTTACTTCTTCACTTTTCTAAATACTTATTACTTCTCAAAGCATACTCCTTAAAACTGAAATTCTATCTTCCTATTCTTACTTTACTTCTTCACTTTTCTAAATACTTATTACTTCTCAAAGCATACTCCTTAAAACAGAAATTATTCATTCTTTTCTTACTTTACTTCTTCACTTTTCTAAATACTTATTACTTCTCAAAGCATACTCCTTAAAACAGAAATTATTCATTCTTTTCTTACTTTACTTCTTCACTTTTCTAAATACTTATTACTTCTCAAAGCATACTCCTTAAAACAGAAATTATTCATTCTTTTCTTACTTAACTTCTTCGCTTTTCTAAATACTTATTACTTCTCAAAGCATACTCCTTAAAACAGAAATTATTCATTCTTTTCTTACTTTACTTCTTCACTTTTCTAAATACTTATTACTTCTCAAAGCATACTCCTTAAAACTGAAATTCTATATTCTTTTCTTACTTTACTTCTATACTCTTCTAAATACTTATTACTTCTCAAAGCATACTCCTTTAAACTGAAACTCTGACTTCTTTTCTTACTTTACTTCTTCGCTTTTCTAAATACTTATTACTTCTCAAAGCATACTCCTTTAAACTGAAACTCTGACTTCTTTTCTTACTTTACTTCTTCACTTTTCTAAATACTTATTACTTCTCAAAGCATACTCCTTAAAACTGAAACTCTATCTTCCTATTCTTACCTTACTTCTTCGCTTTTCTAAATACTTATTACTTCTCAAAGCATACTCCTTTAAACTGAAACTATGACTTCTTTTCTTACTTTACTTCTTCACTTTTCTAAATACTTAATTCTTCTCAAAGCATACTCCTTTAAACTGAAATTCTATCTTCTTTTCTTACTTTACTTCTTCACTTTTCTAAATACTTATTACTTCTCAAAGCATACTCCTTAAAACAGAAATTATTCATTCTTTTCTTACTTTACTTCTTCACTTTTCTAAATACTTATTACTTCTCAAAGCATACTCCTTAAAACAGAAATTATTCATTCTTTTCTTACTTTACTTCTTCACTTTTCTAAATACTTATTACTTCTCAAAGCATACTCCTTAAAACAGAAATTATTCATTCTTTTCTTACTTTACTTCTTCACTTTTCTAAATACTTATTACTTCTCAAAGCATACTCCTTAAAACTGAAATTCTATATTCTTTTCTTACTTTACTTCTTCACTTTTCTAAATACTTAATTCTTCTCAAAGCATACTCCTTAAAACAGAAATTATTCATTCTTTTCTTACTTTACTTCTTCACTTTTCTAAATACTTATTACTTCTCAAAGCATACTCCTTAAAACAGAATTTCTATCTTCTTTTCTTACTTTACTTCTTCACTTTTCTAAATACTTAATTCTTCTCAAAGCATACTCCTTTAAACTGAAATTCTATCTTCTTTTCTTACTTTACTTCTTCACTTTTCTAAATACTTATTACTTCTCAAAGCATACTCCTTTAAACAGAAATTCTATCTTCTTTTCTTACTTAACTTCTTCGCTTTTCTAAATACTTATTACTTCTCAAAGCATACTCCTTAAAACAGAAATTATTCATTCTTTTCTTACTTTACTTCTTCACTTTTCTAAATACTTATTACTTCTCAAAGCAGAATCCTTAAAACTGAAACTCTATCTTCCTATTCTTACCTTACTTCTTCACTTTTCTAAATACTTATTACTTTTAAAACATACTCCTTAAAACAGAAATTATTCATTCTTTTCTTACTTTACTTCTTCACTTTTCTAAATACTTATTACTTCTCAAAGCATACTCCTTAAAACTGAAATTCTATCTTCTTTTCTTACTTAACTTCTTCGCTTTTCTAAATACTTATTACTTCTCAAAGCATACTCCTTAAAACAGAAATTATTCATTCTTTTCTTACTTTACTTCTTCACTTTTCTAAATACTTATTACTTCTCAAAGCATACTCCTTTAAACTGAAATTCTATCTTCTTTTCTTACTTTACTTCTATACTCTTCTAAATACTTATTACTTCTCAAAGCATACTCCTTAAAACAGAAATTATTCATTCTTTTCTTACTTTACTTCTTCACTTTTCTAAATACTTATTACTTCTCAAAGCATACTCCTTAAAACAGAAATTATTCATTCTTTTCTTACTTTACTTCTTCACTTTTCTAAATACTTATTACTTCTCAAAGCATACTCCTTAAAACAGAAATTATTCATTCTTTTCTTACTTAACTTCTTCGCTTTTCTAAATACTTATTACTTCTCAAAGCATACTCCTTAAAACAGAAATTATTCATTCTTTTCTTACTTTACTTCTTCACTTTTCTAAATACTTATTACTTCTCAAAGCATACTCCTTTAAACTGAAATTCTATCTTCTTTTCTTACTTTACTTCTTCACTTTTCTAAATACTTATTACTTCTCAAAGCATACTCCTTAAAACAGAAATTATTCATTCTTTTCTTACTTTACTTCTTCACTTTTCTAAATACTTATTACTTCTCAAAGCATACTCCTTTAAACAGAAATTCTATCTTCTTTTCTTACTTAACTTCTTCGCTTTTCTAAATACTTATTACTTCTCAAAGCATACTCCTTAAAACAGAAATTATTCATTCTTTTCTTACTTTACTTCTTCACTTTTCTAAATACTTATTACTTCTCAAAGCAGAATCCTTAAAACTGAAACTCTATCTTCCTATTCTTACCTTACTTCTTCACTTTTCTAAATACTTATTACTTTTAAAACATACTCCTTAAAACAGAAATTATTCATTCTTTTCTTACTTTACTTCTTCACTTTTCTAAATACTTATTACTTCTCAAAGCATACTCCTTAAAACTGAAATTCTATCTTCTTTTCTTACTTAACTTCTTCGCTTTTCTAAATACTTATTACTTCTCAAAGCATACTCCTTTAAACTGAAACTCTGACTTCTTTTCTTACTTTACTTCTTCACTTTTCTAAATACTTATTACTTCTCAAAGCATACTCCTTTAAACTGAAATTCTATCTTCTTTTCTTACTTTACTTCTTCACTTTTCTAAATACTTATTACTTCTCAAAGCATACTCCTTAAAACAGAAATTATTCATTCTTTTCTTACTTTACTTCTTCACTTTTCTAAATACTTATTACTTCTCAAAGCATACTCCTTAAAACAGAAATTATTCATTCTTTTCTTACTTTACTTCTTCACTTTTCTAAATACTTATTACTTCTCAAAGCATACTCCTTAAAACAGAAATTATTCATTCTTTTCTTACTTAACTTCTTCGCTTTTCTAAATACTTAATTCTTCTCAAAGCATACTCCTTTAAACTGAAATTATTCATTCTTTTCTTACTTTACTTCTTCACTTTTCTAAATACTTATTACTTCTCAAAGCATACTCCTTAAAACAGAAATTATTCATTCTTTTCTTACTTTACTTCTTCACTTTTCTAAATACTTATTACTTCTCAAAGCAGAATCCTTAAAACTGAAACTCTATCTTCCTATTCTTACCTTACTTCTTCACTTTTCTAAATACTTATTACTTTTAAAACATACTCCTTAAAACAGAAATTATTCATTCTTTTCTTACTTTACTTCTTCACTTTTCTAAATACTTATTACTTCTCAAAGCATACTCCTTAAAACTGAAATTCTATCTTCTTTTCTTACTTAACTTCTTCGCTTTTCTAAATACTTATTACTTCTCAAAGCATACTCCTTTAAACTGAAACTCTGACTTCTTTTCTTACTTTACTTCTTCACTTTTCTAAATACTTATTACTTCTCAAAGCATACTCCTTTAAACTGAAATTCTATCTTCTTTTCTTACTTTACTTCTTCACTTTTCTAAATACTTATTACTTCTCAAAGCATACTCCTTAAAACAGAAATTATTCATTCTTTTCTTACTTTACTTCTTCACTTTTCTAAATACTTATTACTTCTCAAAGCATACTCCTTAAAACAGAAATTATTCATTCTTTTCTTACTTTACTTCTTCACTTTTCTAAATACTTATTACTTCTCAAAGCATACTCCTTAAAACAGAAATTATTCATTCTTTTCTTACTTAACTTCTTCGCTTTTCTAAATACTTAATTCTTCTCAAAGCATACTCCTTTAAACTGAAATTATTCATTCTTTTCTTACTTTACTTCTTCACTTTTCTAAATACTTATTACTTCTCAAAGCATACTCCATAAACCGAAATTCTATATTCTTTTCTTACTTTACTTCTTCACTTTTCTAAATACTTAATTCTTCTCAAAGCATACTCCTTTAAACAGAAATTCTATCTTCTTTTCTTACTTAACTTCTTCGCTTTTCTAAATACTTATTACTTTTAAAACATACTGCTTTAAACAGAAATTCTATCTTCTTTTCTTACTTAACTTCTTCGCTTTTCTAAATACTTATTACTTCTCAAAGCATACTCCTTTAAACTGAAACTCTGACTTCTTTTCTTACCTTACTTCTTCACTTTTCTAAATACTTATTACTTCTCAAAGCATACTCCTTAAAACTGAAACTCTGACTTCTTTTCTTACTTTACTTCTTCACTTTTCTAAATACTTATTACTTCTCAAAGCATACTCCTTAAAACAGAAATTCTATCTTCTTTTCTTACTTAACTTCTTCACTTTTCTAAATACTTATTACTTCTCAAAGCATACTCCTTAAAACTGAAACTCTATCTTCCTATTCTTACCTTACTTCTTCACTTTTCTAAATACTTATTACTTCTCAAAGCATACTCCTTAAAACTGAAATTCTATATTCTTTTCTTACTTTACTTCTATACTCTTCTAAATACTTATTACTTCTCAAAGCATACTCCTTTAAACTGAAACTCTGACTTCTTTTCTTACTTTACTTCTTCGCTTTTCTAAATACTTATTACTTCTCAAAGCATACTCCTTTAAACTGAAACTCTGACTTCTTTTCTTACTTTACTTCTTCACTTTTCTAAATACTTATTACTTCTCAAAGCAGAATCCTTAAAACTGAAACTCTATCTTCCTATTCTTACCTTACTTCTTCGCTTTTCTAAATACTTATTACTTTTAAAACATACTCCTTAAAACAGAAATTATTCATTCTTTTCTTACTTTACTTCTTCACTTTTCTAAATACTTATTACTTCTCAAAGCATACTCCTTAAAACTGAAACTCTATCTTCCTATTCTTACCTTACTTCTTCACTTTTCTAAATACTTATTACTTCTCAAAGCATACTCCTTAAAACAGAAATTATTCATTCTTTTCTTACTTTACTTCTTCACTTTTCTAAATACTTATTACTTCTCAAAGCATACTCCTTAAAACAGAAATTCTATCTTCTTTTCTTACTTAACTTCTTCGCTTTTCTAAATACTTATTACTTTTAAAACATACTGCTTTAAACAGAAATTCTATCTTCTTTTCTTACTTAACTTCTTCGCTTTTCTAAATACTTATTACTTCTCAAAGCATACTCCTTAAAACAGAAATTATTCATTCTTTTCTTACTTTACTTCTTCACTTTTCTAAATACTTATTACTTCTCAAAGCATACTCCTTAAAACTGAAACTCTGACTTCTTTTCTTACTTTACTTCTTCACTTTTCTAAATACTTATTACTTCTCAAAGCATACTCCTTAAAACAGAAATTATTCATTCTTTTCTTACTTTACTTCTTCACTTTTCTAAATACTTATTACTTTTAAAACATACTGCTTTAAACAGAAATTCTATCTTCTTTTCTTACTTAACTTCTTCGCTTTTCTAAATACTTATTACTTCTCAAAGCATACTCCTTAAAACAGAAATTATTCATTCTTTTCTTACTTTACTTCTTCACTTTTCTAAATACTTATTACTTCTCAAAGCATACTCCTTAAAACAGAAATTATTCATTCTTTTCTTACTTTACTTCTTCACTTTTCTAAATACTTATTACTTCTCAAAGCATACTCCTTAAAACAGAAATTATTCATTCTTTTCTTACTTTACTTCTTCGCTTTTCTAAATACTTATTACTTCTCAAAGCATACTCCTTAAAACTGAAATTCTATATTCTTTTCTTACTTTACTTCTTCACTTTTCTAAATACTTAATTCTTCTCAAAGCATACTCCTTAAAACAGAAATTATTCATTCTTTTCTTACTTTACTTCTTCACTTTTCTAAATACTTATTACTTCTCAAAGCATACTCCTTAAAACTGAAACTCTATCTTCCTATTCTTACCTTACTTCTTCGCTTTTCTAAATACTTATTACTTCTCAAAGCATACTCCTTAAAACAGAAATTATTCATTCTTTTCTTACTTTACTTCTTCACTTTTCTAAATACTTATTACTTCTCAAAGCATACTCCTTAAAACAGAAATTATTCATTCTTTTCTTACTTTACTTCTTCACTTTTCTAAATACTTATTACTTCTCAAAGCATACTCCTTAAAACTGAAATTCTATATTCTTTTCTTACTTTACTTCTTCACTTTTCTAAATACTTAATTCTTCTCAAAGCATACTCCTTAAAACAGAAATTCTATCTTCTTTTCTTACTTAACTTCTTCGCTTTTCTAAATACTTATTACTTCTCAAAGCAGAATCCTTAAAACTGAAACTCTATCTTCCTATTCTTACCTTACTTCTTCACTTTTCTAAATACTTATTACTTCTCAAAGCATACTCCTTAAAACAGAAATTATTCATTCTTTTCTTACTTTACTTCTTCACTTTTCTAAATACTTATTACTTCTCAAAGCATACTCCTTAAAACAGAAATTATTCATTCTTTTCTTACTTTACTTCTTCACTTTTCTAAATACTTATTACTTCTCAAAGCATACTCCTTAAAACTGAAATTCTATATTCTTTTCTTACCTTACTTCTTCGCTTTTCTAAATACTTAATTCTTCTCAAAGCATACTCCTTAAAACAGAAATTATTCATTCTTTTCTTACTTTACTTCTTCACTTTTCTAAATACTTAATTCTTCTCAAAGCATACTCCTTTAAACTGAAACTCTATCTTCCTATTCTTACCTTACTTCTTCACTTTTCTAAATACTTATTACTTCTCAAAGCATACTCCTTAAAACTGAAACTCTATCTTCCTATTCTTACCTTACTTCTTCGCTTTTCTAAATACTTATTACTTCTCAAAGCATACTCCTTAAAACAGAAATTATTCATTCTTTTCTTACTTTACTTCTTCACTTTTCTAAATACTTATTACTTCTCAAAGCATACTCCTTTAAACAGAAATTCTATCTTCTTTTCTTACTTAACTTCTTCGCTTTTCTAAATACTTATTACTTTTAAAACATACTGCTTTAAACAGAAATTCTATCTTCTTTTCTTACTTAACTTCTTCGCTTTTCTAAATACTTATTACTTCTCAAAGCATACTCCTTTAAACTGAAACTCTGACTTCTTTTCTTACCTTACTTCTTCGCTTTTCTAAATACTTATTACTTCTCAAAGCATACTCCTTTAAACTGAAACTCTGACTTCTTTTCTTACCTTACTTCTTCGCTTTTCTAAATACTTATTACTTCTCAAAGCATACTCCTTTAAACTGAAACTCTATCTTCCTATTCTTACCTTACTTCTTCACTTTTCTAAATACTTATTACTTCTCAAAGCATACTCCTTTAAACTGAAACTCTGACTTCTTTTCTTACCTTACTTCTTCGCTTTTCTAAATACTTATTACTTCTCAAAGCATACTCCTTTAAACTGAAACTCTATCTTCCTATTCTTACCTTACTTCTTCACTTTTCTAAATACTTATTACTTCTCAAAGCATACTCCTTAAAACAGAAATTATTCATTCTTTTCTTACTTTACTTCTTCACTTTTCTAAATACTTAATTCTTCTCAAAGCATACTCCTTAAAACAGAAATTATTCATTCTTTTCTTACTTTACTTCTTCACTTTTCTAAATACTTATTACTTCTCAAAGCATACTCCTTAAAACTGAAACTCTATCTTCCTATTCTTACCTTACTTCTTCGCTTTTCTAAATACTTATTACTTCTCAAAGCATACTCCTTAAAACAGAAATTATTCATTCTTTTCTTACTTTACTTCTTCACTTTTCTAAATACTTATTACTTCTCAAAGCATACTCCTTTAAACAGAAATTCTATCTTCTTTTCTTACTTAACTTCTTCGCTTTTCTAAATACTTATTACTTTTAAAACATACTGCTTTAAACAGAAATTCTATCTTCTTTTCTTACTTAACTTCTTCGCTTTTCTAAATACTTATTACTTCTCAAAGCATACTCCTTTAAACTGAAACTCTGACTTCTTTTCTTACCTTACTTCTTCGCTTTTCTAAATACTTATTACTTCTCAAAGCATACTCCTTTAAACTGAAACTCTATCTTCCTATTCTTACCTTACTTCTTCACTTTTCTAAATACTTATTACTTCTCAAAGCATACTCCTTAAAACAGAAATTATTCATTCTTTTCTTACTTTACTTCTTCACTTTTCTAAATACTTATTACTTCTCAAAGCATACTCCTTAAAACAGAAATTATTCATTCTTTTCTTACTTTACTTCTTCACTTTTCTAAATACTTATTACTTCTCAAAGCATACTCCTTAAAACTGAAATTCTATCTTTTTTTCTTACTTAACTTCTTCGCTTTTCTAAATACTTATTACTTCTCAAAGCATACTCCTTTAAACTGAAACTCTGACTTCTTTTCTTACTTTACTTCTTCACTTTTCTAAATACTTATTACTTCTCAAAGCATACTCCTTTAAACTGAAATTCTATCTTCTTTTCTTACTTTACTTCTTCACTTTTCTAAATACTTATTACTTCTCAAAGCATACTCCTTAAAACTGAAATTCTATCTTCTTTTCTTACTTTACTTCTTCACTTTTCTAAATACTTATTACTTCTCAAAGCATACTCCTTAAAACAGAAATTATTCATTCTTTTCTTACTTTACTTCTTCACTTTTCTAAATACTTATTACTTCTCAAAGCATACTCCTTAAAACAGAAATTATTCATTCTTTTCTTACTTTACTTCTTCACTTTTCTAAATACTTATTACTTCTCAAAGCATACTCCTTAAAACTGAAATTCTATATTCTTTTCTTACTTTACTTCTTCACTTTTCTAAATACTTAATTCTTCTCAAAGCATACTCCTTAAAACAGAAATTATTCATTCTTTTCTTACTTTACTTCTTCACTTTTCTAAATACTTATTACTTCTCAAAGCATACTCCTTAAAACTGAAATTCTATCTTCTTTTCTTACTTTACTTCTTCACTTTTCTAAATACTTAATTCTTCTCAAAGCATACTCCTTAAAACAGAAATTATTCATTCTTTTCTTACTTTACTTCTTCACTTTTCTAAATACTTATTACTTCTCAAAGCATACTCCTTAAAACTGAAATTATTCATTCTTTTCTTACTTTACTTCTTCACTTTTCTAAATACTTATTACTTCTCAAAGCATACTCCTTAAAACAGAAATTATTCATTCTTTTCTTACTTTACTTCTTCACTTTTCTAAATACTTATTACTTCTCAAAGCATACTCCTTAAAACAGAAATTATTCATTCTTTTCTTACTTTACTTCTTCACTTTTCTAAATACTTATTACTTCTCAAAGCATACTCCTTAAAACAGAAATTATTCATTCTTTTCTTACTTTACTTCTTCACTTTTCTAAATACTTATTACTTCTCAAAGCATACTCCTTAAAACAGAAATTATTCATTCTTTTCTTACTTTACTTCTTCACTTTTCTAAATACTTATTACTTCTCAAAGCATACTCCTTAAAACTGAAATTCTATATTCTTTTCTTACTTTACTTCTTCACTTTTCTAAATACTTAATTCTTCTCAAAGCATACTCCTTAAAACAGAAATTATTCATTCTTTTCTTACTTTACTTCTTCACTTTTCTAAATACTTATTACTTCTCAAAGCATACTCCTTAAAACTGAAATTCTATCTTCTTTTCTTACTTTACTTCTTCACTTTTCTAAATACTTAATTCTTCTCAAAGCATACTCCTTTAAACTGAAATTCTATATTCTTTTCTTACTTTACTTCTTCACTTTTCTAAATACTTATTACTTCTCAAAGCATACTCCTTTAAACAGAAATTCTATCTTCTTTTCTTACTTAACTTCTTCGCTTTTCTAAATACTTATTACTTCTCAAAGCAGAATCCTTAAAACTGAAACTCTATCTACCTATTCTTACCTTACTTCTTCACTTTTCTAAATACTTATTACTTTTAAAACATACTCCTTAAAACAGAAATTATTCATTCTTTTCTTACTTTACTTCTTCACTTTTCTAAATACTTATTACTTCTCAAAGCATACTCCTTAAAACTGAAATTCTATCTTCCTATTCTTACTTTACTTCTTCACTTTTCTAAATACTTATTACTTCTCAAAGCATACTCCTTAAAACAGAAATTATTCATTCTTTTCTTACTTAACTTCTTCGCTTTTCTAAATACTTAATTCTTCTCAAAGCATACTCCTTTAAACTGAAATTATTCATTCTTTTCTTACTTTACTTCTTCACTTTTCTAAATAATTATTACTTCTCAAAGCAGAATCCTTAAAACTGAAATTATTCATTCTTTTCTTACTTTACTTCTTCACTTTTCTAAATACTTATTACTTCTCAAAGCATACTCCTTAAAACTGAAATTCTATATTCTTTTCTTACTTTACTTCTTCACTTTTCTAAATACTTAATTCTTCTCAAAGCATACTCCTTAAAACTGAAATTCTATCTTCTTTTCTTACTTAACTTCTTCGCTTTTCTAAATACTTATTACTTCTCAAAGCATACTCCTTTAAACAGAAATTCTATCTTCTTTTCTTACTTAACTTCTTCGCTTTTCTAAATACTTATTACTTTTAAAACATACTGCTTTAAACAGAAATTCTATCTTCTTTTCTTACTTTACTTCTTCACTTTTCTAAATACTTATTACTTCTCAAAGCATACTCCTTAAAACAGAAATTATTCATTCTTTTCTTACTTTACTTCTTCACTTTTCTAAATACTTATTACTTCTCAAAGCATACTCCTTAAAACTGAAATTCTATCTTCCTATTCTTACTTTACTTCTTCACTTTTCTAAATACTTATTACTTCTCAAAGCATACTCCTTAAAACAGAAATTATTCATTCTTTTCTTACTTAACTTCTTCGCTTTTCTAAATACTTAATTCTTCTCAAAGCATACTCCTTAAAACTGAAATTCTATCTTCCTATTCTTACTTAACTTCTTCGCTTTTCTAAATACTTATTACTTCTCAAAGCATACTCCTTTAAACTGAAACTCTGACTTCTTTTCTTACTTTACTTCTTCACTTTTCTAAATACTTATTACTTCTCAAAGCATACTCCTTAAAACTGAAATTCTATCTTCTTTTATTACTTTACTTCTTCACTTTTCTAAATACTTAATTCTTCTCAAAGCATACTCCTTAAAACTGAAATTCTATCTTCTTTTCTTACTTAACTTCTTCGCTTTTCTAAATACTTATTACTTCTCAAAGCATACTCCTTTAAACAGAAATTCTATCTTCTTTTCTTACTTAACTTCTTCGCTTTTCTAAATACTTATTACTTTTAAAACATACTGCTTTAAACAGAAATTCTATCTTCTTTTCTTACTTTACTTCTTCACTTTTCTAAATACTTAATTCTTCTCAAAGCATACTCCTTTAAACTGAAATTCTATCTTCTTTTCTTACTTTACTTCTTCACTTTTCTAAATACTTATTACTTCTCATAGCATACTCCTTAAAACTGAAACTCTATCTTCCTATTCTTACCTTACTTCTTCGCTTTTCTAAATACTTATTACTTCTCAAAGCATACTCCTTAAAACTGAAATTATTCATTCTTTTCTTACTTTACTTCTTCACTTTTCTAAATACTTATTACTTCTCAAAGCATACTCCTTTAAACAGAAATTCTATCTTCTTTTCTTACTTAACTTCTTCGCTTTTCTAAATACTTATTACTTTTAAAACATACTGCTTTAAACAGAAATTCTATCTTCTTTTCTTACTTTACTTCTTCACTTTTCTAAATACTTAATTCTTCTCAAAACATACTCCTTTAAACTGAAATTCTATCTTCTTTTCTTACTTTACTTCTTCACTTTTCTAAATACTTATTACTTTTAAAACATACTGCTTTAAACAGAAATTCTATCTTCTTTTCTTACTTAACTTCTTCGCTTTTCTAAATACTTATTACTTCTCAAAGCAGAATCCTTAAAACTGAAACTCTATCTTCCTATTCTTACCTTACTTCTTCACATTTCTAAATACTTATTACTTTTAAAACATACTCCTTAAAACAGAAATTATTCATTCTTTTCTTACTTTACTTCTTCACTTTTCTAAATACTTATTACTTCTCAAAGCATACTCCTTAAAACTGAAATTCTATATTCTTTTCTTACTTTACTTCTATACTCTTCTAAATACTTATTACTTCTCAAAGCATACTCCTTAAAACAGAAATTATTCATTCTTTTCTTACTTTACTTCTTCGCTTTTCTAAATACTTATTACTTCTCAAAGCATACTCCTTTAAACAGAAATTCTATCTTCTTTTCTTACTTAACTTCTTCGCTTTTCTAAATACTTATTACTTTTAAAACATACTGCTTTAAACAGAAATTCTATCTTCTTTTCTTACTTTACTTCTTCACTTTTCTAAATACTTATTACTTCTCAAAGCATACTCCTTAAAACAGAAATTATTCATTCTTTTCTTACTTTACTTCTTCACTTTTCTAAATACTTAATTCTTCTCAAAACATACTCCTTTAAACTGAAATTCTATCTTCTTTTCTTACTTTACTTCTTCACTTTTCTAAATACTTATTACTTTTAAAACATACTGCTTTAAACAGAAATTCTATCTTCTTTTCTTACTTAACTTCTTCGCTTTTCTAAATACTTATTACTTCTCAAAGCAGAATCCTTAAAACTGAAACTCTATCTTCCTATTCTCACCTTACTTCTTCACTTTTCTAAATACTTATTACTTTTAAAACATACTCCTTAAAACAGAAATTATTCATTCTTTTCTTACTTTACTTCTTCACTTTTCTAAATACTTATTACTTCTCAAAGCATACTCCTTAAAACTGAAATTCTATATTCTTTTCTTACTTTACTTCTATACTTTTCTAAATACTTATTACTTCTCAAAGCATACTCCTTAAAACAGAAATTATTCATTCTTTACTTACTTTACTTCTTCACTTTTCTAAATACTTATTACTTCTCAAAGCATACTCCTTAAAACAGAAATTCTATCTTCTTTTCTTACTTAACTTCTTCGCTTTTCTAAATACTTATTACTTTTAAAACATACTGCTTTAAACAGAAATTCTATCTTCTTTTCTTACTTTACTTCTTCACTTTTCTAAATACTTATTACTTCTCAAAGCATACTCCTTAAAACAGAAATTATTCATTCTTTTCTTACTTTACTTCTTCACTTTTCTAAATACTTAATTCTTCTCAAAACATACTCCTTTAAACTGAAATTCTATCTTCTTTTCTTACTTTACTTCTTCACTTTTCTAAATACTTATTACTTTTAAAACATACTGCTTTAAACAGAAATTCTATCTTCTTTTCTTACTTAACTTCTTCGCTTTTCTAAATACTTATTACTTCTCAAAGCAGAATCCTTAAAACTGAAACTCTATCTTCCTATTCTTACCTTACTTCTTCACTTTTCTAAATACTTATTACTTTTAAAACATACTCCTTAAAACAGAAATTATTCATTCTTTTCTTACTTTACTTCTTCACTTTTCTAAATACTTATTACTTCTCAAAGCATACTCCTTTAAACTGAAATTCTATATTCTTTTCTTACTTTACTTCTATACTCTTCTAAATACTTATTACTTCTCAAAGCATACTCCTTAAAACAGAAATTATTCATTCTTTTCTTACTTTACTTCTTCACTTTTCTAAATACTTATTACTTCTCAAAGCATACTCCTTAAAACTGAAATTTATCTTCCTATTCTTACTTTACTTCTTCACTTTTCTAAATACTTATTACTTCTCAAAGCATACTCCTTAAAACAGAAATTCTATCTTCTTTTCTTACTTAACTTCTTCGCTTTTCTAAATACTTAATTCTTCTCAAAGCATACTCCTTTAAACTGAAATTATTCATTCTTTTCTTACTTTACTTCTTCACTTTTCTAAATAATTATTACTTCTCAAAGCAGAATCCTTAAAACTGAAACTCTATCTTCCTATTCTTACCTTACTTCTTCGCTTTTCTAAATACTTATTACTTCTCAAAGCATACTCCTTAAAACTGAAATTCTATATTCTTTTCTTACTTTACTTCTTCACTTTTCTAAATACTTAATTCTTCTCAAAGCATACTCCTTAAAACTGAAATTCTATCTTCTTTTCTTACTTAACTTCTTCGCTTTTCTAAATACTTATTACTTCTCAAAGCAGAATCCTTAAAACTGAAACTCTATCTTCCTATTCTTACTTAACTTCTTCGCTTTTCTAAATACTTATTACTTCTCAAAGCAGAATCCTTAAAACTGAAATTCTATCTTCTTTTCTTACTTTACTTCTTCACTTTTCTAAATACCTATTACTTCTCAAAGCATACTCCTTAAAACAGAAATTATTCATTCTTTTCTTACTTTACTTCTTCACTTTTCTAAATACTTATTACTTCTCAAAGCATACTCCTTAAAACTGAAATTCTATCTTCCTATTCTTACTTTACTTCTTCACTTTTCTAAATACTTATTACTTCTCAAAGCATACTCCTTAAAACAGAAATTATTCATTCTTTTCTTACTTAACTTCTTCGCTTTTCTAAATACTTAATTCTTCTCAAAGCATACTCCTTAAAACTGAAATTCTATCTTCCTATTCTTACTTAACTTCTTCGCTTTTCTAAATACTTATTACTTCTCAAAGCATACTCCTTTAAACTGAAACTCTGACTTCTTTTCTTACTTTACTTCTTCACTTTTCTAAATACTTATTACTTCTCAAAGCATACTCCTTAAAACTGAAATTCTATCTTCTTTTCTTACTTTACTTCTTCACTTTTCTAAATACTTAATTCTTCTCAAAGCATACTCCTTAAAACTGAAATTCTATCTTCTTTTCTTACTTTACTTCTTCACTTTTCTAAATACTTATTACTTCTCAAAGCATACTCCTTTAAACTGAAACTCTGACTTCTTTTCTTACTTTACTTCTTCACTTTTCTAAATACTTATTACTTCTCAAAGCATACTCCTTAAAACTGAAATTCTATATTCTTTTCTTACTTTACTTCTTCACTTTTCTAAATACTTATTACTTCTCAAAGCATACTCCTTTAAACAGAAATTATTCATTCTTTTCTTACTTAACTTCTTCACTTTTCTAAATACTTATTACTTCTCAAAGCATACTCCTTAAAACAGAAATTATTCATTCTTTTCTTACTTTACTTCTTCACTTTTCTAAATACTTATTACTTCTCAAAGCATACTCCTTAAAACTGAAATTCTATATTCTTTTCTTACTTTACTTCTTCACTTTTCTAAATACTTATTACTTCTCAAAGCATACTCCTTAAAACAGAAATTATTCATTCTTTTCTTACTTTACTTCTTCACTTTTCTAAATACTTATTACTTCTCAAAGCATACTCCTTAAAACTGAAATTATTCATTCTTTTCTTACTTTACTTCTTCACTTTTCTAAATACTTATTACTTCTCAAAGCATACTCCTTAAAACAGAAATTATTCATTCTTTTCTTACTTTACTTCTTCACTTTTCTAAATACTTATTACTTCTCAAAGCATACTCCTTAAAACAGAAATTATTCATTCTTTTCTTACTTTACTTCTTCACTTTTCTAAATACTTATTACTTCTCAAAGCATACTCCTTTAAACTGAAATTCTATCTTCTTTTCTTACTTTACTTCTTCACTTTTCTAAATACTTATTACTTTTAAAACATACTGCTTTAAACAGAAATTCTATCTTCTTTTCTTACTTAACTTCTTCGCTTTTCTAAATACTTATTACTTCTCAAAGCAGAATCCTTAAAACTGAAACTCTATCTTCCTATTCTTACCTTACTTCTTCACTTTTCTAAATACTTATTACTTTTAAAACATACTCCTTAAAACAGAAATTATTCATTCTTTTCTTACTTTACTTCTTCACTTTTCTAAATACTTATTACTTCTCAAAGCATACTCCTTTAAACTGAAATTCTATCTTCTTTTCTTACTTTACTTCTATACTCTTCTAAATACTTATTACTTCTCAAAGCATACTCCTTTAAACTGAAACTCTGACATCTTTTCATACTTTACTTCTTCGCTTTTCTAAATACTTATTACTTCTCAAAGCATACTCCTTTAAACTGAAACTCTGACTTCTTTTCTTACTTTACTTCTTCACTTTTCTAAATACTTATTACTTCTCAAAGCAGAATCCTTAAAACTGAAACTCTATCTTCCTATTCTTACCTTACTTCTTCGCTTTTCTAAATACTTATTACTTCTCAAAGCATACTCCTTTAAACTGAAACTATGACTTCTTTTCTTACTTTACTTCTTCACTTTTCTAAATACTTATTACTTCTCAAAGCAGAATCCTTAAAACTGAAATTCTATCTTCCTATTCTTACTTTACTTCTTCACTTTTCTAAATACTTATTACTTCTCAAAGCATACTCCTTAAAACAGAAATTATTCATTCTTTTCTTACTTAACTTCTTCGCTTTTCTAAATACTTATTACTTCTCAAAGCATACTCCTTTAAACAGAAATTCTATCTTCTTTTCTTACTTAACTTCTTCGCTTTTCTAAATACTTATTACTTTTAAAACATACTCCTTAAAACTGAAATTCTATCTTCTTTTCTTACTTTACTTCTTCACTTTTCTAAATACTTATTACTTCTCAAAGCATACTCCTTAAAACAGAAATTATTCATTCTTTTCTTACTTTACTTCTTCACTTTTCTAAATACTTATTACTTCTCAAAGCATACTCCTTAAAACAGAAATTCTATCTTCTTTTCTTACTTAACTTCTTCACTTTTCTAAATACTTATTACTTCTCAAAGCATACTCCTTAAAACAGAAATTATTCATTCTTTTCTTACTTTACTTCTTCACTTTTCTAAATACTTATTACTTTTAAAACATACTGCTTTAAACTGAAATTCTATCTTCTTTTCTTACTTAACTTCTTCGCTTTTCTAAATACTTATTACTTCTCAAAGCATACTCCTTTAAACTGAAACTCTGACTTCTTTTCTTACTTTACTTCTTCACTTTTCTAAATACTTATTACTTCTCAAAGCATACTCCTTAAAACTGAAATTCTATCTTCCTATTCTTACCTTACTTCTTCGCTTTTCTAAATACTTATTACTTCTCAAAGCATACTCCTTAAAACTGAAATTCTATCTTCCTATTCTTACTTTACTTCTTCACTTTTCTAAATACTTATTACTTCTCAAAGCATACTCCTTAAAACTGAAATTCTATATTCTTTTCTTACTTTACTTCTTCACTTTTCTAAATAACTATTACTTCTCAAAGCATACTCCTTAAAACAGAAATTATTCATTCTTTTCTTACTTTACCTCTTCACTTTTCTAAATACTTATTACTTCTCAAAGCATACTCCTTAAAACTGAAACTCTATCTTCCTATTCTTACCTTACTTCTTCGCTTTTCTAAATACTTATTACTTCTCAAAGCATACTCCTTAAAACAGAAATTATTCATTCTTTTCTTACTTTACTTCTTCACTTTTCTAAATACTTATTACTTCTCAAAGCATACTCCTTTAAACTGAAATTCTATCTTCTTTTCTTACTTTACTTCTATACTCTTCTAAATACTTATTACTTCTCAAAGCATACTCCTTTAAACTGAAACTCTGACTTCTTTTCTTACTTTACTTCTTCGCTTTTCTAAATACTTATTACTTCTCAAAGCATACTCCTTTAAACTGAAACTCTGACTTCTTTTCTTACTTTACTTCTTCACTTTTCTAAATACTTATTACTTCTCAAAGCAGAATCCTTAAAACTGAAACTCTATCTTCCTATTCTTACTTTACTTCTTCACTTTTCTAAATACTTATTACTTCTCAAAGCATACTCCTTAAAACAGAAATTATTCATTCTTTTCTTACTTTACTTCTTCACTTTTCTAAATACTTATTACTTCTCAAAGCAGAATCCTTAAAACTGAAACTCTATCTTCCTATTCTTACCTTACTTCTTCACTTTTCTAAATACTTATTACTTCTCAAAGCATACTCCTTAAAACAGAAATTATTCATTCTTTTCTTACTTAACTTCTTCGCTTTTCTAAATACTTATTACTTCTCAAAGCATACTCCTTTAAACAGAAATTCTATCTTCTTTTCTTACTTAACTTCTTCGCTTTTCTAAATACTTATTACTTTTAAAACATACTCCTTAAAACTGAAATTCTATCTTCCTATTCTTACTTTACTTCTTCACTTTTCTAAATACTTATTACTTTTAAAACATACTGCTTTAAACAGAAATTCTATCTTCTTTTCTTACTTAACTTCTTCGCTTTTCTAAATACTTAATTCTTCTCAAAGCATACTCCTTTAAACTGAAATTCTATCTTCTTTTCTTACTTTACTTCTTCACTTTTCTAAATACTTATTACTTCTCAAAGCATACTCCTTAAAACAGAAATTATTCATTCTTTTCTTACTTTACTTCTTCACTTTTCTAAATACTTATTACTTCTCAAAGCATACTCCTTAAAACAGAAATTATTCATTCTTTTCTTACTTTACTTCTTCACTTTTCTAAATACTTATTACTTCTCAAAGCATACTCCTTAAAACTGAAATTCTATATTCTTTTCTTACTTTACTTCTTCACTTTTCTAAATACTTAATTCTTCTCAAAGCATACTCCTTAAAACAGAAATTATTCATTCTTTTCTTACTTTACTTCTTCACTTTTCTAAATACTTATTACTTCTCAAAGCATACTCTTTAAAACTGAAACTCTATCTTCCTATTCTTACCTTACTTCTTCGCTTTTCTAAATACTTATTACTTCTCAAAGCATACTCCTTAAAACAGAAATTATTCATTCTTTTCTTACTTTACTTCTTCACTTTTCTAAATACTTATTACTTCTCAAAGCAGAATCCTTAAAACTGAAACTCTATCTTCCTATTCTTACTTAACTTCTTCGCTTTTCTAAATACTTATTACTTCTCAAAGCAGAATCCTTAAAACTGAAATTCTATCTTCTTTTCTTACTTTACTTCTTCACTTTTCTAAATACTTATTACTTCTCAAAGCATACTCCTTAAAACTGAAATTCTATCTTCTTTTCTTACTTTACTTCTTCACTTTTCTAAATACTTATTACTTTTAAAACATACTGCTTTAAACAGAAATTCTATCTTCTTTTCTTACTTAACTTCTTCGCTTTTCTAAATACTTATTACTTCTCAAAGCATACTCCTTTAAACTGAAACTCTGACTTCTTTTCTTACTTTACTTCTTCACTTTTCTAAATACTTATTACTTCTCAAAGCATACTCCTTAAAACTGAAATTCTATCTTCCTATTCTTACTTTACTTCTTCACTTTTCTAAATACTTATTACTTCTCAAAGCATACTCCTTTAAACTGAAATTCTATCTTCTTTTCTTACTTTACTTCTTCACTTTTCTAAATACTTATTACTTCTCAAAGCATACTCCTTAAAACAGAAATTATTCATTCTTTTCTTACTTTACTTCTTCACTTTTCTAAATACTTAATTCTTCTCAAAGCATACTCCTTAAAACAGAAATTCTATCTTCTTTTCTTACTTTACTTCTTCACTTTTCTAAATACTTATTACTTCTCAAAGCATACTCCTTAAAACTGAAACTCTATCTTCCTATTCTTACCTTACTTCTTCGCTTTTCTAAATACTTATTACTTCTCAAAGCATACTCCTTAAAACTGAAATTCTATATTCTTTTCTTACTTTACTTCTTCACTTTTCTAAATACTTAATTCTTCTCAAAGCATACTCCTTAAAACAGAAATTATTCATTCTTTTCTTACTTTACTTCTTCACTTTTCTAAATACTTATTACTTCTCAAAGCATACTCCTTAAAACAGAAATTATTCATTCTTTTCTTACTTTACTTCTTCACTTTTCTAAATACTTATTACTTCTCAAAGCATACTCCTTTAAACAGAAATTCTATCTTCTTTTCTTACTTAACTTCTTCGCTTTTCTAAATACTTATTACTTTTAAAACATACTGCTTTAAACAGAAATTCTATCTTCTTTTCTTACTTTACTTCTTCACTTTTCTAAATACTTAATTCTTCTCAAAGCATACTCCTTTAAACTGAAATTCTATCTTCTTTTCTTACTTTACTTCTTCACTTTTCTAAATACTTATTACTTCTCATAGCATACTCCTTAAAACTGAAACTCTATCTTCCTATTCTTACCTTACTTCTTCGCTTTTCTAAATACTTATTACTTCTCAAAGCATACTCTTAAAACAGAAATTATTCATTCTTTTCTTACTTTACTTCTTCACTTTTCTAAATACTTATTACTTCTCAAAGCATACTCCTTAAAACTGAAACTCTATCTTCCTATTCTTACCTTACTTCTTCACTTTTCTAAATACTTAATTCTTCTCAAAGCATACTCCTTAAAACAGAAATTATTCATTCTTTTCTTACTTTACTTCTTCGCTTTTCTAAATACTTATTACTTCTCAAAGCATACTCCTTAAAACTGAAACTCTATCTTCCTATTCTTACCTTACTTCTTCGCTTTTCTAAATACTTATTACTTCTCAAAGCATACTCCTTAAAACTGAAATTCTATATTCTTTTCTTACTTTACTTCTTCACTTTTCTAAATACTTAATTCTTCTCAAAGCATACTCCTTAAAACAGAAATTATTCATTCTTTTCTTACTTTACTTCTTCACTTTTCTAAATACTTATTACTTCTCAAAGCATACTCCTTAAAACAGAAATTATTCATTCTTTTCTTACTTTACTTCTTCACTTTTCTAAATACTTATTACTTCTCAAAGCATACTCCTTTAAACAGAAATTCTATCTTCTTTTCTTACTTAACTTCTTCGCTTTTCTAAATACTTATTACTTTTAAAACATACTGCTTTAAACAGAAATTCTATCTTCTTTTCTTACTTTACTTCTTCACTTTTCTAAATACTTAATTCTTCTCAAAGCATACTCCTTTAAACTGAAATTCTATCTTCTTTTCTTACTTTACTTCTTCACTTTTCTAAATACTTATTACTTCTCATAGCATACTCCTTAAAACTGAAACTCTATCTTCCTATTCTTACCTTACTTCTTCGCTTTTCTAAATACTTATTACTTCTCAAAGCATACTCCTTAAAACAGAAATTATTCATTCTTTTCTTACTTTACTTCTTCACTTTTCTAAATACTTATTACTTCTCAAAGCATACTCCTTTAAACAGAAATTCTATCTTCTTTTCTTACTTAACTTCTTCGCTTTTCTAAATACTTATTACTTTTAAAACATACTGCTTTAAACAGAAATTCTATCTTCTTTTCTTACTTTACTTCTTCACTTTTCTAAATACTTATTACTTCTCAAAGCATACTCCTTAAAACTGAAACTCTATCTTCCTATTCTTACCTTACTTCTTCACTTTTCTAAATACTTATTACTTCTCAAAGCATACTCCTTTAAACTGAAACTCTGACTTCTTTTCTTACCTTACTTCTTCGCTTTTCTAAATACTTATTACTTCTCAAAGCATACTCCTTAAAACTGAAATTCTATATTCTTTTCTTACTTTACTTCTTCACTTTTCTAAATACTTATTACTTCTCAAAGCATACTCCTTAAAACTGAAACTCTATCTTCCTATTCTTACTTACTTCTTCACTTTTCTAAATACTTATTACTTCTCAAAGCATACTCCTTTAAACTGAAATTCTATATTCTTTTCTTACTTTACTTCTTCACTTTTCTAAATACTTAATTCTTCTCAAAGCATACTCCTTAAAACAGAAATTATTCATTCTTTTCTTACTTTACTTCTTCACTTTTCTAAATACTTATTACTTCTCAAAGCATACTCCTTAAAACAGAAATTATTCATTCTTTTCTTACTTTACTTCTTCACTTTTCTAAATACTTATTACTTCTCAAAGCATACTCCTTAAAACTGAAATTCTATATTCTTTTCTTACTTTACTTCTTCACTTTTCTAAATACTTAATTCTTCTCAAAGCATACTCCTTTAAACTGAAACTCTGACTTCTTTTCTTACTTTACTTCTTCACTTTTCTAAATACTTATTACTTCTCAAAGCATACTCTTTAAAACTGAAACTCTATCTTCCTATTCTTACCTTACTTCTTCGCTTTTCTAAATACTTATTACTTCTCAAAGCATACTCCTTAAAACAGAAATTATTCATTCTTTTCTTACTTTACTTCTTCACTTTTCTAAATACTTATTACTTCTCAAAGCAGAATCCTTAAAACTGAAACTCTATCTTCCTATTCTTACTTAACTTCTTCGCTTTTCTAAATACTTATTACTTCTCAAAGCAGAATCCTTAAAACTGAAATTCTATCTTCTTTTCTTACTTTACTTCTTCACTTTTCTAAATACTTATTACTTCTCAAAGCATACTCCTTAAAACAGAAATTATTCATTCTTTTCTTACTTTACTTCTTCACTTTTCTAAATACTTATTACTTCTCAAAGCATACTCCTTAAAACTGAAATTCTATCTTCTTTTCTTACTTTACTTCTTCACTTTTCTAAATACTTATTACTTTTAAAACATACTGCTTTAAACAGAAATTCTATCTTCTTTTCTTACTTAACTTCTTCGCTTTTCTAAATACTTATTACTTCTCAAAGCATACTCCTTTAAACTGAAACTCTGACTTCTTTTCTTACTTTACTTCTTCACTTTTCTAAATACTTATTACTTCTCAAAGCATACTCCTTAAAACTGAAATTCTATCTTCCTATTCTTACTTTACTTCTTCACTTTTCTAAATACTTATTACTTCTCAAAGCATACTCCTTTAAACTGAAATTCTATCTTCTTTTCTTACTTTACTTCTTCACTTTTCTAAATACTTATTACTTCTCAAAGCATACTCCTTAAAACTGAAATTCTATATTCTTTTCTTACTTTACTTCTTCACTTTTCTAAATACTTATTACTTCTCAAAGCATACTCCTTAAAACAGAAATTATTCATTCTTTTCTTACTTTACTTCTTCACTTTTCTAAATACTTATTACTTCTCAAAGCATACTCCTTAAAACTGAAATTCTATATTCTTTTCTTACTTTACTTCTTCACTTTTCTAAATACTTAATTCTTCTCAAAGCATACTCCTTAAAACTGAAATTCTATATTCTTTTCTTACTTTACTTCTTCACTTTTCTAAATACTTATTACTTCTCAAAGCATACTCCTTAAAACTGAAACTCTATCTTCCTATTCTTACCTTACTTCTTCGCTTTTCTAAATACTTATTACTTCTCAAAGCATACTCCTTAAAACTGAAATTCTATATTCTTTTCTTACTTTACTTCTTCACTTTTCTAAATACTTAATTCTTCTCAAAGCATACTCCTTAAAACAGAAATTATTCATTCTTTTCTTACTTTACTTCTTCACTTTTCTAAATACTTATTACTTCTCAAAGCATACTCCTTAAAACAGAAATTATTCATTCTTTTCTTACTTTACTTCTTCACTTTTCTAAATACTTATTACTTCTCAAAGCATACTCCTTTAAACAGAAATTCTATCTTCTTTTCTTACTTAACTTCTTCGCTTTTCTAAATACTTATTACTTTTAAAACATACTGCTTTAAACAGAAATTCTATCTTCTTTTCTTACTTTACTTCTTCACTTTTCTAAATACTTAATTCTTCTCAAAGCATACTCCTTAAAACTGAAATTCTATCTTCTTTTCTTACTTTACTTCTTCACTTTTCTAAATACTTATTACTTCTCATAGCATACTCCTTAAAACTGAAACTCTATCTTCCTATTCTTACTTTACTTCTTCACTTTTCTAAATACTTATTACTTCTCATAGCATACTCCTTAAAACTGAAACTCTATCTTCCTATTCTTACCTTACTTCTTCGCTTTTCTAAATACTTATTACTTCTCAAAGCATACTCCTTAAAACTGAAACTCTATCTTCTTTTCTTACTTTACTTCTTCGCTTTTCTAAATACTTATTACTTCTCAAAGCAGAATCCTTTAAACTTAAATTCTATCTTATTTTCTTACTTTACTTCTTCACTTTTCTAAATACTTATTACTTCTCAAAGCATACTCCTTTAAACAGAAATTCTATCTTCTTTTCTTACTTTACTTCTTCGCTTTTCTAAATACTTATTACTTCTCAAAGCATACTCCTTTAAACTGAAACTCTGACTTCTTTTCTTACTTTACTTCTTCACTTTTCTAAATACTTATTACTTCTCAAAGCATACTCCTTTAAACTGAAATTCTATCTTCTTTTCTTACTTTACTTCTTCACTTTTCTAAATACTTATTACTTCTCAAAGCATACTCCTTAAAACAGAAATTATTCATTCTTTTCTTACTTTACTTCTTCACTTTTCTAAATACTTAATTCTTCTCAAAGCATACTCCTTAAAACTGAAATTCTATCTTCTTTTCTTACTTTACTTCTTCACTTTTCTAAATACTTATTACTTCTCAAAGCATACTCCTTAAAACAGAAATTATTCATTCTTTTCTTACTTTACTTCTTCACTTTTCTAAATACTTATTACTTCTCAAAGCATACTCCTTAAAACAGAAATTATTCATTCTTTTCTTACTTTACTTCTTCACTTTTCTAAATACTTATTACTTCTCAAAGCATACTCCTTTAAACTGAAATTCTATCTTCTTTTCTTACTTAACTTCTTCGCTTTTCTAAATACTTATTACTTTTAAAACATACTGCTTTAAACAGAAATTCTATCTTCTTTTCTTACTTAACTTCTTCACTTTTCTAAATACTTATTACTTCTCAAAGCATACTCCTTAAAACAGAAATTATTCATTCTTTTCTTACTTTACTTCTTCACTTTTCTAAATACTTAATTCTTCTCAAAGCATACTCCTTAAAACTGAAATTCTATCTTCTTTTCTTACTTTACTTCTTCACTTTTCTAAATACTTATTACTTCTCAAAGCATACTCCTTAAAACTGAAACTCTATCTTCCTATTCTTACCTTACTTCTTCGCTTTTCTAAATACTTATTACTTCTCAAAGCATACTCCTTAAAACAGAAATTATTCATTCTTTTCTTACTTTACTTCTTCACTTTTCTAAATACTTATTACTTCTCAAAGCATACTCCTTTAAACTGAAACTCTGACTTCTTTTCTTACTTTACTTCTTCACTTTTCTAAATACTTATTACTTCTCAAAGCATACTCATTAAAACTGAAATTCTATCTTCCTATTCTTACTTTACTTCTTCACTTTTCTAAATACTTATTACTTCTCAAAGCATACTCCTTAAAACAGAAATTATTCATTCTTTTCTTACTTTACTTCTTCACTTTTCTAAATACTTATTACTTCTCAAAGCATACTCCTTTAAACTGAAACTCTGACTTCTTTTCTTACTTTACTTCTTCACTTTTCTAAATACTTAATTCTTCTCAAAGCATACTCCTTTAAACAGAAATTCTATCTTCTTTTCTTACTTTACTTCTTCACTTTTCTAAATACTTATTACTTCTCAAAGCATACTCCTTTAAACAGAAATTCTATCTTCTTTTCTTACTTTACTTCTTCGCTTTTCTAAATACTTATTACTTCTCAAAGCATACTCCTTTAAACTGAAACTCTGACTTCTTTTCTTACTTTACTTCTTCACTTTTCTAAATACTTATTACTTCTCAAAGCATACTCCTTTAAACTGAAATTCTATCTTCTTTTCTTACCTTACTTCTTCGCTTTTCTAAATACTTATTACTTCTCAAAGCATACTCCTTAAAACAGAAATTATTCATTCTTTTCTTACTTTACTTCTTCACTTTTCTAAATACTTATTACTTCTCAAAGCATACTCCTTAAAACTGAAATTCTATATTCTTTTCTTACTTTACTTCTTCACTTTTCTAAATACTTATTACTTCTCAAAGCATACTCCTTAAAACAGAAATTATTCATTCTTTTCTTACTTAACTTCTTCGCTTTTCTAAATACTTAATTCTTCTCAAAGCATACTCCTTAAAACTGAAATTCTATCTTCCTATTCTTACTTAACTTCTTCGCTTTTCTAAATACTTATTACTTCTCAAAGCATACTCCTTTAAACTGAAACTCTGACTTCTTTTCTTACTTTACTTCTTCACTTTTCTAAATACTTATTACTTTTAAAACATACTGCTTTAAACAGAAATTCTATCTTCTTTTCTTACTTTACTTCTTCACTTTTCTAAATACTTAATTCTTCTCAAAACATACTCCTTAAAACAGAAATTATTCATTCTTTTCTTACTTTACTTCTTCACTTTTCTAAATACTTATTACTTCTCAAAGCATACTCCTTAAAACTGAAACTCTATCTTCCTATTCTTACCTTACTTCTTCGCTTTTCTAAATACTTATTACTTCTCAAAGCATACTCCTTAAAACTGAAATTCTATATTCTTTTCTTACTTTACTTCTTCACTTTTCTAAATACTTAATTCTTCTCAAAGCATACTCCTTAAAACAGAAATTATTCATTCTTTTCTTACTTTACTTCTTCACTTTTCTAAATACTTATTACTTCTCAAAGCATACTCCTTAAAACAGAAATTATTCATTCTTTTCTTACTTTACTTCTTCACTTTTCTAAATACTTATTACTTCTCAAAGCATACTCCTTTAAACAGAAATTCTATCTTCTTTTCTTACTTAACTTCTTCGCTTTTCTAAATACTTATTACTTCTCAAAGCATACTCCTTTAAACAGAAATTCTATCTTCTTTTCTTACTTAACTTCTTCGCTTTTCTAAATACTTATTACTTTTAAAACATACTCCTTAAAACTGAAATTCTATCTTCCTATTCTTACTTTACTTCTTCACTTTTCTAAATACTTATTACTTCTCAAAGCATACTCCTTAAAACTGAAATTATTCATTCTTTTCTTACTTTACTTCTTCACTTTTCTAAATACTTATTACTTCTCAAAGCATACTCCTTAAAACTGAAACTCTGACTTCTTTTCTTACTTTACTTCTTCACTTTTCTAAATACTTATTACTTCTCAAAGCATACTCCTTAAAACAGAAATTATTCATTCTTTTCTTACTTTACTTCTTCACTTTTCTAAATACTTATTACTTCTCAAAGCAGAATCCTTTAAACTTAAATTCTATCTTATTTTCTTACTTTACTTCTTCACTTTTCTAAATACTTATTACTTCTCAAAGCATACTCCTTTAAACAGAAATTCTATCTTCTTTTCTTACTTTACTTCTTCGCTTTTCTAAATACTTATTACTTCTCAAAGCATACTCCTTTAAACTGAAACTCTGACTTCTTTTCTTACTTTACTTCTTCACTTTTCTAAATACTTATTACTTCTCAAAGCATACTCCTTTAAACTGAAATTCTATCTTCTTTTCTTACTTTACTTCTTCACTTTTCTAAATACTTATTACTTCTCAAAGCATACTCCTTAAAACAGAAATTATTCATTCTTTTCTTACTTTACTTCTTCACTTTTCTAAATACTTAATTCTTCTCAAAGCATACTCCTTAAAACTGAAATTCTATCTTCTTTTCTTACTTTACTTCTTCACTTTTCTAAATACTTATTACTTCTCAAAGCATACTCCTTAAAACAGAAATTATTCATTCTTTTCTTACTTTACTTCTTCACTTTTCTAAATACTTATTACTTCTCAAAGCATACTCCTTAAAACAGAAATTATTCATTCTTTTCTTACTTTACTTCTTCACTTTTCTAAATACTTATTACTTCTCAAAGCATACTCCTTTAAACTGAAATTCTATCTTCTTTTCTTACTTTACTTCTATACTCTTCTAAATACTTATTACTTCTCAAAGCATACTCCTTTAAACTGAAACTCTGACTTCTTTTCTTACTTTACTTCTTCGCTTTTCTAAATACTTATTACTTCTCAAAGCATACTCCTTAAAACTGAAATTATTCATTCTTTTCTTACTTTACTTCTTCACTTTTCTAAATACTTAATTCTTCTCAAAGCATACTCCTTAAAACTGAAATTCTATCTTCTTTTCTTACTTTACTTCTTCACTTTTCTAAATACTTATTACTTCTCAAAGCATACTCCTTAAAACAGAAATTATTCATTCTTTTCTTACTTTACTTCTTCACTTTTCTAAATACTTATTACTTCTCAAAGCATACTCCTTAAAACAGAAATTATTCATTCTTTTCTTACTTAACTTCTTCGCTTTTCTAAATACTTATTACTTCTCAAAGCATACTCCTTTAAACTGAAACTCTGACTTCTTTTCTTACTTTACTTCTTCACTTTTCTAAATACTTATTACTTCTCAAAGCATACTCCTTAAAACAGAAATTATTCATTCTTTTCTTACTTTACTTCTTCACTTTTCTAAATACTTATTACTTCTCAAAGCATACTCCTTAAAACAGAAATTATTCATTCTTTTCTTACTTTACTTCTTCACTTTTCTAAATACTTATTACTTCTCAAAGCATACTCCTTAAAACTGAAATTCTATATTCTTTTCTTACTTTACTTCTTCACTTTTCTAAATACTTAATTCTTCTCAAAGCATACTCCTTAAAACAGAAATTATTCATTCTTTTCTTACTTTACTTCTTCACTTTTCTAAATACTTATTACTTCTCAAAGCATACTCTTTAAAACTGAAACTCTATCTTCCTATTCTTACCTTACTTCTTCGCTTTTCTAAATACTTATTACTTCTCAAAGCATACTCCTTAAAACAGAAATTATTCATTCTTTTCTTACTTTACTTCTTCACTTTTCTAAATACTTATTACTTCTCAAAGCAGAATCCTTAAAACTGAAACTCTATCTTCCTATTCTTACTTAACTTCTTCGCTTTTCTAAATACTTATTACTTCTCAAAGCAGAATCCTTAAAACTGAAATTCTATCTTCTTTTCTTACTTTACTTCTTCACTTTTCTAAATACTTATTACTTCTCAAAGCATACTCCTTAAAACAGAAATTATTCATTCTTTTCTTACTTTACTTCTTCACTTTTCTAAATACTTATTACTTCTCAAAGCATACTCCTTAAAACTGAAATTCAATCTTCTTTTCTTACTTTACTTCTTCACTTTTCTAAATACTTATTACTTTTAAAACATACTGCTTTAAACAGAAATTCTATCTTCTTTTCTTACTTAACTTCTTCGCTTTTCTAAATACTTATTACTTCTCAAAGCATACTCCTTTAAACTGAAACTCTGACTTCTTTTCTTACTTTACTTCTTCACTTTTCTAAATACTTATTACTTCTCAAAGCATACTCCTTAAAACTGAAATTCTATCTTCCTATTCTTACTTTACTTCTTCACTTTTCTAAATACTTATTACTTCTCAAAGCATACTCCTTTAAACTGAAATTCTATCTTCTTTTCTTACTTTACTTCTTCACTTTTCTAAATACTTATTACTTCTCAAAGCATACTCCTTAAAACAGAAATTATTCATTCTTTTCTTACTTTACTTCTTCACTTTTCTAAATACTTATTACTTCTCAAAGCATACTCCTTAAAACTGAAATTCTATATTCTTTTCTTACTTTACTTCTTCACTTTTCTAAATACTTAATTCTTCTCAAAGCATACTCCTTAAAACAGAAATTATTCATTCTTTTCTTACTTTACTTCTTCACTTTTCTAAATACTTATTACTTCTCAAAGCATACTCCTTAAAACTGAAACTCTATCTTCCTATTCTTACCTTACTTCTTCGCTTTTCTAAATACTTATTACTTCTCAAAGCATACTCCTTAAAACTGAAATTCTATATTCTTTTCTTACTTTACTTCTTCACTTTTCTAAATACTTAATTCTTCTCAAAGCATACTCCTTAAAACAGAAATTATTCATTCTTTTCTTACTTTACTTCTTCACTTTTCTAAATACTTATTACTTCTCAAAGCATACTCCTTAAAACTGAAATTCAATCTTCTTTTCTTACTTTACTTCTTCACTTTTCTAAATACTTATTACTTCTCAAAGCATACTCCTTAAAACTAAATTCTATCTTCTTTTCTTACTTAACTTCTTCGCTTTTCTAAATACTTATTACTTTTAAAACATACTGCTTTAAACAGAAATTCTATCTTCTTTTCTTACTTTACTTCTTCACTTTTCTAAATACTTAATTCTTCTCAAAGCATACTCCTTTAAACTGAAATTCTATCTTCTTTTCTTACTTTACTTCTTCACTTTTCTAAATACTTATTACTTCTCATAGCATACTCCTTAAAACTGAAACTCTATCTTCCTATTCTTACCTTACTTCTTCGCTTTTCTAAATACTTATTACTTCTCAAAGCATACTCCTTAAAACAGAAATTATTCATTCTTTTCTTACTTTACTTCTTCACTTTTCTAAATACTTATTACTTCTCAAAGCATACTCCTTTAAACAGAAATTCTATCTTCTTTTCTTACTTAACTTCTTCGCTTTTCTAAATACTTATTACTTTTAAAACATACTGCTTTAAACAGAAATTCTATCTTCTTTTCTTACTTTACTTCTTCACTTTTCTAAATACTTATTACTTCTCAAAGCATACTCCTTAAAACTGAAACTCTATCTTCCTATTCTTACCTTACTTCTTCACTTTTCTAAATACTTATTACTTCTCAAAGCATACTCCTTTAAACTGAAACTCTGACTTCTTTTCTTACCTTACTTCTTCGCTTTTCTAAATACTTATTACTTCTCAAAGCATACTCCTTAAAACTGAAATTCTATATTCTTTTCTTACTTTACTTCTTCACTTTTCTAAATACTTATTACTTCTCAAAGCATACTCCTTAAAACTGAAACTCTATCTTCCTATTCTTACTTACTTCTTCACTTTTCTAAATACTTATTACTTCTCAAAGCATACTCCTTTAAACTGAAACTCTGACTTCTTTTCTTACTTTACTTCTTCGCTTTTCTAAATACTTATTACTTCTCAAAGCATACTCCTTAAAACTGAAATTCTATATTCTTTTCTTACTTTACTTCTTCACTTTTCTAAATACTTATTACTTCTCAAAGCATACTCCTTAAAACTGAAACTCTGACTTCTTTTCTTACTTTACTTCTTCACTTTTCTAAATACTTATTACTTCTCAAAGCATACTCCTTAAAACTGAAATTCTATATTCTTTTCTTACTTTACTTCTTCACTTTTCTAAATACTTATTACTTCTCAAAGCATACTCCTTAAAACTGAAACTCTATCTTCCTATTCTTACTTACTTCTTCACTTTTCTAAATACTTATTACTTCTCAAAGCATACTCCTTTAAACTGAAACTCTATCTTCCTATTCTTACCTTACTTCTTCGCTTTTCTAAATACTTATTACTTCTCAAAGCATACTCCTTAAAACAGAAATTATTCATTCTTTTCTTACTTTACTTCTTCACTTTTCTAAATACTTATTACTTCTCAAAGCATACTCCTTAAAACTGAAATTCTATATTCTTTTCTTACTTTACTTCTTCACTTTTCTAAATACCTATTACTTCTCAAAGCATACTCCTTAAAACAGAAATTATTCATTCTTTTCTTACTTTACTTCTTCACTTTTCTAAATACTTATTACTTCTCAAAGCATACTCCTTAAAACTGAAACTCTATCTTCCTATTCTTACCTTACTTCTTCGCTTTTCTAAATACTTATTACTTCTCAAAGCATACTCCTTAAAACAGAAATTATTCATTCTATTCTTACTTTACTTCTTCACTTTTCTAAATACTTATTACTTCTCAAAGCATACTCCTTAAAACTGAAATTCAATCTTCTTTTCTTACTTTACTTCTTCACTTTTCTAAATACTTATTACTTCTCAAAGCATACTCCTTTAAACTGAAACTCTGACTTCTTTTCTTACTTTACTTCTTCACTTTTCTAAATACTTATTACTTCTCAAAGCATACTCCTTAAAACTGAAATTCTATCTTCCTATTCTTACTTTACTTCTTCACTTTTCTAAATACTTAATTCTTCTCAAAGCATACTCCTTAAAACAGAAATTATTCATTCTTTTCTTACTTTACTTCTTCACTTTTCTAAATACTTATTACTTCTCAAAGCATACTCCTTTAAACTGAAATTATTCATTCTTTTCTTACTTTACTTCTTCACTTTTCTAAATACTTATTACTTCTCAAAGCATACTCCTTAAAACAGAAATTATTCATTCTTTTCTTACTTTACTTCTTCACTTTTCTAAATACTTATTACTTCTCAAAGCATACTCCTTAAAACTAAATTCTATCTTCTTTTCTTACTTAACTTCTTCGCTTTTCTAAATACTTATTACTTTTAAAACATACTGCTTTAAACAGAAATTCTATCTTCTTTTCTTACTTTACTTCTTCACTTTTCTAAATACTTAATTCTTCTCAAAGCATACTCCTTTAAACTGAAATTCTATCTTCTTTTCTTACTTTACTTCTTCACTTTTCTAAATACTTATTACTTCTCATAGCATACTCCTTAAAACTGAAACTCTATCTTCCTATTCTTACCTTACTTCTTCGCTTTTCTAAATACTTATTACTTCTCAAAGCATACTCCTTAAAACAGAAATTATTCATTCTTTTCTTACTTTACTTCTTCACTTTTCTAAATACTTATTACTTCTCAAAGCATACTCCTTTAAACAGAAATTCTATCTTCTTTTCTTACTTAACTTCTTCGCTTTTCTAAATACTTATTACTTTTAAAACATACTGCTTTAAACAGAAATTCTATCTTCTTTTCTTACTTTACTTCTTCACTTTTCTAAATACTTATTACTTCTCAAAGCATACTCCTTAAAACTGAAACTCTATCTTCCTATTCTTACCTTACTTCTTCACTTTTCTAAATACTTATTACTTCTCAAAGCATACTCCTTTAAACTGAAACTCTGACTTCTTTTCTTACCTTACTTCTTCGCTTTTCTAAATACTTATTACTTCTCAAAGCATACTCCTTAAAACTGAAATTCTATATTCTTTTCTTACTTTACTTCTTCACTTTTCTAAATACTTATTACTTCTCAAAGCATACTCCTTAAAACTGAAACTCTATCTTCCTATTCTTACTTACTTCTTCACTTTTCTAAATACTTATTACTTCTCAAAGCATACTCCTTTAAACTGAAACTCTGACTTCTTTTCTTACTTTACTTCTTCACTTTTCTAAATACTTATTACTTCTCAAAGCATACTCCTTAAAACAGAAATTATTCATTCTTTTCTTACTTTACTTCTTCACTTTTCTAAATACTTAATTCTTCTCAAAGCATACTCCTTAAAACAGAAATTATTCATTCTTTTCTTACTTTACTTCTTCACTTTTCTAAATACTTATTACTTCTCAAAGCAGAATCCTTAAAACTGAAACTCTATCTTCCTATTCTTACTTTACTTCTTCACTTTTCTAAATACTTAATTCTTCTCAAAGCATACTCCTTAAAACAGAAATTATTCATTCTTTTCTTACTTTACTTCTTCACTTTTCTAAATACTTATTACTTCTCAAAGCATACTCTTTAAAACTGAAACTCTATCTTCCTATTCTTACCTTACTTCTTCGCTTTTCTAAATACTTATTACTTCTCAAAGCATACTCCTTAAAACAGAAATTATTCATTCTTTTCTTACTTTACTTCTTCACTTTTCTAAATACTTATTACTTCTCAAAGCATACTCCTTTAAACAGAAATTCTATCTTCTTTTCTTACTTAACTTCTTCGCTTTTCTAAATACTTATTACTTCTCAAAGCAGAATCCTTAAAACTGAAACTCTATCTTCCTATTCTTACTTAACTTCTTCGCTTTTCTAAATACTTATTACTTCTCAAAGCAGAATCCTTAAAACTGAAATTCTATCTTCTTTTCTTACTTTACTTCTTCACTTTTCTAAATACTTATTACTTCTCAAAGCATACTCCTTAAAACAGAAATTATTCATTCTTTTCTTACTTTACTTCTTCACTTTTCTAAATACTTATTACTTCTCAAAGCATACTCCTTAAAACTGAAATTCAATCTTCTTTTCTTACTTTACTTCTTCACTTTTCTAAATACTTATTACTTCTCAAAGCATACTCCTTTAAACTGAAACTCTGACTTCTTTTCTTACTTTACTTCTTCACTTTTCTAAATACTTAATTCTTCTCAAAGCATACTCCTTTAAACTGAAATTCTATCTTCTTTTCTTACTTTACTTCTTCACTTTTCTAAATACTTATTACTTCTCATAGCATACTCCTTAAAACTGAAACTCTATCTTCCTATTCTTACCTTACTTCTTCGCTTTTCTAAATACTTATTACTTCTCAAAGCATACTCCTTAAAACAGAAATTATTCATTCTTTTCTTACTTTACTTCTTCACTTTTCTAAATACTTATTACTTCTCAAAGCATACTCCTTAAAACAGAAATTATTCATTCTTTTCTTACTTTACTTCTTCACTTTTCTAAATACTTATTACTTCTCAAAGCATACTCCTTAAAACTGAAATTCTATATTCTTTTCTTACTTTACTTCTTCACTTTTCTAAATACTTAATTCTTCTCAAAGCATACTCCTTAAAACAGAAATTATTCATTCTTTTCTTACTTTACTTCTTCACTTTTCTAAATACTTATTACTTCTCAAAGCATACTCCTTAAAACTGAAACTCTATCTTCCTATTCTTACCTTACTTCTTCGCTTTTCTAAATACTTATTACTTCTCAAAGCATACTCCTTAAAACTGAAATTCTATATTCTTTTCTTACTTTACTTCTTCACTTTTCTAAATACTTAATTCTTCTCAAAGCATACTCCTTAAAACAGAAATTATTCATTCTTTTCTTACTTTACTTCTTCACTTTTCTAAATACTTATTACTTCTCAAAGCATACTCCTTAAAACAGAAATTATTCATTCTTTTCTTACTTTACTTCTTCACTTTTCTAAATACTTATTACTTCTCAAAGCATACTCCTTTAAACAGAAATTCTATCTTCTTTTCTTACTTAACTTCTTCGCTTTTCTAAATACTTATTACTTTTAAAACATACTGCTTTAAACAGAAATTCTATCTTCTTTTCTTACTTTACTTCTTCACTTTTCTAAATACTTAATTCTTCTCAAAGCATACTCCTTTAAACTGAAATTCTATCTTCTTTTCTTACTTTACTTCTTCACTTTTCTAAATACTTATTACTTCTCATAGCATACTCCTTAAAACTGAAACTCTATCTTCCTATTCTTACCTTACTTCTTCGCTTTTCTAAATACTTATTACTTCTCAAAGCATACTCCTTAAAACAGAAATTATTCATTCTTTTCTTACTTTACTTCTTCACTTTTCTAAATACTTATTACTTCTCAAAGCATACTCCTTTAAACAGAAATTCTATCTTCTTTTCTTACTTAACTTCTTCGCTTTTCTAAATACTTATTACTTTTAAAACATACTGCTTTAAACAGAAATTCTATCTTCTTTTCTTACTTTACTTCTTCACTTTTCTAAATACTTATTACTTCTCAAAGCATACTCCTTAAAACTGAAACTCTATCTTCCTATTCTTACCTTACTTCTTCACTTTTCTAAATACTTATTACTTCTCAAAGCATACTCCTTTAAACTGAAACTCTACTTCTTTTCTTACCTTACTTCTTCGCTTTTCTAAATACTTATTACTTCTCAAAGCATACTCCTTTAAACTGAAACTCTGACTTCTTTTCTTACTTTACTTCTTCACTTTTCTAAATACTTATTACTTCTCAAAGCATACTCCTTAAAACATAAATTATTCATTCTTTTCTTACTTTACTTCTTCACTTTTCTAAATACTTATTACTTCTCAAAGCATACTCCTTAAAACTGAAACTCTATCTTCTTTTCTTACTTAACTTCTTCGCTTTTCTAAATACTTATTACTTCTCAAAGCAGAATCCTTTAAACTTAAATTCTATCTTATTTTCTTACTTTACTTCTTCACTTTTCTAAATACTTATTACTTCTCAAAGCATACTCCTTTAAACTGAAATTCTATCTTCTTTTCTTACTTTACTTCTTCACTTTTCTAAATACTTATTACTTCTCAAAGCATACTCCTTAAAACAGAAATTATTCATTCTTTTCTTACTTTACTTCTTCACTTTTCTAAATACTTATTACTTCTCAAAGCAGAATCCTTAAAACTGAAACTCTATCTTCCTATTCTTACCTTACTTCTTCACTTTTCTAAATACTTATTACTTCTCAAAGCAGAATCCTTAAAACTGAAACTCTATCTTCCTATTCTTACCTTACTTCTTCACTTTTCTAAATACTTATTACTTCTCAAAGCATACTCCTTAAAACAGAAATTATTCATTCTTTTCTTACTTTACTTCTTCACTTTTCTAAATACTTATTACTTCTCAAAGCATACTCCTTAAAACTGAAATTCTATATTCTTTTCTTACTTTACTTCTTCACTTTTCTAAATACTTATTACTTCTCAAAGCATACTCCTTAAAACAGAAATTATTCATTCTTTTCTTACTTTACTTCTTCACTTTTCTAAATACTTATTACTTCTCAAAGCAGAATCCTTAAAACTGAAACTCTATCTTCCTATTCTTACTTTACTTCTTCACTTTTCTAAATACTTAATTCTTCTCAAAGCATACTCCTTAAAACAGAAATTATTCATTCTTTTCTTACTTTACTTCTTCACTTTTCTAAATACTTATTACTTCTCAAAGCATACTCTTTAAAACTGAAACTCTATCTTCCTATTCTTACCTTACTTCTTCGCTTTTCTAAATACTTATTACTTCTCAAAGCATACTCCTTAAAACAGAAATTATTCATTCTTTTCTTACTTTACTTCTTCACTTTTCTAAATACTTATTACTTCTCAAAGCATACTCCTTTAAACAGAAATTCTATCTTCTTTTCTTACTTAACTTCTTCGCTTTTCTAAATACTTATTACTTCTCAAAGCAGAATCCTTAAAACTGAAACTCTATCTTCCTATTCTTACTTAACTTCTTCGCTTTTCTAAATACTTATTACTTCTCAAAGCAGAATCCTTAAAACTGAAATTCTATCTTCTTTTCTTACTTTACTTCTTCACTTTTCTAAATACTTATTACTTCTCAAAGCATACTCCTTAAAACAGAAATTATTCATTCTTTTCTTACTTTACTTCTTCACTTTTCTAAATACTTATTACTTCTCAAAGCATACTCCTTAAAACTGAAATTCAATCTTCTTTTCTTACTTTACTTCTTCACTTTTCTAAATACTTATTACTTCTCAAAGCATACTCCTTTAAACTGAAACTCTGACTTCTTTTCTTACTTTACTTCTTCACTTTTCTAAATACTTATTACTTCTCAAAGCATACTCCTTAAAACTGAAATTCTATCTTCCTATTCTTACTTTACTTCTTCACTTTTCTAAATACTTAATTCTTCTCAAAGCATACTCCTTAAAACAGAAATTATTCATTCTTTTCTTACTTTACTTCTTCACTTTTCTAAATACTTATTACTTCTCAAAGCATACTCCTTAAAACAGAAATTATTCATTCTTTTCTTACTTTACTTCTTCACTTTTCTAAATACTTATTACTTCTCAAAGCATACTCCTTAAAACAGAAATTATTCATTCTTTTCTTACTTTACTTCTTCACTTTTCTAAATACTTATTACTTCTCAAAGCATACTCCTTAAAACTGAAATTCTATATTCTTTTCTTACTTTACTTCTTCACTTTTCTAAATACTTAATTCTTCTCAAAGCATACTCCTTAAAACAGAAATTATTCATTCTTTTCTTACTTTACTTCTTCACTTTTCTAAATACTTATTACTTCTCAAAGCATACTCCTTAAAACTGAAACTCTATCTTCCTATTCTTACCTTACTTCTTCGCTTTTCTAAATACTTATTACTTCTCAAAGCATACTCCTTAAAACTGAAATTCTATATTCTTTTCTTACTTTACTTCTTCACTTTTCTAAATACTTAATTCTTCTCAAAGCATACTCCTTAAAACAGAAATTATTCATTCTTTTCTTACTTTACTTCTTCACTTTTCTAAATACTTATTACTTCTCAAAGCATACTCCTTAAAACAGAAATTATTCATTCTTTTCTTACTTTACTTCTTCACTTTTCTAAATACTTATTACTTCTCAAAGCATACTCCTTTAAACAGAAATTCTATCTTCTTTTCTTACTTAACTTCTTCGCTTTTCTAAATACTTATTACTTTTAAAACATACTGCTTTAAACAGAAATTCTATCTTCTTTTCTTACTTTACTTCTTCACTTTTCTAAATACTTAATTCTTCTCAAAGCATACTCCTTTAAACTGAAATTCTATCTTCTTTTCTTACTTTACTTCTTCACTTTTCTAAATACTTATTACTTCTCATAGCATACTCCTTAAAACTGAAACTCTATCTTCCTATTCTTACCTTACTTCTTCGCTTTTCTAAATACTTATTACTTCTCAAAGCATACTCCTTAAAACAGAAATTATTCATTCTTTTCTTACTTTACTTCTTCACTTTTCTAAATACTTATTACTTCTCAAAGCATACTCCTTTAAACAGAAATTCTATCTTCTTTTCTTACTTAACTTCTTCGCTTTTCTAAATACTTATTACTTTTAAAACATACTGCTTTAAACAGAAATTCTATCTTCTTTTCTTACTTTACTTCTTCACTTTTCTAAATACTTATTACTTCTCAAAGCATACTCCTTAAAACTGAAACTCTATCTTCCTATTCTTACCTTACTTCTTCACTTTTCTAAATACTTATTACTTCTCAAAGCATACTCCTTTAAACTGAAACTCTACTTCTTTTCTTACCTTACTTCTTCGCTTTTCTAAATACTTATTACTTCTCAAAGCATACTCCTTTAAACTGAAACTCTGACTTCTTTTCTTACTTTACTTCTTCACTTTTCTAAATACTTATTACTTCTCAAAGCATACTCCTTAAAACATAAATTATTCATTCTTTTCTTACTTTACTTCTTCACTTTTCTAAATACTTATTACTTCTCAAAGCATACTCCTTAAAACTGAAACTCTATCTTCTTTTCTTACTTAACTTCTTCGCTTTTCTAAATACTTATTACTTCTCAAAGCAGAATCCTTTAAACTTAAATTCTATCTTATTTTCTTACTTTACTTCTTCACTTTTCTAAATACTTATTACTTCTCAAAGCATACTCCTTTAAACTGAAATTCTATCTTCTTTTCTTACTTTACTTCTTCACTTTTCTAAATACTTATTACTTCTCAAAGCATACTCCTTAAAACAGAAATTATTCATTCTTTTCTTACTTTACTTCTTCACTTTTCTAAATACTTATTACTTCTCAAAGCAGAATCCTTAAAACTGAAACTCTATCTTCCTATTCTTACCTTACTTCTTCACTTTTCTAAATACTTATTACTTCTCAAAGCAGAATCCTTAAAACTGAAACTCTATCTTCCTATTCTTACCTTACTTCTTCACTTTTCTAAATACTTATTACTTCTCAAAGCATACTCCTTAAAACAGAAATTATTCATTCTTTTCTTACTTTACTTCTTCACTTTTCTAAATACTTATTACTTCTCAAAGCATACTCCTTAAAACTGAAATTCTATATTCTTTTCTTACTTTACTTCTTCACTTTTCTAAATACTTATTACTTCTCAAAGCATACTCCTTAAAACAGAAATTATTCATTCTTTTCTTACTTTACTTCTTCACTTTTCTAAATACTTATTACTTCTCAAAGCAGAATCCTTAAAACTGAAACTCTATCTTCCTATTCTTACTTTACTTCTTCACTTTTCTAAATACTTAATTCTTCTCAAAGCATACTCCTTAAAACAGAAATTATTCATTCTTTTCTTACTTTACTTCTTCACTTTTCTAAATACTTATTACTTCTCAAAGCATACTCTTTAAAACTGAAACTCTATCTTCCTATTCTTACCTTACTTCTTCGCTTTTCTAAATACTTATTACTTCTCAAAGCATACTCCTTAAAACAGAAATTATTCATTCTTTTCTTACTTTACTTCTTCACTTTTCTAAATACTTATTACTTCTCAAAGCATACTCCTTTAAACAGAAATTCTATCTTCTTTTCTTACTTAACTTCTTCGCTTTTCTAAATACTTATTACTTCTCAAAGCATACTCCTTAAAACTGAAATTCTATCTTCTTTTCTTACTTTACTTCTTCACTTTTCTAAATACTTATTACTTTTAAAACATACTGCTTTAAACAGAAATTCTATCTTCTTTTCTTACTTAACTTCTTCGCTTTTCTAAATACTTATTACTTCTCAAAGCATACTCCTTTAAACTGAAACTCTGACTTCTTTTCTTACTTTACTTCTTCACTTTTCTAAATACTTATTACTTCTCAAAGCATACTCCTTAAAACTGAAATTCTATCTTCCTATTCTTACTTTACTTCTTCACTTTTCTAAATACTTATTACTTCTCAAAGCATACTCCTTAAAACAGAAATTATTCATTCTTTTCTTACTTTACTTCTTCACTTTTCTAAATACTTATTACTTCTCAAAGCATACTCCTTAAAACTCAAATTCTATATTCTTTTCTTACTTTACTTCTTCACTTTTCTAAATACTTAATTCTTCTCAAAGCATACTCCTTTAAACAGAAATTCTATCTTCTTTTCTTACTTTACTTCTTCACTTTTCTAAATACTTAATTCTTCTCAAAGCATACTCCTTTAAACTGAAATTCTATCTTCTTTTCTTACTTTACTTCTTCACTTTTCTAAATACTTATTACTTCTCATAGCATACTCCTTAAAACTGAAACTCTATCTTCCTATTCTTACCTTACTTCTTCGCTTTTCTAAATACTTATTACTTCTCAAAGCATACTCCTTTAAACTGAAACTCTGACTTCTTTTCTTACTTTACTTCTTCACTTTTCTAAATACTTATTACTTCTCAAAGCATACTCCTTTAAACTGAAATTCTATCTTCTTTTCTTACTTTACTTCTTCACTTTTCTAAATACTTATTACTTCTCAAAGCATACTCCTTAAAACAGAAATTATTCATTCTTTTCTTACTTTACTTCTTCACTTTTCTAATACTTATTACTTCTCAAAGCATACTCCTTAAAACAGAAATTATTCATTCTTTTCTTACTTTACTTCTTCACTTTTCTAAATACTTATTACTTCTCAAAGCAGAATCCTTAAAACTGAAACTCTATCTTCCTATTCTTACTTTACTTCTTCACTTTTCTAAATACTTATTACTTCTCAAAGCAACTCCTTTAAACAGAAATTCTATCTTCTTTTCTTACTTTACTTCTTCACTTTTCTAAATACTTATTACTTCTAAAACATACTGCTTTAAAACGAAATTCTATCTTCTTTTCTTACTTTACTTCTTCACTTTTCTAAATACTTATTACTTCTCAAAGCATACTCCTTTAAACTGAAACTCTGACTTCTTTTCTTACTTTACTTCTTCACTTTTCTAAATACTTATTACTTCTCAAAGCAGAATCCTTAAAACTGAAACTCTATCTTCCTATTCTTACCTTACTTCTTCACTTTTCTAAATACTTATTACTTCTCAAAGCATACTCCTTAAAACAGAAATTCTATCTTCTTTTCTTACTTAACTTCTTCGCTTTTCTAAATACTTATTACTTTTAAAACATACTGCTTTAAACTGAAACTCTGACTTCTTTTCTTACCTTACTTCTTCACTTTTCTAAATACTTATTACTTCTCAAAGCATACTCCTTAAAACAGAAATTATTCATTCTTTTCTTACTTTACTTCTTCACTTTTCTAAATACTTATTACTTCTCAAAGCATACTCCTTAAAACTGAAATTCTATCTCTTTTTCTTACTTTACTTCTTCACTTTTCTAAATACTTAATTCTTCTCAAAGCATACTCCTTAAAACTGAAATTATTCATTCTTTTCTTACTTTACTTCTTCACTTTTCTAAATACTTATTACTTCTCAAAGCATACTCCTTAAAACTGAAACTCTATCTTCCTATTCTTACCTTACTTCTTCACTTTTCTAAATACTTATTACTTCTCAAAGCATACTGCTTTAAAACGAAATTCTATCTCTTTTTCTTACTTTACTTCTTCACTTTTCTAAATACTTAATTCTTCTCAAAGCATACTCCTTAAAACTGAAATTATTCATTCTTTTCTTACTTTACTTCTTCACTTTTCTAAATACTTATTACTTCTCAAAGCATACTCCTTAAAACTGAAACTCTATCTTCCTATTCTTACCTTACTTCTTCACTTTTCTAAATACTTATTACTTCTCAAAGCATACTCCTTAAAACTGAAATTCTATCTCTTTTTCTTACCTTACTTCTTCGCTTTTCTAAATACTTATTACTTCTCAAAGCATACTCCTTAAAACAGAAATTATTCATTCTTTTCTTACTTTACTTCTTCACTTTTCTAAATACTTATTACTTCTCAAAGCATACTCCTTAAAACAGAAATTATTCATTCTTTTCTTACTTTACTTCTTCACTTTTCTAAATACTTATTACTTCTCAAAGCATACTCCTTTAAACAGAAACTCTATCTTCTTTTCTTACTTAACTTCTTCGCTTTTCTAAATACTTATTACTTCTCAAAGCAGAATCCTTTAAACTGAAATTCTATCTTCTTTTCTTACTTTACTTCTTCACTTTTCTAAATACTTATTACTTCTCAAAGCATACTCCTTAAAACTGAAATTCTATCTCTTTTTCTTACTTTACTTCTTCACTTTTCTAAATACTTAATTCTTCTCAAAGCATACTCCTTAAAACTGAAATTCTATCTTCTTTTCTTACTTTACTTCTTCACTTTTCTAAATACTTATTACTTCTCAAAGCATACTCCTTAAAACAGAAATTATTCATTCTTTTCTTACTTTACTTCTTCACTTTTCTAAATACTTATTACTTCTCAAAGCAGAATCCTTAAAACTGAAACTCTATCTTCCTATTCTTACTTAACTTCTTCGCTTTTCTAAATACTTATTACTTCTCAAAGCAGAATCCTTAAAAATTAAATTCCATCTTCTTTTCTTACTTTACTTCTTCACTTTTCTAAATACTTATTACTTCTCAAAGCATACTCCTTAAAAGTGAAATTCTATCTTCTTTTCTTACTTAACTTCTTCGCTTTTCTAAATACTTATTACTTCTCAAAGCAGAATCCTTTAAACAGAAATTATTCATTCTTTTCTTACTTTACTTCTTCACTTTTCTAAATACTTATTACTTCTCAAAGCATACTCCTTAAAACTGAAACTCTATCTTCTTTTCTTACTTAACTTCTTCGCTTTTCTAAATACTTATTACTTCTCAAAGCAGAATCCTTTAAACTGAAATTCTATCTTCTTTTCTTACTTTACTTCTTCACTTTTCTAAATACTTATTACTTCTCAAAGCATACTCCTTAAAACAGAAATTCTATCTTCTTTTCTTACTTTACTTCTTCACTTTTCTAAATACTTATTACTTCTCAAAGCATACTCCTTAAAACAGAAATTCTATCTTCTTTTCTTACTTAACTTCTTCGCTTTTCTAAATACTTATTACTTCTCAAAGCAGAATCCTTAAAACTGAAACTCTATCTTCCTATTCTTACCTTACTTCTTCACTTTTCTAAATACTTATTACTTCTCAAAGCATACTCCTTAAAACAGAAATTCTATCTTCTTTTCTTACTTAACTTCTTCGCTTTTCTAAATACTTATTACTTCTCAAAGCAGAATCCTTAAAACTGAAACTCTATCTTCCTATTCTTACCTTACTTCTTCACTTTTCTAAATACTTATTACTTCTCAAAGCATACTCCTTAAAACAGAAATTATTCATTCTTTTCTTACTTTACTTCTTCACTTTTCTAAATACTTATTACTTCTCAAAGCATACTCCTTAAAACTGAAATTCTATCTCTTTTTCTTACTTTACTTCTTCACTTTTCTAAATACTTAATTCTTCTCAAAGCATACTCCTTAAAACTGAAACTCTATCTTCTTTTCTTACTTAACTTCTTCGCTTTTCTAAATACTTATTACTTCTCAAAGCAGAATCCTTTAAACTGAAATTCTATCTTCTTTTCTTACTTTACTTCTTCACTTTTCTAAATACTTATTACTTCTCAAAGCATACTCCTTTAAACAGAAATTCTATCTTCTTTTCTTACCTTACTTCTTCACTTTTCTAAATACTTATTACTTCTCAAAGCATACTCCTTAAAACAGAAATTATTCATTCTTTTCTTACTTTACTTCTTCACTTTTCTAAATACTTATTACTTTTAAAACATACTGCTTTAAACAGAAATTCTATCTTCTTTTCTTACTTTACTTCTTCACTTTTCTAAATACTTATTACTTCTCAAAGCAAAATCCTTAAAACTGAAACTCTATCTTCCTATTCTTACCTTACTTCTTCACTTTTCTAAATACTTATTACTTCTCAAAGCATAATCCTTAAAAATTAAATTCCATCTTCTTTTCTTACTTTACTTCTTCACTTTTCTAAATACTTATTACTTCTCAAAGCATACTCCTTAAAACTGAAATTCTATCTTCTTTTCTTACTTAACTTCTTCGCTTTTCTAAATACTTATTACTTCTCAAAGCAGAATCCTTTAAACAGAAATTATTCATTCTTTTCTTACTTTACTTCTTCACTTTTCTAAATACTTATTACTTCTCAAAGCATACTCCTTAAAACTGAAACTCTATCTTCTTTTCTTACTTAACTTCTTCGCTTTTCTAAATACTTATTACTTCTCAAAGCAGAATCCTTTAAACTGAAATTCTATCTTCTTTTCTTACTTTACTTCTTCACTTTTCTAAATACTTATTACTTCTCAAAGCATACTCCTTAAAACAGAAATTCTATCTTCTTTTCTTACTTTACTTCTTCACTTTTCTAAATACTTATTACTTCTCAAAGCAACTCCTTTAAACAGAAATTCTATCTTCTTTTCTTACTTTACTTCTTCACTTTTCTAAATACTTATTACTTTTAAAACATACTGCTTTAAAACGAAATTCTATCTTCTTTTCTTACTTTACTTCTTCGCTTTTCTAAATACTTATTACTTCTCAAAGCATAATCCTTAAAAATTAAATTCCATCTTCTTTTCTTACTTTACTTCTTCACTTTTCTAAATACTTATTACTTCTCAAAGCATACTCCTTTAAACAGAAATTCTATATTCTTTTCTTACTTTACTTCTTCACTTTTCTAAATACTTAATTCTTCTCAAAGCATACTCCTTAAAACAGAAATTATTCATTCTTTTCTTACTTTACTTCTTCACTTTTCTAAATACTTATTACTTCTCAAAGCATACTCCTTAAAACAGAAATTATTCATTCTTTTCTTACTTTACTTCTTCACTTTTCTAAATACTTATTACTTCTCAAAGCATACTCCTTAAAACTGAAATTCTATCTCTTTTTCTTACTTTACTTCTTCACTTTTCTAAATACTTAATTCTTCTCAAAGCATACTCCTTAAAACTGAAATTATTCATTCTTTTCTTACTTTACTTCTTCACTTTTCTAAATACTTATTACTTCTCAAAGCATACTCCTTAAAACTGAAACTCTATCTTCCTATTCTTACCTTACTTCTTCACTTTTCTAAATACTTATTACTTCTCAAAGCATACTCCTTTAAACTGAAATTCTATCTTCCTATTCTTACCTTACTTCTTCACTTTTCTAAATACTTATTACTTCTCAAAGCATACTCCTTAAAACAGAAATTATTCATTCTTTTCTTACTTTACTTCTTCACTTTTCTAAATACTTATTACTTCTCAAAGCATACTCCTTTAAACTGAAATTCTATCTTCTTTTCTTACTTTACTTCTTCACTTTTCTAAATACTTAATTCTTCTCAAAGCATACTCCTTAAAACTGAAACTCTATCTTCTTTTCTTACTTAACTTCTTCGCTTTTCTAAATACTTATTACTTCTCAAAGCAGAATCCTTTAAACTGAAATTCTATCTTCTTTTCTTACTTTACTTCTTCACTTTTCTAAATACTTATTACTTCTCAAAGCATACTCCTTTAAACAGAAATTCTATCTTCTTTTCTTACCTTACTTCTTCACTTTTCTAAATACTTATTACTTCTCAAAGCATACTCCTTAAAACAGAAATTATTCATTCTTTTCTTACTTTACTTCTTCACTTTTCTAAATACTTATTACTTTTAAAACATACTGCTTTAAACAGAAATTCTATCTTCTTTTCTTACTTTACTTCTTCACTTTTCTAAATACTTATTACTTCTCAAAGCAAAATCCTTAAAACTGAAACTCTATCTTCCTATTCTTACCTTACTTCTTCACTTTTCTAAATACTTATTACTTCTCAAAGCATAATCCTTAAAAATTAAATTCCATCTTCTTTTCTTACTTTACTTCTTCACTTTTCTAAATACTTATTACTTCTCAAAGCATACTCCTTAAAACTGAAATTCTATCTTCTTTTCTTACTTAACTTCTTCGCTTTTCTAAATACTTATTACTTCTCAAAGCAGAATCCTTTAAACAGAAATTATTCATTCTTTTCTTACTTTACTTCTTCACTTTTCTAAATACTTATTACTTCTCAAAGCATACTCCTTAAAACTGAAACTCTATCTTCTTTTCTTACTTAACTTCTTCGCTTTTCTAAATACTTATTACTTCTCAAAGCAGAATCCTTTAAACTGAAATTCTATCTTCTTTTCTTACTTTACTTCTTCACTTTTCTAAATACTTATTACTTCTCAAAGCATACTCCTTAAAACAGAAATTCTATCTTCTTTTCTTACTTTACTTCTTCACTTTTCTAAATACTTATTACTTCTCAAAGCAACTCCTTTAAACAGAAATTCTATCTTCTTTTCTTACTTTACTTCTTCACTTTTCTAAATACTTATTACTTTTAAAACATACTGCTTTAAAACGAAATTCTATCTTCTTTTCTTACTTTACTTCTTCGCTTTTCTAAATACTTATTACTTCTCAAAGCATAATCCTTAAAAATTAAATTCCATCTTCTTTTCTTACTTTACTTCTTCACTTTTCTAAATACTTATTACTTCTCAAAGCATACTCCTTTAAACAGAAATTCTATATTCTTTTCTTACTTTACTTCTTCACTTTTCTAAATACTTAATTCTTCTCAAAGCATACTCCTTAAAACAGAAATTATTCATTCTTTTCTTACTTTACTTCTTCACTTTTCTAAATACTTATTACTTCTCAAAGCATACTCCTTAAAACAGAAATTATTCATTCTTTTCTTACTTTACTTCTTCACTTTTCTAAATACTTATTACTTCTCAAAGCATACTCCTTAAAACTGAAATTCTATCTCTTTTTCTTACTTTACTTCTTCACTTTTCTAAATACTTAATTCTTCTCAAAGCATACTCCTTAAAACTGAAATTATTCATTCTTTTCTTACTTTACTTCTTCACTTTTCTAAATACTTATTACTTCTCAAAGCATACTCCTTAAAACTGAAACTCTATCTTCTTTTCTTACTTAACTTCTTCGCTTTTCTAAATACTTATTACTTCTCAAAGCAGAATCCTTTAAACTTAAATTCTATCTTATTTTCTTACTTTACTTCTTCACTTTTCTAAATACTTATTACTTCTCAAAGCATACTCCTTTAAACTGAAATTATTCATTCTTTTCTTACTTTACTTCTTCACTTTTCTAAATACTTATTACTTCTCAAAGCATACTCCTTTAAACTGAAATTCTATCTTCTTTTCTTACTTTACTTCTTCACTTTTCTAAATACTTATTACTTCTCAAAGCAGAATCCTTAAAACTGAAATTATTCATTCTTTTCTTACTTTACTTCTTCACTTTTCTAAATACTTATTACTTCTCAAAGCATACTCCTTAAAACAGAAATTCTATCTTCTTTTCTTACTTAACTTCTTCGCTTTTCTAAATACTTATTACTTCTCAAAGCAGAATCCTTAAAACTGAAACTCTATCTTCCTATTCTTACCTTACTTCTTCACTTTTCTAAATACTTATTACTTCTCAAAGCATACTCCTTAAAACAGAAATTCTATCTTCTTTTCTTACTTAACTTCTTCGCTTTTCTAAATACTTATTACTTCTCAAAGCAGAATCCTTAAAACTGAAACTCTATCTTCCTATTCTTACCTTACTTCTTCACTTTTCTAAATACTTATTACTTCTCAAAGCATACTCCTTAAAACAGAAACTCTATCTTCCTATTCTTACCTTACTTCTTCACTTTTCTAAATACTTATTACTTCTCAAAGCATACTCCTTTAAACTGAAATTCTATCTTCCTATTCTTACCTTACTTCTTCACTTTTCTAAATACTTATTACTTCTCAAAGCATACTCCTTAAAACAGAAATTATTCATTCTTTTCTTACTTTACTTCTTCACTTTTCTAAATACTTATTACTTCTCAAAGCATACTCCTTTAAACTGAAATTCTATCTTCTTTTCTTACTTTACTTCTTCACTTTTCTAAATACTTATTACTTCTCAAAGCAGAATCCTTAAAACTGAAATTATTCATTCTTTTCTTACTTTACTTCTTCACTTTTCTAAATACTTATTACTTCTCAAAGCATACTCCTTAAAACTGAAACTCTATCTTCTTTTCTTACTTTACTTCTTCACTTTTCTAAATACTTATTACTTCTCAAAGCATACTCCTTAAAACAGAAATTATTCATTCTTTTCTTACTTTACTTCTTCACTTTTCTAAATACTTATTACTTCTCAAAGCATACTCCTTAAAACAGAAATTATTCATTCTTTTCTTACTTTACTTCTATACTCTTCTAAATACTTATTACTTCTCAAAGCATACTCCTTTAAACTGAAACTCTGACTTCTTTTCTTACTTTACTTCTTCACTTTTCTAAATACTTATTACTTCTCAAAGCATACTCCTTAAAACTAAATTCTATCTACTTTTCTTACTTTACTTCTTCACTTTTCTAAATACTTATTACTTTTCAAAGCAGAATCCTTAAAACTGAAACTCTATCTTCCTATTCTTACCTTACTTCTTCACTTTTCTAAATACTTAATTTTCTCAAAGCATACTCCTTAAAACAGAAATTATTCATTCTTTTCTTACTTTACTTCTTCACTTTTCTAAATACTTATTACTTCTCAAAGCATACTCCTTTAAACAGAAATTCTATCTTCTTTTCTTACTTTACTTCTTCACTTTTCTAAATACTTATTACTTCTCAAAGCAGAATCCTTAAAACTGAAATTATTCATTCTTTTCTTACTTTACTTCTTCACTTTTCTAAATACTTATTACTTCTCAAAGCATACTCCTTAAAACTGAAACTCTATCTTCTTTTCTTACTTTACTTCTTCACTTTTCTAAATACTTATTACTTCTCAAAGCATACTCCTTAAAACAGAAATTATTCATTCTTTTCTTACTTTACTTCTTCACTTTTCTAAATACTTATTACTTCTCAAAGCATACTCCTTTAAACTGAAACTCTGACTTCTTTTCTTACTTTACTTCTTCGCTTTTCTAAATACTTATTACTTCTCAAAGCATACTCCTTTAAACTGAAACTCTGACTTCTTTTCTTACTTTACTTCTTCACTTTTCTAAATACTTATTACTTCTCAAAGCATACTCCTTTAAACTGAAATTCTATCTTCTTTTCTTACCTTACTTCTTCGCTTTTCTAAATACTTATTACTTCTCAAAGCATACTCCTTAAAACAGAAATTATTCATTCTTTTCTTACTTTACTTCTTCACTTTTCTAAATACTTATTACTTCTCAAAGCATACTCCTTAAAACAGAAATTATTCATTCTTTTCTTACTTTACTTCTTCACTTTTCTAAATACTTATTACTTCTCAAAGCATACTCCTTAAAACTCAAATTCTATATTCTTTTCTTACTTTACTTCTTCACTTTTCTAAATACTTAATTCTTCTCAAAGCATACTCCTTAAAACAGAAATTATTCATTCTTTTCTTACTTTACTTCTTCACTTTTCTAAATACTTATTACTTCTCAAAGCATACTCCTTTAAACTGAAACTCTGACTTCTTTTCTTACTTTACTTCTTCACTTTTCTAAATACTTATTACTTCTCAAAGCAGAATCCTTAAAACTGAAACTCTGACTTCTTTTCTTACTTTACTTCTTCACTTTTCTAAATACTTATTACTTCTCAAAGCATACTCCTTAAAACAGAAATTCTATCTTCTTTTCTTACTTAACTTCTTCGCTTTTCTAAATACTTATTACTTTTAAAACATACTGCTTTAAACTGAAATTCTATCTTCTTTTCTTACTTAACTTCTTCGCTTTTCTAAATACTTATTACTTCTCAAAGCATACTCCTTTAAACTGAAACTCTGACTTCTTTTCTTACTTTACTTCTTCACTTTTCTAAATACTTATTACTTCTCAAAGCATACTCCTTAAAACATAAATTATTCATTCTTTTCTTACTTTACTTCTTCACTTTTCTAAATACTTATTACTTCTCAAAGCATACTCCTTAAAACTGAAATTCTATCTCTTTTTCTTACTTTACTTCTTCACTTTTCTAAATACTTAATTCTTCTCAAAGCATACTCCTTAAAACTGAAATTATTCATTCTTTTCTTACCTTACTTCTTCACTTTTCTAAATACTTATTACTTCTCAAAGCATACTCCTTAAAACAGAAATTATTCATTCTTTTCTTACTTTACTTCTTCACTTTTCTAAATACTTATTACTTCTCAAAGCATACTCCTTAAAACAGAAATTATTCATTCTTTTCTTACTTTACTTCTTCACTTTTCTAAATACTTATTACTTCTCAAAGCATACTCCTTAAAACTGAAATTCTATATTCTTTTCTTACTTTACTTCTTCACTTTTCTAAATACTTATTACTTCTCAAAGCATACTCCTTTAAACTGAAATTCTATCTTCTTTTCTTACTTTACTTCTTCACTTTTCTAAATACTTATTACTTCTCAAAGCAGAATCCTTAAAACTGAAATTATTCATTCTTTTCTTACTTTACTTCTTCACTTTTCTAAATACTTATTACTTCTCAAAGCATACTCCTTAAAACTGAAACTCTATCTTCTTTTCTTACTTTACTTCTTCACTTTTCTAAATACTTATTACTTCTCAAAGCATACTCCTTAAAACAGAAATTATTCATTCTTTTCTTACTTTACTTCTTCACTTTTCTAAATACTTATTACTTCTCAAAGCATACTCCTTAAAACAGAAATTATTCATTCTTTTCTTACTTTACTTCTATACTCTTCTAAATACTTATTACTTCTCAAAGCATACTCCTTTAAACTGAAACTCTGACTTCTTTTCTTACTTTACTTCTTCACTTTTCTAAATACTTATTACTTCTCAAAGCAGAATCCTTAAAACTAAATTCTATCTACTTTTCTTACTTTACTTCTTCACTTTTCTAAATACTTATTACTTTTCAAAGCAGAATCCTTAAAACTGAAACTCTATCTTCCTATTCTTACCTTACTTCTTCACTTTTCTAAATACTTAATTTTCTCAAAGCATACTCCTTAAAACTGAAATTCTATCTTCTTTTCTTACTTTACTTCTTCACTTTTCTAAATACTTATTACTTCTCAAAGCATACTCCTTAAAACAGAAATTCTATCTTCTTTTCTTACTTTACTTCTTCACTTTTCTAAATACTTATTACTTCTCAAAGCAGAATCCTTTAAACTGAAATTCTATCTTCTTTTCTTACTTTACTTCTTCACTTTTCTAAATACTTATTACTTCTCAAAGCATACTCCTTAAAACAGAAATTATTCATTCTTTTCTTACTTTACTTCTTCACTTTTCTAAATACTTATTACTTCTCAAAGCATACTCCTTAAAACAGAAATTATTCATTCTTTTCTTACTTTACTTCTTCACTTTTCTAAATACTTAATTCTTCTCAAAGCATACTCCTTTAAACTGAAACTCTGACTTCTTTTCTTACTTTACTTCTTCACTTTTCTAAATACTTATTACTTCTCAAAGCAGAATCCTTAAAACTGAAACTCTATCTTCTTTTCTTACTTAACTTCTTCACTTTTCTAAATACTTATTACTTTTAAAACATACTCCTTAAAACTGAAATTCTATCTCTTTTTCTTACTTTACTTCTTCACTTTTCTAAATACTTAATTCTTCTCAAAGCATACTCCTTTAAACTGAAATTATTCATTCTTTTCTTACTTTACTTCTTCACTTTTCTAAATACTTATTACTTCTCAAAGCATACTCCTTAAAACAGAAATTATTCATTCTTTTCTTACTTTACTTCTTCACTTTTCTAAATACTTATTACTTCTCAAAGCATACTCCTTAAAACAGAAATTATTCATTCTTTTCTTACTTTACTTCTATACTCTTCTAAATACTTATTACTTCTCAAAGCATACTCCTTTAAACTGAAACTCTGACTTCTTTTCTTACTTTACTTCTTCACTTTTCTAAATACTTATTACTTCTCAAAGCATACTCCTTAAAACAGAAATTCTATCTTCTTTTCTTACTTAACTTCTTCGCTTTTCTAAATACTTATTACTTTTAAAACATAATCCTTTAAACTGAAATTCTATCTTCTTTTCTTACTTAACTTCTTCGCTTTTCTAAATACTTATTACTTCTCAAAGCATACTCCTTTAAACTGAAACTCTGACTTCTTTTCTTACCTTACTTCTTCACTTTTCTAAATACTTATTACTTCTCAAAGCATACTCCTTAAAACAGAAATTATTCATTCTTTTCTTACTTTACTTCTTCACTTTTCTAAATACTTATTACTTCTCAAAGCATACTCCTTAAAACTGAAATTCTATCTCTTTTTCTTACTTTACTTCTTCACTTTTCTAAATACTTAATTCTTCTCAAAGCATACTCCTTAAAACTGAAATTATTCATTCTTTTCTTACTTTACTTCTTCACTTTTCTAAATACTTATTACTTCTCAAAGCATACTCCTTAAAACTGAAACTCTATCTTCCTATTCTTACCTTACTTCTTCACTTTTCTAAATACTTATTACTTCTCAAAGCATACTCCTTTAAACTGAAATTCTATCTTCCTATTCTTACCTTACTTCTTCACTTTTCTAAATACTTATTACTTCTCAAAGCATACTCCTTAAAACAGAAATTATTCATTCTTTTCTTACTTTACTTCTTCACTTTTCTAAATACTTATTACTTCTCAAAGCATACTCCTTTAAACTGAAATTCTATCTTCTTTTCTTACTTTACTTCTTCACTTTTCTAAATACTTATTACTTCTCAAAGCAGAATCCTTAAAACTGAAATTATTCATTCTTTTCTTACTTTACTTCTTCACTTTTCTAAATACTTATTACTTCTCAAAGCATACTCCTTAAAACTGAAACTCTATCTTCTTTTCTTACTTTACTTCTTCACTTTTCTAAATACTTATTACTTCTCAAAGCATACTCCTTAAAACAGAAATTATTCATTCTTTTCTTACTTTACTTCTTCACTTTTCTAAATACTTATTACTTCTCAAAGCATACTCCTTAAAACAGAAATTATTCATTCTTTTCTTACTTTACTTCTATACTCTTCTAAATACTTATTACTTCTCAAAGCATACTCCTTTAAACTGAAACTCTGACTTCTTTTCTTACTTTACTTCTTCACTTTTCTAAATACTTATTACTTCTCAAAGCAGAATCCTTAAAACTAAATTCTATCTACTTTTCTTACTTTACTTCTTCACTTTTCTAAATACTTATTACTTTTCAAAGCAGAATCCTTAAAACTGAAACTCTATCTTCCTATTCTTACCTTACTTCTTCACTTTTCTAAATACTTAATTTTCTCAAAGCATACTCCTTAAAACTGAAATTCTATCTTCTTTTCTTACTTTACTTCTTCACTTTTCTAAATACTTATTACTTCTCAAAGCATACTCCTTAAAACAGAAATTCTATCTTCTTTTCTTACTTTACTTCTTCACTTTTCTAAATACTTATTACTTCTCAAAGCATACTCCTTAAAACTGAAATTCTATCTCTTTTTCTTACTTTACTTCTTCACTTTTCTAAATACTTATTACTTCTCAAAGCATACTCCTTTAAACTGAAATTCTATCTTCTTTTCTTACTTTACTTCTTCACTTTTCTAAATACTTATTACTTCTCAAAGCATACTCCTTAAAACAGAAATTATTCATTCTTTTCTTACTTTACTTCTTCACTTTTCTAAATACTTAATTCTTCTCAAAGCATACTCCTTTAAACAGAAATTCTATCTTCTTTTCTTACTTTACTTCTTCACTTTTCTAAATACTTATTACTTCTCAAAGCAGAATCCTTAAAACTGAAACTCTATCTTCTTTTCTTACTTAACTTCTTCACTTTTCTAAATACTTATTACTTTTAAAACATACTCCTTAAAACTGAAATTCTATCTCTTTTTCTTACTTTACTTCTTCACTTTTCTAAATACTTAATTCTTCTCAAAGCATACTCCTTTAAACTGAAATTATTCATTCTTTTCTTACTTTACTTCTTCACTTTTCTAAATACTTATTACTTCTCAAAGCATACTCCTTAAAACAGAAATTATTCATTCTTTTCTTACTTTACTTCTTCACTTTTCTAAATACTTATTACTTCTCAAAGCATACTCCTTAAAACAGAAATTATTCATTCTTTTCTTACTTTACTTCTATACTCTTCTAAATACTTATTACTTCTCAAAGCATACTCCTTTAAACTGAAACTCTGACTTCTTTTCTTACTTTACTTCTTCACTTTTCTAAATACTTATTACTTCTCAAAGCATACTCCTTTAAACTGAAATTCTATCTTCCTATTCTTACCTTACTTCTTCACTTTTCTAAATACTTATTACTTCTCAAAGCATACTCCTTAAAACAGAAATTCTATCTTCTTTTCTTACTTTACTTCTTCACTTTTCTAAATACTTATTACTTCTCAAAGCATACTCCTTAAAACAGAAATTCTATCTTCTTTTCTTACTTAACTTCTTCGCTTTTCTAAATACTTATTACTTTTAAAACATATTGCTTTAAACTGAAATTCTATCTTCTTTTCTTACTTAACTTCTTCGCTTTTCTAAATACTTATTACTTCTCAAAGCATACTCCTTTAAACTGAAACTCTGACTTCTTTTCTTACCTTACTTCTTCACTTTTCTAAATACTTATTACTTCTCAAAGCATACTCCTTAAAACAGAAATTATTCATTCTTTTCTTACTTTACTTCTTCACTTTTCTAAATACTTATTACTTCTCAAAGCATACTCCTTAAAACTGAAATTCTATCTCTTTTTCTTACTTTACTTCTTCACTTTTCTAAATACTTAATTCTTCTCAAAGCATACTCCTTAAAACTGAAATTATTCATTCTTTTCTTACTTTACTTCTTCACTTTTCTAAATACTTATTACTTCTCAAAGCATACTCCTTAAAACTGAAACTCTATCTTCCTATTCTTACCTTACTTCTTCACTTTTCTAAATACTTATTACTTCTCAAAGCATACTCCTTTAAACTGAAATTCTATCTTCCTATTCTTACCTTACTTCTTCACTTTTCTAAATACTTATTACTTCTCAAAGCATACTCCTTAAAACAGAAATTCTATCTTCTTTTCTTACTTTACTTCTTCACTTTTCTAAATACTTATTACTTCTCAAAGCATACTCCTTAAAACTGAAATTCTATCTTCTTTTCTTACTTAACTTCTTCGCTTTTCTAAATACTTATTACTTTTAAAACATATTGCTTTAAACTGAAATTCTATCTTCTTTTCTTACCTTACTTCTTCACTTTTCTAAATACTTATTACTTCTCAAAGCATACTCCTTAAAACAGAAATTATTCATTCTTTTCTTACTTTACTTCTTCACTTTTCTAAATACTTATTACTTCTCAAAGCATACTCCTTAAAACTGAAATTCTATCTCTTTTTCTTACTTTACTTCTTCACTTTTCTAAATACTTAATTCTTCTCAAAGCATACTCCTTAAAACTGAAATTATTCATTCTTTTCTTACTTTACTTCTTCACTTTTCTAAATACTTATTACTTCTCAAAGCATACTCCTTAAAACTGAAACTCTATCTTCCTATTCTTACCTTACTTCTTCACTTTTCTAAATACTTATTACTTCTCAAAGCATACTCCTTTAAACTGAAATTCTATCTTCCTATTCTTACCTTACTTCTTCACTTTTCTAAATACTTATTACTTCTCAAAGCATACTCCTTAAAACAGAAATTATTCATTCTTTTCTTACTTTACTTCTTCACTTTTCTAAATACTTATTACTTCTCAAAGCATACTCCTTTAAACTGAAATTCTATCTTCTTTTCTTACTTTACTTCTTCACTTTTCTAAATACTTATTACTTCTCAAAGCAGAATCCTTAAAACTGAAATTATTCATTCTTTTCTTACTTTACTTCTTCACTTTTCTAAATACTTATTACTTCTCAAAGCATACTCCTTAAAACTGAAACTCTATCTTCTTTTCTTACTTTACTTCTTCACTTTTCTAAATACTTATTACTTCTCAAAGCATACTCCTTAAAACAGAAATTATTCATTCTTTTCTTACTTTACTTCTTCACTTTTCTAAATACTTATTACTTCTCAAAGCATACTCCTTAAAACAGAAATTATTCATTCTTTTCTTACTTTACTTCTATACTCTTCTAAATACTTATTACTTCTCAAAGCATACTCCTTTAAACTGAAACTCTGACTTCTTTTCTTACTTTACTTCTTCACTTTTCTAAATACTTATTACTTCTCAAAGCAGAATCCTTAAAACTAAATTCTATCTACTTTTCTTACTTTACTTCTTCACTTTTCTAAATACTTATTACTTTTCAAAGCAGAATCCTTAAAACTGAAACTCTATCTTCCTATTCTTACCTTACTTCTTCACTTTTCTAAATACTTAATTTTCTCAAAGCATACTCCTTAAAACTGAAATTCTATCTTCTTTTCTTACTTTACTTCTTCACTTTTCTAAATACTTATTACTTCTCAAAGCATACTCCTTAAAACAGAAATTCTATCTTCTTTTCTTACTTTACTTCTTCACTTTTCTAAATACTTATTACTTCTCAAAGCATACTCCTTAAAACTGAAATTCTATCTCTTTTTCTTACTTTACTTCTTCACTTTTCTAAATACTTATTACTTCTCAAAGCATACTCCTTTAAACTGAAATTCTATCTTCTTTTCTTACTTTACTTCTTCACTTTTCTAAATACTTATTACTTCTCAAAGCATACTCCTTAAAACAGAAATTATTCATTCTTTTCTTACTTTACTTCTTCACTTTTCTAAATACTTAATTCTTCTCAAAGCATACTCCTTTAAACTGAAATTCTATCTTCTTTTCTTACTTTACTTCTTCACTTTTCTAAATACTTATTACTTCTCAAAGCATACTCCTTAAAACAGAAATTATTCATTCTTTTCTTACTTTACTTCTTCACTTTTCTAAATACTTATTACTTTTAAAACATACTCCTTAAAACTGAAATTCTATCTCTTTTTCTTACTTTACTTCTTCACTTTTCTAAATACTTAATTCTTCTCAAAGCATACTCCTTTAAACTGAAATTATTCATTCTTTTCTTACTTTACTTCTTCACTTTTCTAAATACTTATTACTTCTCAAAGCATACTCCTTAAAACAGAAATTATTCATTCTTTTCTTACTTTACTTCTTCACTTTTCTAAATACTTATTACTTCTCAAAGCATACTCCTTAAAACAGAAATTATTCATTCTTTTCTTACTTTACTTCTATACTCTTCTAAATACTTATTACTTCTCAAAGCATACTCCTTTAAACTGAAACTCTGACTTCTTTTCTTACTTTACTTCTTCACTTTTCTAAATACTTATTACTTCTCAAAGCAGAATCCTTAAAACTAAATTCTATCTACTTTTCTTACTTTACTTCTTCACTTTTCTAAATACTTATTACTTCTCAAAGCAGAATCCTTTAAACTGAAATTCTATCTTCTTTTCTTACTTAACTTCTTCGCTTTTCTAAATACTTATTACTTTTAAAACATACTCCTTAAAACAGAAATTATTAATTCTTTTCTTACTTTACTTCTTCACTTTTCTAAATACTTATAACTTCTCAAAGCAGAATCCTTAAAACTGAAACTCTATCTTCCTATTCTTACTTTACTTCTTCACTTTTCTAAATATTATTACTTCTCAAAGCATACTCCTTTAAACTGAAACTCTATCTTCCTATTCTTACCTTACTTCTTCACTTTTCTAAATACTTAATTCTTCTCAAAGCATACTCCTTAAAACTGAAATTCTATCTTCTTTTCTTACTTTACTTCTTCACTTTTCTAAATACTTATTACTTCTCAAAGCATACTCCTTTAAACAGAAATTCTATCTTCTTTTCTTACTTAACTTCTTCGCTTTTCTAAATACTTATTACTTCTCAAAGCATACTCCTTAAAACTGAAACTCTATCTTCCTATTCTTACCTTACTTCTTCACTTTTCTAAATACTTATTACTTCTCAAAGCATACTCCTTAAAACAGAAATTATTCATTCTTTTCTTACTTAACTTCTTCGCTTTTCTAAATACTTATTACTTCTCAAAGCATACTCCTTAAAACTGAAACTCTATCTTCCTATTCTTACCTTACTTCTTCACCTTTCTAATTACTTATTACTTCTCAAAGCATACTCCTTAAAACAGAAATTCTATCTTCTTTTCTTACTTTACTTCTTCACTTTTCTAAATACTTATTACTTCTCAAAGCAACTCCTTTAAACAGAAATTCTATTTTCTTTTCTTACTTTACTTCTTCACTTTTCTAAATACTTATTACTTCTCAAAGCATACTCCTTTAAAACGAAATTCTATCTTCTTTTCTTACTTTACTTCTTCACTTTTCTAAATACTTATTACTTCTCAAAGCATACTCCTTTAAACAGAAATTCTATCTTCTTTTCTTACTTTACTTCTTCGCTTTTCTAAATACTTATTACTTCTCAAAGCATACTCCTTAAAACTGAAACTCTATCTTCCTATTCTTACCTTACTTCTTCACCTTTCTAATTACTTAATACTTCTCAAAGCATACTCCTTAAAACAGAAATTATTCATTCTTTTCTTACTTTACTTCTTCACTTTTCTAAATACTTATTACTTCTCAAAGCATACTCCTTAAAACTGAAACTCTATCTTCTTTTCTTACTTAACTTCTTCGCTTTTCTAAATACTTATTACTTCTCAAAGCAGAATCCTTTAAACTGAAATTCTATTTTCTTTTCTTACTTTACTTCTTCACTTTTCTAAATACTTATTACTTCTCAAAGCAGAATCCTTTAAACAGAAATTATTCATCCTTTTCTTACTTTACTTCTTCACTTTTCTAAATACTTATTACTTCTCAAAGCATACTCCTTAAAACTGAAACTCTATCTTCTTTTCTTACTTAACTTCTTCGCTTTTCTAAATACTTATTACTTCTCAAAGCATACTCCTTTAAACAGAAATTCTATCTTCTTTTCTTACTTTACTTCTTCACTTTTCTAAATACTTAATTCTTCTCAAAGCATACTCCTTAAAACTGAAATTCTATCTTCTTTTCTTACTTTACTTCTTCGCTTTTCTAAATACTTATTACTTCTCAAAGCATAATCCTTAAAAATTAAATTCTATCTTCTTTTCTTACTTTACTTCTTCACTTTTCTAAATACTTATTACTTCTCAAAGCATACTCCTTAAAACTGAAATTCTATCTTCTTTTCTTACTTTACTTCTTCGCTTTTCTAAATACTTATTACTTCTCAAAGCATACTCCTTTAAACAGAAATTCTATCTTCTTTTCTTACTTTACTTCTTCACTTTTCTAAATACTTATTACTTCTCAAAGCATACTCCTTAAAACTGAAATTCTATCTTCTTTTCTTACTTTACTTCTTCACTTTTCTAAATACTTATTACTTCTCAAAGCATACTCCTTTAAACAGAAATTCTATCTTCTTTTCTTACTTTACTTCTTCACTTTTCTAAATACTTATTACTTCTCAAAGCATACTCCTTTAAACTTAAATTCCATCTTCTTTTCTTACTTTACTTCTTCACTTTTCTAAATACTTATTACTTCTCAAAGCATACTCCTTTAAACAGAAATTCTATCTTCTTTTCTTACTTAACTTCTTCGCTTTTCTAAATACTTATTACTTCTCAAAGCATAATCCTTAAAACTTAAATTCCATCTTCTTTTCTTACTTTACTTCTTCGCTTTTCTAAATACTTATTACTTCTCAAAGCATAATCCTTAAAACTTAAATTCCATCTTCTTTTCTTACTTTACTTCTTCACTTTTCTAAATACTTATTACTTCTCAAAGCATACTCCTTAAAACTGAAACTCTATCTTCTTTTCTTACTTAACTTCTTCGCTTTTCTAAATACTTATTACTTCTCAAAGCATACTCCTTAAAACTTAAATTCCATCTTCTTTTCTTACTTTACTTCTTCACTTTTCTAAATACTTATTACTTTTAAAACATACTGCTTTAAAACGAAATTCTATCTTCTTTTCTTACTTTACTTCTTCGCTTTTCTAAATACTTATTACTTCTCAAAGCATAATCCTTAAAACTTAAATTCCATCTTCTTTTCTTACTTTACTTCTTCACTTTTCTAAATACTTATTACTTCTCAAAGCATACTCCTTAAAACAGAAATTCTATCTTCTTTTCTTACATAACTTCTTCGCTTTTCTAAATACTTATTACTTCTCAAAGCATACTCCTTTAAACAGAAATTCTATCTTCTTTTCTTACTTTACTTCTTCGCTTTTCTAAATACTTATTACTTCTCAAAGCATAATCCTTAAAACTTAAATTCCATCTTCTTTTCTTACTTTACTTCTTCACTTTTCTAAATACTTATTACTTCTCAAAGCATACTCCTTAAAACTGAAATTCTATCTCTTTTTCTTACTTTACTTCTTCACTTTTCTAAATACTTAATTCTTCTCAAAGCATACTCCTTAAAACAGAAATTATTCATTTTTTTCTTACTTTACTTCTTCACTTTTCTAAATACTTATTACTTCTCAAAGCATACTCCTTAAAACAGAAATTATTCATTCTTTTCTTACTTTACTTCTTCACTTTTCTAAATACTTATTACTTCTCAAAGCATACTCCTTTAAACAGAAACTCTATCTTCTTTTCTTACTTAACTTCTTCGCTTTTCTAAATACTTATTACTTCTCAAAGCAGAATCCTTTAAACTGAAATTCTATCTTCTTTTCTTACTTTACTTCTTCACTTTTCTAAATACTTATTACTTCTCAAAGCATACTCCTTTAAACAGAAATTCTATCTTCTTTTCTTACTTTACTTCTTCACTTTTCTAAATACTTATTACTTCTCAAAGCATACTCCTTAAAACTGAAATTCTATCTTCTTTTCTTACTTTACTTCTTCACTTTTCTAAATACTTATTACTTCTCAAAGCATAATCCTTAAAAATTAAATTCCATCTTCTTTTCTTACTTTACTTCTTCACTTTTCTAAATACTTATTACTTCTCAAAGCATACTCCTTAAAACAGAAATTCTATCTTCTTTTCTTACTTAACTTCTTCGCTTTTCTAAATACTTATTACTTCTCAAAGCAGAATCCTTAAAAATTAAATTCCATCTTCTTTTCTTACTTTACTTCTTCACTTTTCTAAATACTTATTACTTCTCAAAGCATACTCCTTAAAAGTGAAATTCTATCTTCTTTTCTTACTTAACTTCTTCGCTTTTCTAAATACTTATTACTTCTCAAAGCAGAATCCTTTAAACAGAAATTATTCATTCTTTTCTTACTTTACTTCTTCACTTTTCTAAATACTTATTACTTCTCAAAGCATACTCCTTAAAACTGAAACTCTATCTTCTTTTCTTACTTAACTTCTTCGCTTTTCTAAATACTTATTACTTCTCAAAGCAGAATCCTTTAAACTGAAATTCTATCTTCTTTTCTTACTTTACTTCTTCACTTTTCTAAATACTTATTACTTCTCAAAGCATACTCCTTAAAACTGAAACTCTATCTTCCTATTCTTACCTTACTTCTTCACTTTTCTAAATACTTATTACTTCTCAAAGCAACTCCTTTAAACAGAAATTCTATCTTCTTTTCTTACTTTACTTCTTCACTTTTCTAAATACTTATTACTTTTAAAACATATTGCTTTAAACTGAAATTCTATCTTCTTTTCTTACTTTACTTCTTCACTTTTCTAAATACTTATTACTTCTCAAAGCATACTCCTTAAAACAGAAATTCTATCTTCTTTTCTTACTTAACTTCTTCGCTTTTCTAAATACTTATTACTTCTCAAAGCAGAATCCTTAAAACTGAAACTCTATCTTCCTATTCTTACCTTACTTCTTCACTTTTCTAAATACTTATTACTTCTCAAAGCATACTCCTTTAAACAGAAATTATTCATTCTTTTCTTACTTTACTTCTTCACTTTTCTAAATACTTATTACTTCTCAAAGCATACTCCTTAAAACTGAAATTCTATCTCTTTTTCTTACTTTACTTCTTCACTTTTCTAAATACTTATTACTTCTCAAAGCATACTCCTTAAAACTGAAACTCTATCTTCTTTTCTTACTTAACTTCTTCGCTTTTCTAAATACTTATTACTTCTCAAAGCAGAATCCTTTAAACTGAAATTCTATCTTCTTTTCTTACTTTACTTCTTCACTTTTCTAAATACTTATTACTTCTCAAAGCATACTCCTTAAAACAGAAATTCTATCTTCTTTTCTTACTTTACTTCTTCACTTTTCTAAATACTTATTACTTCTCAAAGCAACTCCTTTAAACAGAAATTCTATCTTCTTTTCTTACTTTACTTCTTCACTTTTCTAAATACTTATTACTTTTAAAACATACTGCTTTAAACAGAAATTCTATCTTCTTTTCTTACTTTACTTCTTCACTTTTCTAAATACTTATTACTTCTCAAAGCATACTCCTTAAAACAGAAATTCTATCTTCTTTTCTTACTTAACTTCTTCGCTTTTCTAAATACTTATTACTTCTCAAAGCAGAATCCTTAAAACTGAAACTCTATCTTCCTATTCTTACCTTACTTCTTCACTTTTCTAAATACTTATTACTTCTCAAAGCATACTCCTTTAAACAGAAATTATTCATTCTTTTCTTACTTTACTTCTTCACTTTTCTAAATACTTATTACTTCTCAAAGCATACTCCTTAAAACTGAAATTCTATCTCTTTTTCTTACTTTACTTCTTCACTTTTCTAAATACTTAATTCTTCTCAAAGCATACTCCTTAAAACTGAAACTATATCTTCTTTTCTTACTTAACTTCTTCGCTTTTCTAAATACTTATTACTTCTCAAAGCAGAATCCTTTAAACTGAAATTCTATCTTCTTTTCTTACTTTACTTCTTCACTTTTCTAAATACTTATTACTTCTCAAAGCATACTCCTTTAAACAGAAATTCTATCTTCTTTTCTTACTTTACTTCTTCACTTTTCTAAATACTTATTACTTCTCAAAGCATACTCCTTAAAACTGAAATTCTATCTTCTTTTCTTACTTTACTTCTTCACTTTTCTAAATACTTATTACTTTTAAAACATACTGCTTTAAACAGAAATTCTATCTTCTTTTCTTACTTTACTTCTTCACTTTTCTAAATACTTATTACTTCTCAAAGCAAAATCCTTAAAACTGAAACTCTATCTTCCTATTCTTACCTTACTTCTTCACTTTTCTAAATACTTATTACTTCTCAAAGCATAATCCTTAAAAATTAAATTCCATCTTCTTTTCTTACTTTACTTCTTCGCTTTTCTAAATACTTATTACTTCTCAAAGCATACTCCTTAAAACTGAAATTCTATCTCTTTTTCTTACTTTACTTCTTCACTTTTCTAAATACTTAATTCTTCTCAAAGCATACTCCTTAAAACAGAAATTATTCATTCTTTTCTTACTTTACTTCTTCACTTTTCTAAATACTTATTACTTCTCAAAGCATACTCCTTAAAACAGAAATTATTCATTCTTTTCTTACTTTACTTCTTCACTTTTCTAAATACTTATTACTTCTCAAAGCATACTCCTTAAAACAGAAATTATTCATTCTTTTCTTACTTTACTTCTTCACTTTTCTAAATACTTATTACTTCTCAAAGCAACTCCTTTAAACAGAAATTCTATCTTCTTTTCTTACTTTACTTCTTCACTTTTCTAAATACTTATTACTTCTAAAACATACTGCTTTAAAACGAAATTCTATCTTCTTTTCTTACTTTACTTCTTCACTTTTCTAAATACTTATTACTTCTCAAAGCAACTCCTTTAAACAGAAATTCTATCTTCTTTTCTTACTTTACTTCTTCACTTTTCTAAATACTTATAACTTCTCAAAGCAGAATCCTTAAAACTGAAACTCTATCTTCCTATTCTTACCTTACTTCTTCACTTTTCTAAATACTTATTACTTCTCAAAGCATAATCCTTAAAAATTAAATTCCATCTTCTTTTCTTACTTTACTTCTTCACTTTTCTAAATACTTATTACTTCTCAAAGCATACTCCTTTAAACAGAAATTCTATCTTCTTTTCTTACTTAACTTCTTCGCTTTTCTAAATACTTATTACTTCTCAAAGCAGAATCCTTTAAACAGAAATTATTCATTCTTTTCTTACTTTACTTCTTCACTTTTCTAAATACTTATTACTTCTCAAAGCATACTCCTTAAAACTGAAACTCTATCTTCTTTTCTTACTTAACTTCTTCGCTTTTCTAAATACTTATTACTTCTCAAAGAAGAATCCTTTAAACTGAAATTCTATCTTCTTTTCTTACTTTACTTCTTCACTTTTCTAAATACTTATTACTTCTCAAAGCATACTCCTTAAAACAGAAATTCTATCTTCTTTTCTTACTTTACTTCTTCACTTTTCTAAATACTTATTACTTCTCAAAGCAACTCCTTTAAACAGAAATTCTATCTTCTTTTCTTACTTTACTTCTTCGCTTTTCTAAATACTTATTACTTCTCAAAGCATAATCCTTAAAAATTAAATTCCATCTTCTTTTCTTACTTTACTTCTTCACTTTTCTAAATACTTATTACTTCTCAAAGCATACTCCTTAAAACAGAAATTCTATCTTCTTTTCTTACTTTACTTCTTCACTTTTCTAAATACTTATTACTTCTCAAAGCATACTCCTTAAAACAGAAATTATTCATTCTTTTCTTACTTTACTTCTTCACTTTTCTAAATACTTATTACTTCTCAAAGCATAATCCTTAAAACTGAAACTCTATCTTCTTTTCTTACTTAACTTCTTCGCTTTTCTAAATACTTATTACTTCTCAAAGCAGAATCCTTTAAACTGAAATTCTATCTTCTTTTCTTACTTTACTTCTTCACTTTTCTAAATACTTATTACTTCTCAAAGCATACTCCTTTAAACAGAAATTCTATCTTCTTTTCTTACTTTACTTCTTCACTTTTCTAAATACTTATTACTTCTCAAAGCAGAATCCTTTAAACTGAAATTCTATCTTCTTTTCTTACTTTACTTCTTCACTTTTCTAAATACTTATTACTTTTAAAACATACTGCTTTAAACAGAAATTCTATCTTCTTTTCTTACTTTACTTCTTCACTTTTCTAAATACTTATTACTTCTCAAAGCAGAATCCTTTAAACTGAAATTCTATCTTCTTTTCTTACTTAACTTCTTCGCTTTTCTAAATACTTATTACTTCTCAAAGCAGAATCCTTTAAACAGAAATTATTCATTCTTTTCTTACTTTACTTCTTCACTTTTCTAAATACTTATTACTTCTCAAAGCATACTCCTTAAAACTGAAACTCTATCTTCTTTTCTTACTTAACTTCTTCGCTTTTCTAAATACTTATTACTTCTCAAAGAAGAATCCTTTAAACTGAAATTCTATCTTCTTTTCTTACTTTACTTCTTCACTTTTCTAAATACTTATTACTTCTCAAAGCAACTCCTTTAAACAGAAATTCTATCTTCTTTTCTTACTTTACTTCTTCGCTTTTCTAAATACTTATTACTTCTCAAAGCATAATCCTTAAAAATTAAATTCCATCTTCTTTTCTTACTTTACTTCTTCACTTTTCTAAATACTTATTACTTCTCAAAGCATACTCCTTAAAACAGAAATTCTATCTTCTTTTCTTACTTTACTTCTTCACTTTTCTAAATACTTATTACTTCTCAAAGCATACTCCTTAAAACTGAAACTCTATCTTCTTTTCTTACTTAACTTCTTCGCTTTTCTAAATACTTATTACTTCTCAAAGCAGAATCCTTTAAACAGAAATTATTCATTCTTTTCTTACTTTACTTCTTCGCTTTTCTAAATACTTATTACTTCTCAAAGCATACTCCTTAAAACTGAAACTCTATCTTCTTTTCTTACTTAACTTCTTCGCTTTTCTAAATACTTATTACTTCTCAAAGAAGAATCCTTTAAACTGAAATTCTATCTTCTTTTCTTACTTTACTTCTTCACTTTTCTAAATACTTATTACTTCTCAAAGCATACTCCTTAAAACAGAAATTCTATCTTCTTTTCTTACTTTACTTCTTTGCTTTTCTAAATACTTATTACTTCTCAAAGCAACTCCTTTAAACAGAAATTCTATCTTCTTTTCTTACTTTACTTCTTCACTTTTCTAAATACTTATTACTTTTAAAACATACTGCTTTAAAACGAAATTCTATCTTCTTTTCTTACTTTACTTCTTCACTTTTCTAAATACTTATTACTTTTAAAACATACTGCTTTAAACTGAAATTCTATCTTCTTTTCTTACTTTACTTCTTCACTTTTCTAAATACTTATTACTTCTCAAAGCAGAATCCTTTAAACTGAAATTCTATCTTCTTTTCTTACTTTACTTCTTCACTTTTCTAAATACTTATTACTTTTAAAACATACTGCTTTAAACAGAAATTCTATCTTCTTTTCTTACTTTACTTCTTCACTTTTCTAAATACTTATTACTTCTCAAAGCATACTCCTTAAAACTGAAACTCTATCTTCTTTTCTTACTTAACTTCTTCGCTTTTCTAAATACTTATTACTTCTCAAAGCAGAATCCTTTAAACTGAAATTCTATCTTCTTTTCTTACTTTACTTCTTCACTTTTCTAAATACTTATTACTTTTAAAGCATACTCCTTTAAACTGAAATTCTATCTTCTTTTCTTACTTTACTTCTTCACTTTTCTAAATACTTATTACTTCTCAAAGCATACTCCTTTAAACAGAAATTCTATCTTCTTTTCTTACTTTACTTCTTCACTTTTCTAAATACTTATTACTTCTCAAAGCAGAATCCTTTAAACTGAAATTCTATCTTCTTTTCTTACTTTACTTCTTCACTTTTCTAAATACTTATTACTTTTAAAACATACTGCTTTAAACAGAAATTCTATCTTCTTTTCTTACTTTACTTCTTCACTTTTCTAAATACTTATTACTTCTCAAAGCAGAATCCTTTAAACTGAAATTCTATCTTCTTTTCTTACTTTACTTCTTCACTTTTCTAAATACTTATTACTTTTAAAACATACTGCTTTAAACAGAAATTCTATCTTCTTTTCTTACTTTACTTCTTCACTTTTCTAAATACTTATTACTTCTCAAAGCATACTCCTTAAAACTGAAACTCTATCTTCTTTTCTTACTTAACTTCTTCGCTTTTCTAAATACTTATTACTTCTCAAAGCAGAATCCTTTAAACAGAAATTATTCATTCTTTTCTTACTTTACTTCTTCACTTTTCTAAATACTTATTACTTCTCAAAGCATACTCCTTAAAACTGAAACTCTATCTTCTTTTCTTACTTAACTTCTTCGCTTTTCTAAATACTTATTACTTCTCAAAGCAGAATCCTTTAAACTGAAATTCTATCTTCTTTTCTTACTTTACTTCTTCACTTTTCTAAATACTTATTACTTCTCAAAGCATACTCCTTAAAACAGAAATTCTATCTTCTTTTCTTACTTTACTTCTTCACTTTTCTAAATACTTATTACTTCTCAAAGCAACTCCTTTAAACAGAAATTCTATCTTCTTTTCTTACTTTACTTCTTCGCTTTTCTAAATACTTATTACTTCTCAAAGCATAATCCTTAAAAATTAAATTCCATCTTCTTTTCTTACTTTACTTCTTCACTTTTCTAAATACTTATTACTTCTCAAAGCATAATCCTTAAAAATTAAATTCCATCTTCTTTTCTTACTTTACTTCTTCACTTTTCTAAATACTTATTACTTCTCAAAGCATACTCCTTAAAACAGAAATTCTATCTTCTTTTCTTACTTTACTTCTTCACTTTTCTAAATACTTATTACTTCTCAAAGCATACTCCTTAAAACTGAAATTCTATCTTCTTTTCTTACTTTACTTCTTCACTTTTCTAAATACTTATTACTTTTAAAACATACTGCTTTAAACAGAAATTCTATCTTCTTTTCTTACTTTACTTCTTCACTTTTCTAAATACTTATTACTTCTCAAAGCAAAATCCTTAAAACTGAAACTCTATCTTCCTATTCTTACCTTACTTCTTCACTTTTCTAAATACTTATTACTTCTCAAAGCATAATCCTTAAAACAGAAATTCTATCTTCTTTTCTTACTTTACTTCTTCGCTTTTCTAAATACTTATTACTTCTCAAAGCAGAATCCTTTAAACAGAAATTATTCATTCTTTTCTTACTTTACTTCTTCACTTTTCTAAATACTTATTACTTCTCAAAGCATACTCCTTAAAACTGAAACTCTATCTTCTTTTCTTACTTTACTTCTTCGCTTTTCTAAATACTTATTACTTCTCAAAGCATAATCCTTAAAAATTAAATTCCATCTTCTTTTCTTACTTTACTTCTTCGCTTTTCTAAATACTTATTACTTCTCAAAGCAGAATCCTTTAAACTGAAATTCTATCTTCTTTTCTTACTTTACTTCTTCACTTTTCTAAATACTTATTACTTCTCAAAGCATACTCCTTAAAACAGAAATTCTATCTTCTTTTCTTACTTTACTTCTTCACTTTTCTAAATACTTATTACTTCTCAAAGCAACTCCTTTAAACAGAAATTCTATCTTCTTTTCTTACTTTACTTCTTCACTTTTCTAAATACTTATTACTTCTCAAAGCAACTCCTTTAAACAGAAATTCTATCTTCTTTTCTTACTTTACTTCTTCACTTTTCTAAATACTTATTACTTTTAAAACATACTGCTTTAAAACGAAATTCTATCTTCTTTTCTTACTTTACTTCTTCGCTTTTCTAAGTACTTATTACTTCTCAAAGCATAATCCTTAAAAATTAAATTCCATCTTCTTTTCTTACTTTACTTCTTCACTTTTCTAAATACTTATTACTTCTCAAAGCATACTCCTTAAAACAGAAATTCTATCTTCTTTTCTTACTTTACTTCTTCGCTTTTCTAAATACTTATTACTTCTCAAAGCAGAATCCTTAAAACTGAAACTCTATCTTCCTATTCTTACCTTACTTCTTCACTTTTCTAAATACTTATTACTTCTCAAAGCATACTCCTTAAAACAGAAATTATTCATTCTTTTCTTACTTTACTTCTTCACTTTTCTAAATACTTATTACTTCTCAAAGCATACTCCTTAAAACTGAAATTCTATCTCTTTTTCTTACTTTACTTCTTCACTTTTCTAAATACTTAATTCTTCTCAAAGCATACTCCTTAAAACAGAAATTATTCATTCTTTTCTTACTTTACTTCTTCACTTTTCTAAATACTTATTACTTCTCAAAGCATACTCCTTAAAACAGAAATTATTCATTCTTTTCTTACTTTACTTCTTCACTTTTCTAAATACTTATTACTTCTCAAAGCAACTCCTTTAAACAGAAATTCTATCTTCTTTTCTTACTTTACTTCTTCACTTTTCTAAATACTTATTACTTTTAAAACATACTGCTTTAAACTGAAATTCTATCTTCTTTTCTTACTTTACTTCTTCACTTTTCTAAATACTTATTACTTCTCAAAGCAACTCCTTTAAACAGAAATTCTATCTTCTTTTCTTACTTTACTTCTTCACTTTTCTAAATACTTATTACTTTTAAAACATACTGCTTTAAAACGAAATTCTATCTTCTTTTCTTACTTTACTTCTTCGCTTTTCTAAATACTTATTACTTCTCAAAGCATAATCCTTAAAAATTAAATTCCATCTTCTTTTCTTACTTTACTTCTTCACTTTTCTAAATACTTATTACTTCTCAAAGCATACTCCTTAAAACAGAAATTCTATCTTCTTTTCTTACTTTACTTCTTCGCTTTTCTAAATACTTATTACTTCTCAAAGCAGAATCCTTAAAACTGAAACTCTATCTTCCTATTCTTACCTTACTTCTTCACTTTTCTAAATACTTATTACTTCTCAAAGCATACTCCTTAAAACAGAAATTATTCATTCTTTTCTTACTTTACTTCTTCACTTTTCTAAATACTTATTACTTCTCAAAGCATACTCCTTAAAACTGAAATTCTATCTCTTTTTCTTACTTTACTTCTTCACTTTTCTAAATACTTAATTCTTCTCAAAGCATACTCCTTAAAACAGAAATTATTCATTCTTTTCTTACTTTACTTCTTCACTTTTCTAAATACTTATTACTTCTCAAAGCATACTCCTTAAAACAGAAATTATTCATTCTTTTCTTACTTTACTTCTTCACTTTTCTAAATACTTATTACTTCTCAAAGCAACTCCTTTAAACAGAAATTCTATCTTCTTTTCTTACTTTACTTCTTCACTTTTCTAAATACTTATTACTTTTAAATCATACTGCTTTAAACTGAAATTCTATCTTCTTTTCTTACTTTACTTCTTCGCTTTTCTAAATACTTATTACTTCTCAAAGCATAATCCTTAAAACTTAAATTCCATCTTCTTTTCTTACTTTACTTCTTCACTTTTCTAAATACTTATTACTTCTCAAAGCATACTCCTTAAAAACAGAAATTCTATCTTCTTTTCTTACATAACTTCTTCGCTTTTCTAAATACTTATTACTTCTCAAAGCAGAATCCTTAAAACTGAAACTCTATCTTCCTATTCTTACCTTACTTCTTCACTTTTCTAAATACTTATTACTTCTCAAAGCATACTCCTTTAAACAGAAATTATTCATTCTTTTCTTACTTTACTTCTTCACTTTTCTAAATACTTATTACTTCTCAAAGCATACTCCTTAAAACTGAAATTCTATCTCTTTTTCTTACTTTACTTCTTCACTTTTCTAAATACTTAATTCTTCTCAAAGCATACTCCTTAAAACAGAAATTATTCATTCTTTTCTTACTTTACTTCTTCACTTTTCTAAATACTTATTACTTCTCAAAGCATACTCCTTAAAACAGAAATTATTCATTCTTTTCTTACTTTACTTCTTCACTTTTCTAAATACTTATTACTTCTCAAAGCATACTCCTTAAAACTGAAACTCTATCTTCTTTTCTTACTTAACTTCTTCGCTTTTCTAAATACTTATTACTTCTCAAAGCAGAATCCTTTAAACTGAAATTCTATCTTCTTTTCTTACTTTACTTCTTCACTTTTCTAAATACTTATTACTTCTCAAAGCATACTCCTTTAAACAGAAATTCTATCTTCTTTTCTTACTTTACTTCTTCGCTTTTCTAAATACTTATTACTTCTCAAAGCATAATCCTTAAAAATTAAATTCCATCTTCTTTTCTTACTTTACTTCTTCACTTTTCTAAATACTTATTACTTCTCAAAGCAACTCCTTTAAACAGAAATTCTATCTTCTTTTCTTACTTTACTTCTTCACTTTTCTAAATACTTATTACTTTTAAAACATACTGCTTTAAACAGAAATTCTATCTTCTTTTCTTACTTTACTTCTTCACTTTTCTAAATACTTATTACTTCTCAAAGCATACTCCTTAAAACTGAAACTCTATCTTCTTTTCTTACTTAACTTCTTCGCTTTTCTAAATACTTATTACTTCTCAAAGCAGAATCCTTTAAACAGAAATTCTATCTTCTTTTCTTACTTAACTTCTTCGCTTTTCTAAATACTAATTACTTCTCAAAGCAGAATCCTTTAAACAGAAATTATTCATTCTTTTCTTACTTTACTTCTTCACTTTTCTAAATACTTATTACTTCTCAAAGCATACTCCTTAAAACTGAAACTCTATCTTCTTTTCTTACTTAACTTCTTCGCTTTTCTAAATACTTATTACTTCTCAAAGCAGAATCCTTTAAACTGAAATTCTATCTTCTTTTCTTACTTTACTTCTTCACTTTTCTAAATACTTATTACTTCTCAAAGCATACTCCTTAAAACAGAAATTCTATCTTCTTTTCTTACTTTACTTCTTCACTTTTCTAAATACTTATTACTTCTCAAAGCAACTCCTTTAAACAGAAATTCTATCTTCTTTTCTTACTTTACTTCTTCGCTTTTCTAAATACTTATTACTTCTCAAAGCATAATCCTTAAAAATTAAATTCCATCTTCTTTTCTTACTTTACTTCTTCACTTTTCTAAATACTTATTACTTCTCAAAGCATACTCCTTTAAACAGAAATTATTCATTCTTTTCTTACTTTACTTCTTCACTTTTCTAAATACTTATTACTTCTCAAAGCATACTCCTTAAAACTGAAATTCTATCTCTTTTTCTTACTTTACTTCTTCACTTTTCTAAATACTTAATTCTTCTCAAAGCATACTCCTTAAAACAGAAATTATTCATTCTTTTCTTACTTTACTTCTTCACTTTTCTAAATACTTATTACTTCTCAAAGCATACTCCTTAAAACAGAAATTATTCATTCTTTTCTTACTTTACTTCTTCACTTTTCTAAATACTTATTACTTCTCAAAGCATACTCCTTAAAACTGAAACTCTATCTTCTTTTCTTACTTAACTTCTTCGCTTTTCTAAATACTTATTACTTCTCAAAGCAGAATCCTTTAAACTGAAATTCTATCTTCTTTTCTTACTTTACTTCTTCACTTTTCTAAATACTTATTACTTCTCAAAGCATACTCCTTTAAACAGAAATTCTATCTTCTTTTCTTACTTTACTTCTTCGCTTTTCTAAATACTTATTACTTCTCAAAGCATAATCCTTAAAAATTAAATTCCATCTTCTTTTCTTACTTTACTTCTTCACTTTTCTAAATACTTATTACTTCTCAAAGCAACTCCTTTAAACAGAAATTCTATCTTCTTTTCTTACTTTACTTCTTCACTTTTCTAAATACTTATTACTTCTCAAAGCAGAATCCTTAAAACTGAAACTCTATCTTCCTATTCTTACCTTACTTCTTCACTTTTCTAAATACTTATTACTTCTCAAAGCATAATCCTTAAAAATTAAATTCCATCTTCTTTTCTTACTTTACTTCTTCACTTTTCTAAATACTTATTACTTCTCAAAGCATACTCCTTAAAACAGAAATTCTATCTTCTTTTCTTACTTAACTTCTTCGCTTTTCTAAATACTTATTACTTCTCAAAGCAGAATCCTTTAAACAGAAATTATTCATTCTTTTCTTACTTTACTTCTTCACTTTTCTAAATACTTATTACTTCTCAAAGCATACTCCTTAAAACTGAAACTCTATCTTCTTTTCTTACTTAACTTCTTCGCTTTTCTAAATACTTATTACTTCTCAAAGCAGAATCCTTTAAACTGAAATTCTATCTTCTTTTCTTACTTTACTTCTTCACTTTTCTAAATACTTATTACTTCTCAAAGCATACTCCTTAAAACAGAAATTCTATCTTCTTTTCTTACTTTACTTCTTCACTTTTCTAAATACTTATTACTTCTCAAAGCAACTCCTTTAAACAGAAATTCTATCTTCTTTTCTTACTTTACTTCTTCACTTTTCTAAATACTTATTACTTCTCAAAGCATAATCCTTAAAAATTAAATTCCATCTTCTTTTCTTACTTTACTTCTTCACTTTTCTAAATACTTATTACTTCTCAAAGCATACTCCTTAAAACAGAAATTCTATCTTCTTTTCTTACTTTACTTCTTCAATCTTCTTAATACTTATTACTTCTCAAAGCAGAATCCTCAAAACTGAAACTCTATCTTCCTATTCTTACCTTACTTCTTCACTTTTCTAAATACTTATTACTTCTCAAAGCATACTCCTTAGAACTGAAATTATTCATTCTTTTCTTACTTTACTTCTTCACTTTTCTAAATACTTATTACTTCTCAAAGCATACTCCTTAAAACTGAAATTCTATCTCTTTTTCTTACTTTACTTCTTCACTTTTCTAAATACTTAATTCTTCTCAAAGCATACTCCTTAAAACTGAAACTCTATCTTCTTTTCTTACTTTACTTCTTCGCTTTTCTAAATACTTATTACTTCTCAAAGCAGAATCCTTTAAACTGAAATTCTATCTTCTTTTCTTACTTTACTTCTTCACTTTTCTAAATACTTATTACTTCTCAAAGCATACTCCTTAAAACTGAAATTATTCATTCTTTTCTTACTTTACTTCTTCACTTTTCTAAATACTTATTACTTCTCAAAGCAGAATCCTTTAAACTGAAATTCTATCTTCTTTTCTTACTTTACTTCTTCACTTTTCTAAATACTTATTACTTTTAAAACATACTGCTTTAAACAGAAATTCTATCTTCTTTTCTTACTTTACTTCTTCACTTTTCTAAATACTTATTACTTCTCAAAGCAGAATCCTTTAAACAGAAATTCTATCTTCTTTTCTTACTTTACTTCTTCACTTTTCTAAATACTTATTACTTTTAAAACATACTGCTTTAAACAGAAATTCTATCTTCTTTTCTTACTTTACTTCTTCGCTTTTCTAAATACTTATTACTTCTCAAAGCATACTCCTTAAAACTGAAACTCTATCTTCTTTTCTTACTTAACTTCTTCGCTTTTCTAAATACTTATTACTTCTCAAAGCAGAATCCTTTAAACAGAAATTATTCATTCTTTTCTTACTTTACTTCTTCACTTTTCTAAATACTTATTACTTCTCAAAGCATACTCCTTAAAACTGAAACTCTATCTTCTTTTCTTACTTTACTTCTTCGCTTTTCTAAATACTTATTACTTCTCAAAGCATAATCCTTAAAAATTAAATTCCATCTTCTTTTCTTACTTTACTTCTTCACTTTTCTAAATACTTATTACTTCTCAAAGCATAATCCTTAAAAATTAAATTCCATCTTCTTTTCTTACTTTACTTCTTCACTTTTCTAAATACTTATTACTTCTCAAAGCAGAATCCTTTAAACAGAAATTCTATCTTCTTTTCTTACTTTACTTCTTCACTTTTCTAAATACTTATTACTTTTAAAACATACTGCTTTAAACAGAAATTCTATCTTCTTTTCTTACTTTACTTCTTCGCTTTTCTAAATACTTATTACTTCTCAAAGCATACTCCTTAAAACTGAAACTCTATCTTCTTTTCTTACTTAACTTCTTCGCTTTTCTAAATACTTATTACTTCTCAAAGCAGAATCCTTTAAACAGAAATTATTCATTCTTTTCTTACTTTACTTCTTCACTTTTCTAAATACTTATTACTTCTCAAAGCATACTCCTTAAAACAGAAATTCTATCTTCTTTTCTTACTTTACTTCTTCACTTTTCTAAATACTTATTACTTCTCAAAGCAACTCCTTTAAACAGAAATTCTATCTTCTTTTCTTACTTTACTTCTTCGCTTTTCTAAATACTTATTACTTCTCAAAGCATAATCCTTAAAAATTAAATTCCATCTTCTTTTCTTACTTTACTTCTTCACTTTTCTAAATACTTATTACTTCTCAAAGCATACTCCTTAAAACAGAAATTCTATCTTCTTTTCTTACTTTACTTCTTCAATCTTCTTAATACTTATTACTTCTCAAAGCAGAATCCTCAAAACTGAAACTCTATCTTCCTATTCTTACCTTACTTCTTCACTTTTCTAAATACTTATTACTTCTCAAAGCATACTCCTTTAAACAGAAATTATTCATTCTTTTCTTACTTTACTTCTTCACTTTTCTAAATACTTATTACTTCTCAAAGCATACTCCTTAAAACTGAAATTCTATCTCTTTTTCTTACTTTACTTCTTCACTTTTCTAAATACTTAATTCTTCTCAAAGCATACTCCTTAAAACTGAAACTCTATCTTCTTTTCTTACTTAACTTCTTCGCTTTTCTAAATACTTATTACTTCTCAAAGCAGAATCCTTTAAACTGAAATTCTATCTTCTTTTCTTACTTTACTTCTTCACTTTTCTAAATACTTATTACTTCTCAAAGCATACTCCTTTAAACAGAAATTCTATCTTCTTTTCTTACTTTACTTCTTCACTTTTCTAAATACTTATTACTTCTCAAAGCAGAATCCTTTAAACTGAAATTCTATCTTCTTTTCTTACTTTACTTCTTCACTTTTCTAAATACTTATTACTTTTAAAACATACTGCTTTAAACAGAAATTCTATCTTCTTTTCTTACTTTACTTCTTCACTTTTCTAAATACTTATTACTTCTCAAAGCAGAATCCTTTAAACAGAAATTCTATCTTCTTTTCTTACTTTACTTCTTCACTTTTCTAAATACTTATTACTTTTAAAACATACTGCTTTAAACAGAAATTCTATCTTCTTTTCTTACTTTACTTCTTCGCTTTTCTAAATACTTATTACTTCTCAAAGCATACTCCTTAAAACTGAAACTCTATCTTCTTTTCTTACTTAACTTCTTCGCTTTTCTAAATACTTATTACTTCTCAAAGCAGAATCCTTTAAACAGAAATTATTCATTCTTTTCTTACTTTACTTCTTCACTTTTCTAAATACTTATTACTTCTCAAAGCATACTCCTTAAAACTGAAACTCTATCTTCTTTTCTTACTTTACTTCTTCGCTTTTCTAAATACTTATTACTTCTCAAAGCATAATCCTTAAAAATTAAATTCCATCTTCTTTTCTTACTTTACTTCTTCACTTTTCTAAATACTTATTACTTCTCAAAGCATAATCCTTAAAAATTAAATTCCATCTTCTTTTCTTACTTTACTTCTTCACTTTTCTAAATACTTATTACTTCTCAAAGCATACTCCTTAAAACAGAAATTCTATCTTCTTTTCTTACTTTACTTCTTCACTTTTCTAAATACTTATTACTTCTCAAAGCAACTCCTTTAAACAGAAATTCTATCTTCTTTTCTTACTTTACTTCTTCGCTTTTCTAAATACTTATTACTTCTCAAAGCATAATCCTTAAAAATTAAATTCCATCTTCTTTTCTTACTTTACTTCTTCACTTTTCTAAATACTTATTACTTCTCAAAGCATACTCCTTAAAACAGAAATTCTATCTTCTTTTCTTACTTTACTTCTTCAATCTTCTTAATACTTATTACTTCTCAAAGCAGAATCCTTAAAACTGAAACTCTATCTTCCTATTCTTACCTTACTTCTTCACTTTTCTAAATACTTATTACTTCTCAAAGCATACTCCTTAAAACAGAAATTATTCATTCTTTTCTTACTTTACTTCTTCACTTTTCTAAACACTTAATTCTTCTCAAAGCATACTCTTAAAACTGAAATTCTATCTTCTTTTCTTACTTTACTTCTTCACTTTTCTAAATACTTAATTCTTCTCAAAGCATACTCCTTAAAACTGAAACTCTATCTTCTTTTCTTACTTAACTTCTTCGCTTTTCTAAATACTTATTACTTCTCAAAGCAGAATCCTTTAAACTGAAATTCTATCTTCTTTTCTTACTTTACTTCTTCACTTTTCTAAATACTTATTACTTTTAAAACATACTGCTTTAAACAGAAATTCTATCTTCTTTTCTTACTTTACTTCTTCACTTTTCTAAATACTTATTACTTCTCAAAGCATACTCCTTTAAACAGAAATTCTATCTTCTTTTCTTACTTTACTTCTTCACTTTTCTAAATACTTATTACTTCTCAAAGCATACTCCTTTAAACAGAAATTCTATCTTCTTTTCTTACTTTACTTCTTCACTTTTCTAAATACTTATTACTTTTAAAACATACTGCTTTAAACAGAAATTCTATCTTCTTTTCTTACTTTACTTCTTCACTTTTCTAAATACTTATTACTTCTCAAAGCAACTCCTTTAAACAGAAATTCTATCTTCTTTTCTTACTTTACTTCTTCGCTTTTCTAAATACTTATTACTTCTCAAAGCATAATCCTTAAAAATTAAATTCCATCTTCTTTTCTTACTTTACTTCTTCACTTTTCTAAATACTTATTACTTCTCAAAGCATACTGCTTTAAACAGAAATTCTATCTTCTTTTCTTACTTAACTTCTTCGCTTTTCTAAATACTTATTACTTCTCAAAGCAGAATCCTTTAAACTGAAATTCTATCTTCTTTTCTTACTTTACTTCTTCACTTTTCTAAATACTTATTACTTCTCAAAGCATACTCCTTAAAACAGAAATTCTATCTTCTTTTCTTACTTTACTTCTTCACTTTTCTAAATACTTATTACTTCTCAAAGCAACTCCTTTAAACAGAAATTCTATCTTCTTTTCTTACTTTACTTCTTCGCTTTTCTAAATACTTAATACTTCTCAAAGCATACTCCTTAAAACTGAAATTCTATCTTCTTTTCTTACTCTACTTCTTCACTTTTCTAAATACTTATTACTTCTCAAAGCATACTCCTTAAAACAGAAATTCTATCTTCTTTTCTTACTTTACTTCTTCAATCTTCTTAATACTTATTACTTCTCAAAGCAGAATCCTTAAAACTGAAACTCTATCTTCTTTTCTTACTTAACTTCTTCGCTTTTCTAAATACTTATTACTTCTCAAAGCATAATCCTTAAAAATTAAATTCCATCTTCTTTTCTTACTTTACTTCTTCACTTTTCTAAATACTTATTACTTCTCAAAGCATACTCCTTAAAACAGAAATTCTATCTTCTTTTCTTACTTAACTTCTTCGCTTTTCTAAATACTTATTACTTCTCAAAGCAGAATCCTTAAAACTGAAACTCTATCTTCCTATTCTTACCTTACTTCTTCACTTTTCTAAATACTTATTACTTCTCAAAGCATAATCCTTAAAAATTAAATTCCATCTTCTTTTCTTACTTTACTTCTTCACTTTTCTAAATACTTATTACTTCTCAAAGCAGAATCCTTAAAACTGAAACTCTATCTTCCTATTCTTACCTTACTTCTTCACTTTTCTAAATACTTATTACTTCTCAAAGCATAATCCTTAAAAATTAAATTCCATCTTCTTTTCTTACTTTACTTCTTCACTTTTCTAAATACTTATTACTTCTCAAAGCATAATCCTTAAAAATTAAATTCCATCTTCTTTTCTTACTTTACTTCTTCACTTTTCTAAATACTTATTACTTCTCAAAGCAGAATCCTTTAAACAGAAATTATTCATTCTTTTCTTACTTTACTTCTTCACTTTTCTAAATACTTATTACTTCTCAAAGCATACTCCTTAAAACTGAAACTCTATCTTCTTTTCTTACTTAACTTCTTCGCTTTTCTAAATACTTATTACTTCTCAAAGCAGAATCCTTTAAACTGAAATTCTATCTTCTTTTCTTACTTTACTTCTTCACTTTTCTAAATACTTATTACTTCTCAAAGCATACTCTTTTAAACAGAAATTCTATCTTCTTTTCTTACTTTACTTCTTCGCTTTTCTAAATACTTATTACTTCTCAAAGCATAATCCTTAAAAATTAAATTCCATCTTCTTTTCTTACTTTACTTCTTCACTTTTCTAAATACTTATTACTTCTCAAAGCATACTCCTTAAAACAGAAATTCTATCTTCTTTTCTTACTTAACTTCTTCGCTTTTCTAAATACTTATTACTTCTCAAAGCAGAATCCTTAAAACTGAAACTCTATCTTCCTATTCTTACATTACTTCTTCACTTTTCTAAATACTTATTACTTCTCAAAGCATACTCCTTAAAACAGAAATTATTCATTCTTTTCTTACTTTACTTCTTCACTTTTCTAAATACTTAATTCTTCTCAAAGCATACTCCTTAAAACAGAAATTATTCATTCTTTTCTTACTTTACTTCTTCACTTTTCTAAATACTTAATTCTTCTCAAAGCATACTCCTTTAAACTTAAATTCCATCTTCTTTTCTTACTTTACTTCTTCACTTTTCTAAATACTTATTACTTCTCAAAGCAACTCCTTTAAACAGAAATTCTATCTTCTTTTCTTACTTTACTTCTTCACTTTTCTAAATACTTATTACTTCTCAAAGCAACTCCTTTAAACAGAAATTCTATCTTCTTTTCTTACTTTACTTCTTCGCTTTTCTAAATACTTATTACTTCTCAAAGCATACTCCTTTAAACAGATATTCTATCTTCTTTTCTTACTTTACTTCTTCACTTTTCTAAATACTTAATTCTTCTCAAAGCATACTCCTTAAAACTGAAACTCTATCTTCTTTTCTTACTTAACTTCTTCGCTTTTCTAAATACTTATTACTTCTCAAAGCATACTCCTTAAAACAGAAATTCTATCTTCTTTTCTTACTTTACTTCTTCACTTTTCTAAATACTTATTACTTCTCAAAGCAACTCCTTTAAACAGAAATTCTATCTTCTTTTCTTACTTTACATCTTCACTTTTCTAAATACTTATTACTTTTAAAACATACTGCTTTAAAACGAAATTCTATCTTCTTTTCTTACTTTACTTCTTCGCTTTTCTAAATACTTATTACTTCTCAAAGCATACTCCTTTAAACAGAAATTCTATCTCTTTTTCTTACTTTACTTCTTCACTTTTCTAAATACTTAATTCTTCTCAAAGCATACTCCTTAAAACTGAAACTCTATCTTCTTTTCTTACTTAACTTCTTCGCTTTTCTAAATACTTATTACTTCTCAAAGCAGAATCCTTTAAACTGAAATTCTATCTTCTTTTCTTACTTTACTTCTTCACTTTTCTAAATACTTATTACTTCTCAAAGCATACTGCTTTAAACAGAAATTCTATCTTCTTTTCTTACTTTACTTCTTCACTTTTCTAAATACTTATTACTTCTCAAAGCATACTCCTTAAAACTGAAATTCTATCTTCTTTTCTTACTTTACTTCTTCACTTTTCTAAATACTTATTACTTTTAAAACATACTGCTTTAAACAGAAATTCTATCTTCTTTTCTTACTTTACTTCTTCACTTTTCTAAATACTTATTACTTCTCAAAGCAACTCCTTAAAACAGAAATTATTCATTCTTTTCTTACTTTACTTCTTCACTTTTCTAAACACTTAATTCTTCTCAAAGCATACTCTTAAAACTGAAATTCTATCTTCTTTTCTTACTTTACTTCTTCACTTTTCTAAATACTTAATTCTTCTCAAAGCATACTCCTTAAAACTGAAACTCTATCTTCTTTTCTTACTTAACTTCTTCGCTTTTCTAAATACTTATTACTTCTCAAAGCAGAATCCTTTAAACTGAAATTCTATCTTCTTTTCTTACTTAACTTCTTCGCTTTTCTAAATACTTATTACTTCTCAAAGCAGAATCCTTTAAACTGAAATTCTATCTTCTTTTCTTACTTTACTTCTTCACTTTTCTAAATACTTATTACTTCTCAAAGCATACTCCTTAAAACAGAAATTCTATCTTCTTTTCTTACTTTACTTCTTCACTTTTCTAAATACTTATTACTTCTCAAAGCAACTCCTTTAAACAGAAATTCTATCTTCTTTTCTTACTTTACTTCTTCGCTTTTCTAAATACTTAATACTTCTCAAAGCATACTCCTTAAAACTGAAATTCTATCTTCTTTTCTTACTCTACTTCTTCACTTTTCTAAATACTTATTACTTCTCAAAGCATACTCCTTAAAACAGAAATTATTCATTCTTTTCTTACTTTACTTCTTCACTTTTCTAAATACTTATTACTTCTCAAAGCAGAATCCTTAAAACTGAAACTCTATCTTCTTTTCTTACTTAACTTCTTCGCTTTTCTAAATACTTATTACTTCTCAAAGCATAATCCTTAAAAATTAAATTCCATCTTCTTTTCTTACTTTACTTCTTCACTTTTCTAAATACTTATTACTTCTCAAAGCATACTCCTTAAAACAGAAATTCTATCTTCTTTTCTTACTTAACTTCTTCGCTTTTCTAAATACTTATTACTTCTCAAAGCAGAATCCTTAAAACTGAAACTCTATCTTCCTATTCTTACCTTACTTCTTCACTTTTCTAAATACTTATTACTTCTCAAAGCAGAATCCTTTAAACTGAAATTCTATCTTCTTTTCTTACTTTACTTCTTCACTTTTCTAAATACTTATTACTTCTCAAAGCATACTCCTTAAAACAGAAATTCTATCTTCTTTTCTTACTTTACTTCTTCACTTTTCTAAATACTTATTACTTCTCAAAGCAACTCCTTTAAACAGAAATTCTATCTTCTTTTCTTACTTTACTTCTTCGCTTTTCTAAATACTTAATACTTCTCAAAGCATACTCCTTAAAACTGAAATTCTATCTTCTTTTCTTACTCTACTTCTTCACTTTTCTAAATACTTATTACTTCTCAAAGCATACTCCTTAAAACAGAAATTCTATCTTCTTTTCTTACTTTACTTCTTCAATCTTCTTAATACTTATTACTTCTCAAAGCAGAATCCTTAAAACTGAAACTCTATCTTCTTTTCTTACTTAACTTCTTCGCTTTTCTAAATACTTATTACTTCTCAAAGCATAATCCTTAAAAATTAAATTCCATCTTCTTTTCTTACTTTACTTCTTCACTTTTCTAAATACTTATTACTTCTCAAAGCATACTCCTTAAAACAGAAATTCTATCTTCTTTTCTTACTTAACTTCTTCGCTTTTCTAAATACTTATTACTTCTCAAAGCAGAATCCTTAAAACTGAAACTCTATCTTCCTATTCTTACCGTACTTCTTCACTTTTCTAAATACTTATTACTTCTCAAAGCATAATCCTTAAAAATTAAATTCCATCTTCTTTTCTTACTTTACTTCTTCACTTTTCTAAATACTTATTACTTCTCAAAGCAGAATCCTTAAAACTGAAACTCTATCTTCCTATTCTTACCTTACTTCTTCACTTTTCTAAATACTTATTACTTCTCAAAGCATAATCCTTAAAAATTAAATTCCATCTTCTTTTCTTACTTTACTTCTTCACTTTTCTAAATACTTATTACTTCTCAAAGCATACTCCTTAAAACAGAAATTCTATCTTCTTTTCTTACTTAACTTCTTCGCTTTTCTAAATACTTATTACTTCTCAAAGCAGAATCCTTTAAACAGAAATTATTCATTCTTTTCTTACTTTACTTCTTCACTTTTCTAAATACTTATTACTTCTCAAAGCATACTCCTTAAAACTGAAACTCTATCTTCTTTTCTTACTTAACTTCTTCGCTTTTCTAAATACTTATTACTTCTCAAAGCAGAATCCTTTAAACTGAAATTCTATCTTCTTTTCTTACTTTACTTCTTCACTTTTCTAAATACTTATTACTTCTCAAAGCATACTCCTTAAAAATTAAATTCCATCTTCTTTTCTTACTTTACTTCTTCACTTTTCTAAATACTTATTACTTCTCAAAGCAACTCCTTTAAACAGAAATTCTATCTTCTTTTCTTACTTTACTTCTTCGCTTTTCTAAATACTTAATACTTCTCAAAGCATACTCCTTAAAACTGAAATTCTATCTTCTTTTCTTACTCTACTTCTTCACTTTTCTAAATACTTATTACTTCTCAAAGCATACTCCTTAAAACAGAAATTCTATCTTCTTTTCTTACTTAACTTCTTCGCTTTTCTAAATACTTATTACTTCTCAAAGCAGAATCCTTAAAACTGAAACTCTATCTTCCTATTCTTACATTACTTCTTCACTTTTCTAAATACTTATTACTTCTCAAAGCATACTCCTTAAAACAGAAATTATTCATTCTTTTCTTACTTTACTTCTTCACTTTTCTAAATACTTAATTCTTCTCAAAGCATACTCCTTAAAACAGAAATTATTCATTCTTTTCTTACTTTACTTCTTCACTTTTCTAAATACTTAATTCTTCTCAAAGCATACTCCTTTAAACTTAAATTCCATCTTCTTTTCTTACTTTACTTCTTCACTTTTCTAAATACTTATTACTTCTCAAAGCAACTCCTTTAAACAGAAATTCTATCTTCTTTTCTTACTTTACTTCTTCACTTTTCTAAATACTTATTACTTTTAAAACATACTGCTTTAAAACGAAATTCTATCTTCTTTTCTTACTTTACTTCTTCGCTTTTCTAAATACTTATTACTTCTCAAAGCATACTCCTTTAAACAGATATTCTATCTTCTTTTCTTACTTTACTTCTTCACTTTTCTAAATACTTATTACTTCTCAAAGCATACTCCTTAAAACTGAAATTATTCATTCTTTTCTTACTTTACTTCTTCACTTTTCTAAATACTTAATTCTTCTCAAAGCATACTCTTTTAAAAAGAAATTCTATCTTCTTTTCTTACTTTACTTCTTCACTTTTCTAAATACTTATTACTTCTCAAAGCAACTCCTTTAAACAGAAATTCTATCTTCTTTTCTTACTTTACTTCTTCACTTTTCTAAATACTTATTACTTTTAAAACATACTGCTTTAAACTGAAATTCTATCTTCTTTTCTTACTTTACTTCTTCGCTTTTCTAAATACTTATTACTTCTCAAAGCATACTCCTTTAAACAGAAATTCTATCTTCTTTTCTTACTTTACTTCTTCACTTTTCTAAATACTTATTACTTCTCAAAGCATACTCCTTAAAACTGAAATTATTCATTCTTTTCTTACTTTACTTCTTCACTTTTCTAAATACTTAATTCTTCTCAAAGCATACTCTTTTAAAAAGAAATTCTATCTTCTTTTCTTACTTTACTTCTTCACTTTTCTAAATACTTATTACTTCTCAAAGCAGAATCCTTTAAACTGAAATTCTATCTTCTTTTCTTACTTTACTTCTTCACTTTTCTAAATACTTATTACTTCTCAAAGCATACTCCTTAAAACAGAAATTCTATCTTCTTTTCTTACTTTACTTCTTCACTTTTCTAAATACTTATTACTTCTCAAAGCATACTCCTTAAAACAGAAATTCTATCTTCTTTTCTTACTTTACTTCTTCGCTTTTCTAAATACTTATTACTTCTCAAAGCATACTCCTTTAAACTTAAATTCCATCTTCTTTTCTTACTTTACTTCTTCACTTTTCTAAATACTTATTACTTTTAAAACATACTGCTTTAAAACGAAATTCTATCTTCTTTTCTTACTTTACTTCTTCGCTTTTCTAAATACTTATTACTTCTCAAAGCATACTCCTTAAAACTTAAATTCCATCTTCTTTTCTTACTTTACTTCTTCACTTTTCTAAATACTTATTACTTCTCAAAGCATACTCCTTAAAACTGAAATTCTATCTTCTTTTCTTACTTAACTTCTTCGCTTTTCTAAATACTTATTACTTCTCAAAGCAGAATCCTTAAAACTGAAACTCTATCTTCCTATTCTTACCTTACTTCTTCACTTTTCTAAATACTTATTACTTCTCAAAGCATACTCCTTAAAACAGAAATTCTATCTTCTTTTCTTACATAGCTTCTTCGCTTTTCTAAATACTTATTACTTCTCAAAGCAGAATCCTTAAAACTGAAACTCTATCTTCCTATTCTTACCTTACTTCTTCACTTTTCTAAATACTTATTACTTCTCAAAGCATACTCCTTAAAACAGAAATTATTCATTCTTTTCTTACTTTACTTCTTCACTTTTCTAAATACTTATTACTTCTCAAAGCATACTCCTTAAAACTGAAATTCTATCTCTTTTTCTTACTTTACTTCTTCACTTTTCTAAATACTTATTACTTCTCAAAGCATACTCCTTAAAACAGAAATTATTCATTCTTTTCTTACTTTACTTCTTCACTTTTCTAAATACTTATTACTTCTCAAAGCATACTCCTTAAAACTGAAACTCTATCTTCTTTTCTTACTTTACTTCTTCACTTTTCTAAATACTTAATTCTTCTCAAAGCATACTCCTTAAAACAGAAATTATTCATTCTTTTCTTACTTTACTTCTATACTCTTCTAAATACTTATTACTTCTCAAAGCATACTCCTTTAAACTGAAACTCTGACTTCTTTTCTTACTTTACTTCTTCACTTTTCTAAATACTTATTACTTCTCAAAGCATACTCCTTAAAACTGAAACTCTATCTTCCTATTCTTACCTTACTTCTTCACTTTTCTAAATACTTATTACTTTTAAAACATACTGCTTTAAACAGAAATTCTATCTTCATTTCTTACTTAACTTCTTCGCTTTTCTAAATACTTATTACTTCTCAAAGCATACTCCTTAAAACTGAAATTCTATCTTCTTTTCTTACTTTACTTCTTCACTTTTCTAAATACTTATTACTTTTAAAACATACTCCTTAAAACAGAAATTATTCATTCTTTTCTTACTTTACTTCTTCGCTTTTCTAAATACTTATTACTTCTCAAAGCATACTCCTTAAAACTGAAACTCTATCTTCCTATTCTTACCTTACTTCTTCACTTTTCTAAATACTTATTACTTCTCAAAGCAGAATCCTTAAAACTGAAACTCTATCTTCTTTTCTTACTTTACTTCTTCACTTTTCTAAATACTTATTACTTCTCAAAGCATACTCCTTTAAACAGAAATTATTCATTCTTTTCTTACTTTACTTCTTCACTTTTCTAAATACTTATTACTTCTCAAAGCATACTCCTTAAAACAGAAATTATTCATTCTTTACTTACTTTACTTCTTCACTTTTCTAAATACTTATTACTTCTCAAAGCAACTCCTTTAAACAGAAATTCTATCTTCTTTTCTTACTTTACTTCTTCACTTTTCTAAATACTTATTACTTCTCAAAGCATACTCCTTAAAACAGAAATTATTCATTCTTTTCTTACTTTACTTCTTCACTTTTCTAAATACTTATTACTTCTCAAAGCATACTCCTTAAAACAGAAATTCTATCTTCTTTTCTTACTTTACTTCTTCACTTTTCTAAATACTTAATTCTTCTCCAAGCATACTCCTTAAAACAGAAATTATTCATTCTTTTCTTACTTAACTTCTTCGCTTTTCTAAATACTTAATTCTTCTCAAAGCATACTCCTTAAAACTGAAATTCTATCTTCCTATTCTTACTTTACTTCTTCACTTTTCTAAATACTTATTACTTCTCAAAGCATACTCCTTTAAACAGAAATTCTATCTTCTTTTCTTACTTTACTTCTTCACTTTTCTAAATACTTATTACTTCTCAAAGCATACTCCTTAAAACTGAAATTCTATCTTCCTATTCTTACTTTACTTCTTCACTTTTCTAAATACTTAATTCTTCTCAAAGCATACTCCTTAAAACAGAAATTATTCATTCTTTTCTTACTTTACTTCTATACTCTTCTAAATACTTATTACTTCTCAAAGCATACTCCTTTAAACTGAAACTCTATCTTCCTATTCTTACCTTACTTCTTCACTTTTCTAAATACTTATTACTTCTCAAAGCATACTCCTTTAAACTGAAATTCTATCTTCTTTTCTTACTTTACTTCTTCACTTTTCTAAATACTTAATTCTTCTCCAAGCATACTCCTTAAAACAGAAATTATTCATTCTTTTCTTACTTAACTTCTTCGCTTTTCTAAATACTTATTACTTCTCAAAGCAGAATCCTTAAAACTGAAACTCTATTTTCCTATTCTTACCTTACTTCTTCACTTTTCTAAATACTTATTACTTCTCAAAGCATACTCCTTTAAACTGAAATTCTATCTTCTTTTCTTACTTTACTTCTTCGCTTTTCTAAATACTTATTACTTCTCAAAGCATACTCCTTTAAACAGAAATTCTATCTTCTTTTCTTACTTAACTTCTTCGCTTTTCTAAATACTTATTACTTCTCAAAGCATACTCCTTAAAACTGAAACTCTATCTTCCTATTCTTACCTTACTTCTTCACTTTTCTAAATACTTATTACTTCTCAAAGCATACTCCTTAAAACTGAAATTCTATCTTCTTTTCTTACTTTACTTCTTCACTTTTCTAAATACTTAATTCTTCTCCAAGCATACTCCTTAAAACAGAAATTATTCATTCTTTTCTTACTTAACTTCTTCGCTTTTCTAAATACTTATTACTTCTCAAAGCATACTCCTTTAAACTGAAACTCTATCTTCCTATTCTTACCTTACTTCTTCACTTTTCTAAATACTTATTACTTCTCAAAGCATACTCCTTTAAACTGAAATTCTATCTTCTTTTCTTACTTTACTTCTTCACTTTTCTAAATACTTAATTCTTCTCCAAGCATACTCCTTAAAACAGAAATTATTCATTCTTTTCTTACTTAACTTCTTCGCTTTTCTAAATACTTATTACTTCTCAAAGCAGAATCCTTAAAACTGAAACTCTATTTTCCTATTCTTACTTTACTTCTTCACTTTTCTAAATACTTATTACTTCTCAAAGCATACTCCTTAAAACTGAAATTCTATCTTCCTATTCTTACTTTACTTCTTCACTTTTCTAAATACTTATTACTTCTCAAAGCATACTCCTTTAAACAGAAATTCTATCTTCTTTTCTTACTTAACTTCTTCGCTTTTCTAAATACTTATTACTTCTCAAAGCATACTCCTTAAAACTGAAACTCTATCTTCCTATTCTTACCTTACTTCTTCACTTTTCTAAATACTTAATTCTTCTCCAAGCATACTCCTTAAACAGAAATTATTCATTCTTTTCTTACTTTACTTCTTCGCTTTTCTAAATACTTAATTCTTCTCAAAGCATACTCCTTAAAACTGAAATTCTATCTTCCTATTCTTACTTTACTTCTTCACTTTTCTAAATACTTTTTACTTCTCAAAGCATACTCCTTTAAACAGAAATTATTCATTCTTTTCTTACTTTACTTCTTCACTTTTCTAAATACTTATTACTTCTCAAAGCATACTCCTTTAAACTGAAATTCTATCTTCTTTTCTTACTTTACTTCTTCACTTTTCTAAACACTTAATTCTTCTCCAAGCATACTCCTTAAAACAGAAATTATTCATTCTTTTCTTACTTAACTTCTTCGCTTTTCTAAATACTTAATTCTTCTCAAAGCATACTCCTTAAAACAGACATTATTCATTCTTTTCTTACTTTACTTCTTCACTTTTCTAAATACTTATTACTTCTCAAAGCATACTCCTTAAAACAGAAATTATTCATTCTTTTCTTACTTTACTTCTTCACTTTTCTAAATACTTATTACTTCTCAAAGCATACTCCTTAAAACAGAAATTATTCATTCTTTTCTTACTTTACTTCTTCACTTTTCTAAATACTTATTACTTCTCAAAGCATACTCCTTTAAACTGAAACTCTGACTTCTTTTCTTACTTTACTTCTTCGCTTTTCTAAATACTTATTACTTCTCAAAGCATACTCCTTAAAACTGAAACTCTATCTTCCTATTCTTACCTTACTTCTTCGCTTTTCTAAATACTTATTACTTCTCAAAGCATACTCCTTTAAACTGAAATTCTATCTTCTTTTCTTACTTTACTTCTTCGCTTTTCTAAATACTTATTACTTCTCAAAGCATACTCCTTAAAACAGAAATTATTCATTCTTTTCTTACTTTACTTCTTCACTTTTCTAAATACTTATTACTTCTCAAAGCATACTCCTTAAAACAGAAATTATTCATTCTTTTCTTATTTTACTTCTTCACTTTTCTAAATACTTATTATTTCTCAAAACATACTCCTTAAAACTAAAATTCTATCTTCTTTTCTTACTTTACTTCTTCACTTTTCTAAATACTTATTATTTCAAAAACATACTCCTTAAAACTGAAACTCTATCTTCTTTTCTTACTTTACTTCTTCACTTTTCTAAATACTTATTATTTCTCATGCATACTCCTTAAAACTAAAACTCTATCTTCTTTTCTTACTTTACTTCTTCACTTTTCTAAATACTTAATATTTCTCAAAGCATACTGCTTAAAACTAAAATTCTACCTTCTTTTCTTACTTTACTTCTTCACTTTTCTAAATACTTATTATTTCAATAATCATACTCCTTAAAACTAAAACTCTATCTTCTTTTCTTACTTTACTTCTTCACTTTTCTAAATACTTATTATTTCAATAATCATACTCCTTAAAACTGAAACTCTATCTTCTTTTCTTACTTTACTTCTTCACTTTTCTAAATACTTATTACTTCTCAAAGCATACTCCTTAAAACAGAAATTCTATCTTCTTTTCTTACTTTACTTCTTCACTTTTCTAAATACTTATTACTTCTCAAAGCAGAATCCTTAAAACTGAAACTCTATCTTCTTTTCTTACTTTACTTCTTCACTTTTCTAAATACTTATTAATTCTCAAAGCATTCTCCTTAAAACTGATATTCTACCTTCTTTTCTTACTTTACTTCTTCACTTTTCTAAATACTTATAACTTATTTTATCTCTTTGTTTTTAAATTCTAAAAACTTAAATTCTTTTTTTTTCTTTTTTACTCACTACTATTCAAAATACTTATAACTTCTTTTTCTCAAAACATACTCCTTAATACTGAAATTCTTTCTCTTTTCTAACTTTACTTCTCATTTATTTAAATTCTCAGATCATCTTATTTTTCAACACTTTATATTTTTTATCTTTATTTTTCATAATTTCACTGAAATATAAACTTGTTTTTTATACTTTTAATTTTATTTGAACTTTCATATTTTTAATTAAAATTTACTTTTAATTCTTGTTTTGCTTTTATCATTTTGCAAAAATTTATATTTTTTACTTTTCTTATTATTTATTTTTTATCTTTATGAGTTTCGGTCTTCAACTTCTTGCATTTTACAATCCTAACACTCCTTCAAGGGATATCGTGGATATCCTTATGCTTTCGAAAGCAGCTGCCAAGGTGCTCCTTCGCTATTGATATCCAGGTTCAAGATCCTACCATGAGTGGATAATCAAGAGGAAGGCGTTCCCTTGCAAAGGTGGACTTTGACCAGGGACTTTCTCATTTCAGTAATGGAACTTGTTCCTATCCATAAAACCGGAAAGTATGATTCAGAATCTCAATCTCAGCTTCCGCCATCTTTTTAATTATAATTTCTTAATTTTCTTAGCATTTTTTTATTTTATTTATTTTATCATTATTTTTGAAATATTTCTTCTTAGTAGATTTTTTTTTTTTTTTTGCATTTCAAGATCTTTTTTCTACTTTTATTAACTCTAAAAATCAAAAAAATTTTTTTTACCCAAAAATCAAAAAGATATCACAAACCAATTTAAAAAAATTAGCACAATCCAAAATCAAAACATTTCGAAACCAAAATCAAAAATTATATCCTTCATCTTTTTTAATCCCATTTTATCTCAAAACCCTTTTATATTTTGAAACTTTTTTTAGAAAATTTTTTCCTTTCTTAACTTTATCTATCCCGATTCCGCCCAGTTTGTTCCGTCCGAAAAAAGTCTTGCAGTGTAAAAAGCTGAGCAAAAAAACAAAATTAAATTTTTCACGATTTAATGCTTTAAATACTCTTATTCGCCTTTCATTTAGCTCTAAAAATCAAAAAAAAATACAAAATCCAATTCTTTAAATTTTTATCATGTACCAAAGTCGAAAGTTTTCAAATCCAATATCAAAACTTTCAAACCCAAATCCAAAATTTTCAAACCTAAATCAAAAAATTTCAAAACCAAAATCAAAAATTTTCAAAACCAAAATCAAAAATCAAAAATCAAAAATTTTTCAGAACTAAAACTAAAATTTCAAAGACCATAATTCAAAAAATTCAAAAAATTCAAAAAATTCAAAAAATTCAAAAAATTCAAAAAATTCAAAAAATTCAAAAAATTCAAAAAATTCAAAAAATTCAAAAAATTCAAAAAATTCAAAAAATTCAAAAAATTCAAAACCAAAATCAAAAAAAAATATTCTTCATTTTTTTATTCCCATTTTTTTTTCAAAAACCTTTTTTGTTTTAAAACTTTTTCTTAAAAAAATTTATTCCTTTCTGACCCTCTACTTATCCCGAAATCCCCCAGCTTGTTCCGTCCCAACTCAGCCCTATAGTGTAAAACGCTGAGCAAAAAAAGGCTTTGACACTTTTTGCCATTTTCAGGCTTCTAACTCGTTAAAATTTAATCTGTCGCACATTAAATACAGTATTCTACATTTTTCCTATCGTAAAATTACATTGTGCAACTTAAAAATTATAAAAAACGCAATTAATTTTTATAACAAATTTAAAAAAAATTTTGCGTTAACACGTAACTCAAAAAAAATTTCTAAGACTATAATATAAAATTGAAAATTTTTTTGCTCTAGTACATAACTCAAAAATTTTCCTAACACTTGAAAATTAAAATTATTTAGCTGAGTATATACCTCAAAAAATTTGCCAACACTCGGAAATTAAAATTATTTATCTCTAGTACATACCTCAAAAAATTTTCAAACACTGGAAAATTTGAAACTTTTTTAACTCTAGCATGTACTTCAAAAAAATTTCGTAACACTGGAAAAATTAAAACTTTTTATCTCTAGTACATACTTCAAAAAATTTTCCAACACTGGAAAATTTGAAACTTTTTTAACTCTAGCATGTACTTCAAAAAATTTTCCAGCACTGGAAAAAATTTAAATATTTTTACTCTAGTATGTACTTCAAAAAATTTTCTTACTACTCGATAATTTATTAGCTATTTTAACACATTATTTTAAAATTAAATTAAAAAAAAATAATAATCAAAATAACTAAATTGAATAAAAAGACTTAGAAAAAATTATGAACATTGAAAATTTTTTAAATTAATTGTAATAATAATAAAGAGAAGAACATACTTTATTAGCATAAAGACTTAGACAATTTAAATTCTTAAATGTAAAAATTAAATAGTTTAAATAGTTTAACTCCAAATAGATCACTTGATGTATCTCTATCTGTCCTCTACACTCATTATAGTATTAGCCATTACGCAATTTTAAAATCTTAATCCATAGTCAGCATATATTCTATTCCAGTCAGTCTAAATAAATATTAATTTAAAGTAAAGATTGAACTTACCTGTTATTAGTTAGTTGGCTATTCTCCATTCAATAACCTTCCTATATTCCATCTTCGAATGACGTAATCACTTGATTAAGCTCCATAGAATGCACTTCCGTTACTTGATACCAACCAATTGTTGTCCCTCGATAATGATAAACTACCCACTGTGTCCGTATGACCCAATAGTACACATTCACACTATCCAGTATTGATATTTCATATTCTTATTGTCTTGTCATGAGATCCAGATAAAATATACTTGTTGTTACTCGAGAATATTACCGAAAAGACATAAGAAGCGTGTCCCGATAAGACCTTGGTACAAGACAGAGTTAGAGAGTTCCATAAACGAATAGTTTTGTCTTCCGATCCAGATATGATGTAAGTGGAATCACTTGATATAGCCACAGATAATACAGAACTAGTGTGACCGCTCATGGTCTTACAGGTACCTGTCTTGACGTCCGATAGTCTCACCGTATAATCTGCACTTCCCGATACGATGAACTCTGAATCACTGGATATAGCCACAGATAATACATAACTAGTGTGACCACTCATGGTCTTACAGGTACCTGTCTTGACGTCCCATAGTCTCACCGTCTAATCTACACTTCCCGATACGATGAACTCTGAATTACTGGATATAGCCACAGCATATACCTAATGTGTGTGACCACTCATGGTCTTACAGGTACCTGTCTTGACGTCCCATAGTCTCACCGTATAATCATAACTTCCCGATACGATGAACTCTGAATTATTGGATATAGCCACAGATCTTACAGAATCTGTGTGACCACTCATGGTCTTACAGGTACCTGTCTTGACGTCCCATAGTCTCACCGTCTCATCTCTACTTCCCGATACGATGAACTCTGAATCACTGGATATAGCCACAGCATATACATAACTAGTGTGACCAGTGAAAACTTGAGGGTGTTCCGTTATGATTGATGTTAAGTTAACGTTGGAGAGGTCGCAGTTGATAAACTTAGAGTTTCTGAGGTTAGTGGTAGTTAAGTTGGAGTTGGAGAAGTTACAATTAGTGAAGGTGGTGTCAGAGAGATCTGAGTTAGATAAATCTGTGTTCTGGAAGTTTTGATTGTTGAAATTGTAGTTCGTGAAGTTTAGTATTGTTATGATGTTCGAGGCTACTTATGCTATTCCCTATTGAGATTTACATAATTGTATTAGCTAAAGCAACTTGGTATGAACTTATTAATCTGCTACTTATGATAATTATAATAAGATTTACATTTAAGCAATCAATCCTGGCTTGTTTAACGGACTGTTTTTCAAAGTTTATAAATTGAAATTCTCGTCTTTTATCTGGTTTAGGAACTTATTTAAATTTTCGAACGTTATGTTTGAGAAATCTTATATTGCATACTTGATCAAGTTTTGTTATTCTTAACATAATTAAATTACTTGGTTTTCATTCTTAAACTCATTTTTAAGATTCACTACTCTTTACTCTATTACTTAGACTAACTCTCTGGCTTCAATAATTTATCTCTCTTTTGATTATAAATCAAAATTAACTAAAACATCGTTAACTTGAACTAGATCTTATCGTTATTTTTAACCAATTACTTAATCTTAATATTATTACTGGATAAACGAATTTTCTTATTTAATTTAACAATCATTATTTTTCGCACTTATCTAACCTTATTATTGCACTACATGTTTTGCTACTTAAAAACAACCTTTTATCACTTTAAATTGCTTGAAATACTTTTCTACTAACTAGTCTGTCTTATTTAATGTTAAGTATTACCCTTTTGAATTCTCTCCTAAATATGTAAACAGATTGAACATACATGTCTGAATATTATTTCTTAATGTTTAAATGTCCATTTGTTAATTTTAATCTCTTTTTAACTCAGCTACCTCTCTTAATAATTATTAGAATTATTCTTGAGCTTGACCATTTTGTCCTTAACTTTATTACTACTAATCAATCCTTAAGGCTTATTCTTATTACAACTGATTTGCTGATTGAAGAGAAGCTAAACGATTCAGAAAATTCGTTATTTTACTGTTGCTAAGAGAAATTGAATTGATTAAAGTCTTAAATACTAACTGAACCGATAACTACTGGATATGCTTTATAAGTTGATCGTTGTCGTATATTATCTCTTTTATCATATGAACTTTATTTTATTTTAAATCATATTAGTTCTGTAACCACTTGTACTAATCATTGATTTGAACTTAATCAATTAACGCCTCTTATTGCTGCAGTATTTCTTAATGAACTTGCTCTTAAACTTGATAACCTTACAACTCTTCAGGATTTATGTTAAAAACTTAGTTATGTTTTATACAAACAGTTTTTTAAAAAACCTAATAAACTGTTTTAAGACAAGTTAAACATGAAATGCAACCACATGGTAATTGCTTAGACACTCGCTTGTCTTAATCAAATTGCTCTTTACAGTTTGGACACTGATTGCTATCCATTTATAAAGATTAAAAAACAATTTAGTATATAGAAACTAATTATATTGAAATAAAAATTGATAAAATATTTTTATTATTTAAAAAAAAGATTTAACATAAAAAAAATTTAAATTTAAAAAAAAAGTTTAAAGATAGAAATAAAAAACTATTATGCAATTCAAACTATTATAGTATTTTAAATAAATAAAAAAATTAAAAATTAAAATAAATATTTTAACTAGAAATGAAATAAGAATACTCTAAAAATATTATATTTAAAAAACAAATAAAGATCATAGATACCATAAAAATGAAATTTCAATATATAATGATAATACATTAATGGCTTAAGCACAAGTAGATAACAAAAAGAAAAATTAAAAAAAAATTATAGAGTGCGAGGTACCTCTTTATCGCTAAGCACTTTCATGATTAATATTTCATATTAAGAATGATGTTTACGTGCTTCTTGTTATAATTCTATTAACCCAATGAGATACTTCACCTTCAATAAATGGGAAAATCTTTCTATTAGAATTTATTCTCGAATCTTAAATTAAATGTGCTTGTCTTCTTAAATAAGGTCCAAATAAGAATAGTTATTAAGTCATCAGTAGGCAAGTAAGTAAAATGTATATTCATCTTGTGAGAATTCTCAAGAATGTTAGGGTTATCCTTTCCTAACTTGTCCACCCTTTCCTGTGTTGGCATTTATTGTGAGAGATTACTTGCAATGTAGTATACACTACACCAAATATTCAATGGCTCTCCTGACAACAGCTGACATCCATTTTTTTTATATATAAGCATGATTATGGAAATTTAACAAATTATAACTATCAACAAAAAACATATAATAAATCAATTAAAATATGAAAAAAATATTTGTATATATATTCGATGATAAATATTAAAAAAAATATATATAAATTAAATAAAAAATGTTGGATAAAATAAAAAACAACCTTTTATAAAACTCATAAAATATAAGAATAAGTATGAAAATTCTATACTTAAAATCACGTAATCTTTAAAAAAAATAATATTCTTATTAAATTTAGTAATAACTTCCAATGAAACAGATAAAAGAACATGAAATGCTTCTAAAATATTCGAAATCTTAATATCAGAGAATAAGCATAAAGCATGAAAACTAACAAAATACCACAAAAAGTAGAAGAAATTACAACTGAAAAAAGAATAAATATGAAAAAAGATAGATAAAGTCATGCTTAACCTACATTAAGAATTTATTAAGACTAATAACTTACTAAATTAAATAAAATCGAATAATTGAAAGGATGGTGGGAGCTGAGAATGACCTTCGTGACAACACTTTCTGGTTTTATGGCTAGGAACAAGTTCCTTTCCTGTCGCTGAGAAAGTCCCTGGTCAGAGTCATTTTCTGAAGGGAACACTGTCTTTGAGATTATCCGCTCTTGGTAGGGGCTTGAAGCCTGGCTGCTCATAGTGATGGAGCTCCCTAGCAGCTGTGCCTGGAGCACAACATGATATCCCCGTTATTCCATAAAAAGATAGCGTCGGGCCGTGCAATCCGAAAGGAGTTTCCGGTCCAAAAACTTTTATAGTTGAAATTAATTAAATAAAATCGAATTATTAACTAAAATAAGAGCAATAAAACTTAATTTCCATTAAAGAAAATTAAATAATTTTTGAAGCACTTCATAAGATCGAACTAACCACACTTAAAACATGTAAACAAATCAGATAGAAAATAATATAAGACCACAAAAATAAATAGGAAATAAGCAAAAATTATAAACTCAAATGTCTACAATAGAGTTAAAACTGAAATAATGATGATTGAAAAATGAATTATCAGAAATCTTAAAAGAAAAAAGAGTAAACTAAATAAAAAAAATTAATTTTGTTTTAGAGAATAAAAGTATAATAAATCGTAAACATAAGAAAGTTATAAATGAAACGAAAAAAAAATCGAAGTTTAAAAGTAATCTATAAAGAACCGAGTGTAGATATGAACAACCGATTAAGATCTAAAAATCAAAAAAATCAAAAAAAACTATAAATGCTGAAGAAAGAGTTTATGAATGAATGAATTAACCAATCAATTAATTTACGTGGATTCACCATTGATAGTTAAACCACAAATTAAGAGAGAATCAAAAGTAAGAGTATTCTTGGAAATTATCTTATCAGATTAGAATCTGCTCAGTTTCTTCAAATTATTCTAATTCTTCTTCCAATAGATTCATTATATCCTGATCTGAATAATTAGATTCAATCTTCATCATTAGGTCTTTTTAAAACAGTAGAATTCTATTTCTATCTATTACTTTTCCAACTCTTTCATTTGTCTTTAGATAGTTAAGCTATCTGTTAGTCTTTTCTGAGGGCATCGCAAGTTCCTTTCTACATTTTCTTAGAATTGTTATAAAGTTGCTAAATCATATTTTCATTTTTGTCCTCTTGATAAATTATTATAAATTCAAATATGCTCGTTGGATCCTGCTCTATAGTCTTTACCGTTTTTTTCTAATAAGGAAGAATTTTTTAAATATAACTCCATTTTCTTTTCTCTTATATATCTTTCAGAAAATTTTTAATGGGACAATCTATTTCTTTTCTTTTTATTACTTGTAGAGTTCGTATCAGATTTTCGAATTTGTAATTTTCTCACACTATTTCTTCAAGTCTGAAGTTTAAGAAGGCTTATTTTTATTAGTTATTACTGATTTTTACGTTCTTGAGATGTTCTATTAACTATTCTCTTTCTTCTTTAAATTATCTGCAACCTTCTATTATATGGATCTCATCTTTCTATAATTACAGAATTAGCATGCTTCACTCTCTATTAAATTTTGTTCTTTCATTGTTTACGCTGCTCCATTGAATTTAGCCCGTAGCCTAAATAAGTATCATATTTCCTGTTTTCTGTATTTGTTGAATCTTAGGAAATTTGATATTCCTTGTATGAATTGTTCCATTAATTCACTTCTAATTTTTTGCAGGTTATTATATTCTACATTCGTGTAATGGAATTTACATCATTATGGAACTTTATCGTTTTTTATCATTAATTTTCCATCTATTCCTTTTCAGTTTTTTTGTAGTTTATTCTTAGTTTAGGAGCAATTTTCTTCTGAACATTAACATACATTATCACATATAGTATTGTAGTTTAAGGAAATGTAGTTCATTCTCCAGGATTTCGTTTTATATGCAAAAAGGTCCATCTATTACAATTCTTAATGATCTAAGATGCATGATTTCCAATTAATTAATTAAAATATAATATTTTCAATATTCAAGAATATTGAGACATAGTTGCAATAGATATAGTTTAGACTATAAATATTGCAAATATGTTGAAACATAAAAGTTTGTAAATTTCAATCAAGTTTCTTCTTGTTCTTTCCTGTCATATATTTTTATTTATTTTCTTGATTAAATTTTTCTTTTTTCCCTCTAGAAACTCTTCTAACAACTCATCTTGTAGTTTAAACATTTCAAGACGCTTTTGAGTAATTTGGAATTAAAATTTTTGATTAATTTGTCTAGGAATATGATTTTTTGAAAGATGTTTGCTTATATAGTTTTAGTCATAAAGAATTAGTTTTTTTTTGTCTTTTTCTTTAAGAGCTTTATGACTTTCGAATTCCTTATATAATATCTGCATTTTATTAGCATTCAAAAATATGATCAGTTTCATCAAAGTCTTAGCACATAAGCAAATAATGCTATATCTAACGTTAATGTGGCGATTACTGAGTTCTTATTGAAAATTATAAGAAAAATTTCTTAGTATATTGATGAAAATAGTCTCTCTAATATAGTGTTTATTATATTTAGTGTAAGTATTTTCAGGAAATACACTTTAATTATTTTCTAGTTAGTCTATAATTATTTTTTCTGTTGGCATGAGTGTATTTCTAGAGAGACATTCCATTAAGAATTTATGTTTTATTTTTTATTCCGTGAGTTTATAAAAATCCATATTATTCTAAACATGTGACATGTCAAAATTATACAAATCGATACATTTCTTTATGTGCTTCTAGTATGGGAAATTAAATTTTATGCATTTTTCTAATAGAAAAGCAGTATCTGAGTTAGGATTTTCTTTGCTATATTACATTAATTTTTAATAAAAGTGCATTAAATTTTGAGTTACCTTATGTGTAAAAGGAAGCCAGTTTAGATCAATAAAGCATGAATCATTGAATGTGAATTCTTAAGATCTAAACGCCTATCTTGAAATAAGCCTTTACGATTTTGCTATCTTGCTTTTTACTCCTTTAATTCTAGAAATAGTAACTCACGGAGTAATATCACTTCCATATTAAACTTTAGGTAAAATAAAAGTTCTACAAAGAGTTTTGAAGCTGAGAGGGGATACAATAAATATTTAGAAAGTATTGCAGTAGCTTTTTAAATAGCTACTCTGTATTTGGTAGCTACTGCTGTACAATGTAATTTGTAATTTTATTTTATTCCTGACTAATATCCTAAATAGTTAACTTAATTTTTTAAGCAATTGGAATTCCATTGAACTTTAGAGTAATAGAAGGTTAGCTTTCTTTTCATTTATTTTTTTTAAAGAATTCTATTACTTCACATTTATCTACATTAATTGTAAGTTTTACTCAATCAAAAATTGTAGATGTAGCTTGTAATACTTTTTAGGCATTTTTCTAGGAAGAGGACAATTGGATTAAGTCGTCAGCAAAGGCTCGTACTACGAAAGTTTTAGATAAGATTTGAAATCCTGATTTCTTCTGATTATCTTCTAAATATCTTATAACAATATCATAATATAAAATTGCAAGTACAGGTGCATGGCTACTTCCTTATAATACTCCATTGTTATATTTAATTGTTCTTGTAAGATATCCATCAATTATAAACTTAGCATCAACATTATCGTAAAAAGATTCTAGTGCCAATATTAGGTCCAAAGGTAACCTAAGTCTTCTAAGATGATCAAAAAGTAATTTCCTAGATATGCTATCGAACATTTTTTCTACATCTATTAAAGTAACAATTAATTACTTTTTATGAGATCATCTACGATGCAAGTCTATAATTTACTAAATAATTCAAATTTGCTAAGTTGTGGAGCGTTTACGAATAAGTCCAAATTAGGCTGGATGTAAAATGTTTCGTTCATAAATATAATTTTAAAGTCGTTATGCAAGTGCTTTAAAATAAATTTTAAGTAGACAGTTCAATAAAGCGATAGGTCGTCAATTACATCAATTATTTTTGTTTCCCTTTTTGAAAATCGGAAGAATGTTTATTTTTTTCATTGCATTAGGTATTTTAAATGTTCTAAGCATGTTATTAATGAAACTTTTAATAATTTAATGCAAATCTTAATCACCATATTTAATAAGCTCAGCTTTAGACCCTCATTACCTGTAGCTTTATTATTTGCAAACTAAGATATAATTTTTTTAATTTCAAATTACGTAAAAAGAGGCATATTTTATAAATGAATTAATTCCTAATTTAAGATAAAAGATTTATTTCTAAATATTCTATCTATTTTTCTATTTTAGAAGTAAAAATCCATCTTACTTATTTTCGAATGTTTATCAAAAACGTTAGTTTCCTAATTTTCAAATTGCTGCTATTAGTTAAAGTTAAAATTCATCTAATTACGAATTTTTTTAGTTTATTAGATTCTTATCTTGTTTAAACATTATTTAAGAAATTTTGTTAAGATCTTTATATTTTTCCTTAGCTTTTTATTTTTTTAATTTCCAAAATTTGTGAAGATAATGCTTATAAGATTAAATTTTAAGCTCGTAAAGTTTGGCAACTTCTTAATTATGATGTCCATACAAAGCTAATGGGTTCTAATATGCAATATTATCCTATTTTGCTTGAATAAATTACGTAGCTAAGTAACTTGTTAATTGATAATTGTTCTTTCTTTGGTTTTAAGATCCAAGCACAATCTCAGTATCATAACTAATAAGATCGCAGATGAATTGATACTAATTTTCAACATATTTTTAACCAAGTTACTAGAATTGATAAAATTATCCCAAAAATAGTTTATAATAGTTTCTCGTGTTCAAATATTATAGTTTAGAAATTTTAAAGAGTAATCGTTATTGTTAATCTTATTCACTTCTTTTTAAATTATAATTTAATGTAATACTTAGTGGAAAATTATAAGTATGCAAAACCGAATCTTGGATAGTTTTATAGTCAACAAAATCATCAGAATTTAAATGTTAAGTTGCCAAGAAGTAGTCATTACAATAGCATTAATTATTCGCTCTATGAATAAATGTGTTGGACTCTTAACCATTTAAAATTATTAATTCATTTGCTTCTATAAAGACTAGTAATCTTTAAGTATTATTATTGATTTGCGATGAATTATTACCGTAGTTAGGAAATAAGGCATTAAAGTTGCCATAAAGGATAGTAGGGTTCTGGTTGCTATTATTTATGATATTATTAAGGTATTCATATGCAATGTCCTTATAAATATTTTACTTTTCATTTGTAGGCAAATGACATGATGCAATTATTAAATTTCCAACTCTCACGGTTATAAAACGTCCAGGAAGATTTGAGAAATCTAATTCATTTTAGCAAGAATCAAGCTACTTTTTTACTAATAGACATACTCCACCTGCACGAGTATTTGCGTTTTAGTAATAGGTACGATATTATTCTATAACAATTGGTAATATTTTTATTACGTTCATGTTTCATTTATTGAAAAAATTTCAAATTCATTATCAAGGATGAATTATTATAATGCCCCTGTTTACTAGCTATTGAAGTTATATTTACATGTCTTATTTTTATTTTCTTATATTCTTGTGCTCCACCAGGAAGTCTCTAATATATACAAATATATTTAGTCCTTTATGAATCTCTTTAAATATGTACCAGTTCTTTTTTATACTCAGGGTGCTGGTGGAAATATTAGATAAAAATGTAAATTACTTAAATCAAATAATACTATAGTAGTTTATTGTCTATTTTAATAACATTTTAGGTACTATCTACAGTACCTTGAATTAATTCTTTATTAATTGTTATATACCTTCCTTGAACATTGCTCATTTAATATTAGTTCCTCCTTCACGAACCTTGCTTGATAAATTTTTAGAGTTGAGGAGATTAAAAATTTTATTATCACATTATCTGTTCACTTTCTCTTCTATTTTTTTATTTAATAGTGTGTTTAGCTGGAGGAATTTAAATTCCATCTTTTTCATGTTTTCTTTTGAAAGGATTTGATTATTTAATAACAGTGCGATTCTAGTTTTCAATATAATTAATGTTTGTTTAGCTCACATTCCATCTTTTTATCAAGGCTTGGTTTTTAGATAAAATAATTCTTTCATTAATTACTCATTAATTTCTTATTATTTTCTTAAGTTTTTATAAAACTTTTAATTGTTACAAATGAAGTTCATATTTAGCTAATGAAAGAATTATTGGAGTTTTATATAATTCTCATCAAGCAAACTTGTCTAGCAAAATTGAATTTATTATTAAATTTTTATTGTACTAGATTAATCATTTGAACATTAAACTTTAACTTATATTTTTTATCCTAACTTTGTCTGTTTAAATTTGACTAATTTTATGTGAATTTAAATCCGTTTAAGTTTGCATTTCAACTTGAATTATTTTAGTATTTGTAACTGATTATTATAAATGATTGTATTATTTTCTAATTCTCTTTGTTTTTATATTAATATATCTTAAATGATATTTTATTTTCATTGTAACTCTGTTTTCAACATCATATATTACTATTTCCATTTTAATATTGCTTTTCTAATTCTTTACTCAAATATAAAATTTAATTCATTAGCATTAAACACTAATTAGTAGATTATTGATTTAAATATTAGTAATTTTATAATTAAGCCTCAGTGTTTATTTTTATTAATAAGCTTCTTAAAGTTCTTGTTAGATATGCTTTAATGCTTATTTTTGTTATCTATATAATTCAATTTAAACTTGCATGAAGTTTATTTCTTTATGGGTTAGTATATCACTAGATTATAAAATAGTTTGTGTTTATTTATGGCTTTTAACTAGTTCTGTTTAAGTAAATTATTCATTACTAAGAGTTTATTCAATATATTTCTTTATTTCATCTATTTAAATTAACTCTTCTTTTTAGCCTTCATAATTTGCTTATATTGATTATTCATTTCTTGCAGAAATGCTTATACCAGTCTAGGCAATTTAATTAATAAGGCAAATTTAGGAATTTGCTTAAACTTCTTTATCTAAAAGTTATATTTAATTTGTTGCTAAATTTAACTGCTTAGACCGTATTTTTAATTATTATTACTCTTATAGATCTAACATTAGCATCTAATTTTCATTTTTGATTTTCTTTAATTTCTTAGTAATTTTATTTATATAAGTCTTATATTATTCAAAAATTGCTTCCTGAGAACTTTTCATAACTTAAATGCTTTGATTATTTTATGTAAGAATAGTGTTTATTTTTTCTAAAAAGATGCTATTATCTCTAATTTTTATATTTTATCTTGAGTTCTTTTACTTCATTTAGAATTGTTTCATTTTATTTTTCAACTTAAAGAGTATCTTAAATATCCATAGTATTATTTACTCTTTTTAACTGGTTAGAGAATTAATTATCAAAAGTATCTTACTATGTAGAGGATATTTTTGATACGAGTGTTGAGACTGAGGTACCAATCTAGATTTTTTATCTATAAATATATTTTTGATTCTTTGGAATTCTTGTTAGTTAATTTCCACTTCTTAAGGAATTTCGAAGTAATTTTAACGGAATTCGAAGGAACTTGTTAACTGGAGATTAACTACAATTATTTAGTAAAGCTCTTAACAAGTTTATATTATGCTTTATTGATTTGAGTTGAAATGAATCAGGATCAATTTTTAGAAAGTAGTAGAGCATCTGTCTACGCTCATTTAATTAGATGGCAGCTTCTTTATTTTTAGGTAAAGAAGAGTCGTCAAGATTTTAATTCTGCGATATTTAAAAATCATTCATTTTTATATTTCCAATTTATTTAAAGAGTTATTTCCTATAGCTTCCTCTATGAATGGAATACACTCGCTTCCATAACCAAATATTTGATTTATAAAGAATTTTATTATTATAGATGCATTATATGGAGTGATTCTTTTCTAAATTGTTAATTTGCTTAAAATTCATGCTTGGGTTTTCTGGCATTCTTAGATTCTTGACTCAAATATTTTTTAATATGAAATATTTTCTTATATCCAATGATCCAAATACTTAAATTCCTTCACTTTCTCTATTACTATACCATTTATCGTGATTATTTCTAATTTTGTCATGCATTACCATTACATACAATTCATTTTGCTTTGTCCGCAATTTATAAATTATAGCGTTATGATCATTATTATAGTATATCAGTCATATCTTCTAGTTAATCTGGATGAACTAATGGTAAAATATCATCCGTACATGCTAGGGCGCCTACATATATTACTTCTATTCATTATTCTGTTTCAAACTGTAATGTAATACCAACTTCTTTTTTCTTTAGTTCATTCAATAACTAATTTAATATTATATTGAATAATCTCGGGGGAACAGACACATCCTTATTTTACTCCGTTTTAAGTTTCAAATTCTTCAGAGATAAGATCATTTATTCTTAATCTTATGCTCTCCTCTTTATATATGTCGGCTAGGAATCTTATTATTCCTTCAAGTACTTCGATCTTATTCAGTATTTTTCATATATCTGATCTAATTACTGAATCAAATGCTTTTTTAATATCAATAAAAATGACGATAGTCACTTGATTGTAATAATATAGTCATTCAAGTATTGTTCTTAGATTGAATATTTATTGAGAGCATGATTTACCTGGTTTAAATCCGTACTACAATTCGTCAACACATCTTTACAAGTAAGGATTTGATTATTTAAATAGCCAGAAATCTATGATTTCCAAAAGGTGATTTATAAGTGATATGGAACGGTAGTTATAGACTCATCTGTGTTTCCTTTTTTGTGTAGCAATATAATGTAGGATTCTCTAATCTGTTTAGGTAGTTTCCCCGATTGAATTATATTTTAAATTAATGATAATTGAAAGGATGGTGGGAGCTGAGAATGACCTTCGTGACAACACTTTCTGGTTTTATGGCTAGGAACAAGTTCCTTTCCTGTCGCTGAGAAAATCCCTGGTCAGAGTCATTTTATGAAGGGAACGCTGTCTTTGAGATTATCCGCTCTTGGTAGGGGCTTGAAGCCTGGCTGCTCATAGCGATGGAGCTCCCTAGCAGCTGTGCTTGGAGCACAACAGGATATCCCCGTTATTCCATAAAAAGAGAGCGTCAGGTCGTGCAATCGGAAAGGAGTTTCCGGTCCAAAAACTTTTTAGTTGAAATCAATTATTAATATTTTAAATTAATTTTGCAGCTATATTTATTAAATTCTCTCCTCCGGTTTTTATTACCCCTTTTTTAAATTTGGTCTGGTCCTGCAGTTTTTCATTAGCTTACTTATATAGACATTTTTTTATGTCTTCTATCTAAACTATTAGTATATTTTAATTTTTTAATTTTTCTGGCATGTTATTATTCTCATTATTATAAAGATTTTTCCAACAATTCTGAAAAATTTTGATATCTTTCTCATTTATCAGTGTTCAAGTAGTAAATTTCTTTTGTCTAGTGTACTTTTAAATTCCTTTTCAAATATCATCCATATTTTCCTGATGAATCTAGTCAAGTTAGCTATTGAATTAGTTTCTTTTATCTTTTCCTACTTGTTTTCTAAATCTATTTCTAGCTTCTTGTCTCATTTTTTGTTGAGCGCAATGTCCCTTTTTCCTTATCTTATAAGATTTTTCACTGTTTTTGCTTATTTTTTTAATTTTCTTCTTAGATTTTTGTTTCCTCAGAGCAATTGTATTTTTTTTATTATTGATTTGTGTATCTACATATGCTCTCCACTTCTTCCTATATTTTTTCTTTCATGTTTTATATATTCTTAATTTTTTATGTTTTAAAAACTCATTTATTCAATTTAGTCTACTCGTTTCTTGAATTAATCTTATATCTATTTTCTTTTTAGTTTCTTATAGAATAGCTTTTTACTTTTGTAGTTTTTCTTTCCTTTATTGCATAATTTATTGTTATTAATCCTGGCTAGTGATCTCCTATAATTCTTTTTTGCTAGAATTTTTTGCTAATTATATTAGGTGCAATGTCTTAATCTGTCAAAAAATAATCAATTTCGAAACTTTTTTTACCTGCATTTGTGATAAAAGTTGGTCATCCTTGGGATCTTAGCATTATAGCTTAAAGTCTCTCATTATGCCTAATAGATATTGCCCAGCAGGGATAATTCATTGGTAGGAATTATGGAATGTGCGCATTAAGATCACCAAGTACTAATACTTTTAATCCGTCATTCTTCTGTGTATAAATTATTGTAGACCCTCATAGAAAAGGAATAAACTATTCGTGCACAGTTGTTATAGGTAGTATACGTTTATTAAGGCTAATTTATTATATAAAAAGGATGTCGGCCGCGTCAGTCAAATTAGTAAGCAATCTGGTGCAGTGTATACTGCATTGCGAGTAATCTCGCACTAGATGCCACCACGGGGAAGGGTGGATAAGCTCTGTTGAGACGTACCTAACTTGCCCCGAGGGTTCTCACTAGCAGTATGAAAGTTTGACTGACGGGCCTTCTAATTACCGACCTAATAGCTATCTCTTATTTGGACCTTATTCAAGAAGACTGAAGTATTTGACTCAAGATTTTAGAATAATTTTTAATAAGAAGATTCCCCATTTGGAGAAGCTGACATAATTCATCGGACCTCTAGAATTTAACAAGAATCATGAGAACATTTTTAAATATTAAATATTAATATTCAAAGAGCTGCACGCCATCGAGGTGCTAAGCTCTATAATCATTTTTATTTATTTATCTAATCCTATACATATTATTCTACCTCCTTAAAACAAATCTGCTTAGTTAAATCCATCTACCTCTCATTTCTTATTTCTTTTCGTAATTTCTTCCTTTATGTAAAAAGCCACTCATTTGCTGTCTTTTGTTCCTGTCTTCAAGATTATTCTCATCCATATATTTATGGCATCTCTACAATCTCCTTTATAAATATTTCTTAAATAGCCATTATATCTGCTTGCTTATCTTATAAGAACTTATACGGTCTTTCATTGTTTTTTAATCCCTTTTCAATACCTGTACCAATTTTTATTTTGTCTCAGATAATAGTATTTAATTCCTTTTATATTAGTGGTTCCTTTTCTTCGTTAACTTCTTATTAGCTTTTTATATTTATTTTGTTTGTTTAAGCCAAGCTTTTCAAGCGTTTGTGTTGTATACTAAATCTGAGATTTTTATTTTCTTTATTTTTTGTGTTCTTACTATCATTGCATTTTTTCGGGGATATCCTTGCAATGAATCTTTGTCCTGTACATTGCTTTGCTAAGTTCATTATGTTCTAGTGGGCTAAATTTTGTTCTGTCATATTTTAGAGTTATGATCCTTACAGTATCCTAGGGTTACTCAAATCATATTAGTTCAAGCTCTATCCCTTTTTATAACTTTCTAAGTTTTTTATAATTGCTGTATACATTGTGACAAACTCAATTTTAATTGTTTTTCTTATTACTCTTTAAATATCATACTTCTTTTTCATTTTAAATTTTTTTATTCCTGTATTCTTAATACTTAAGTTATTATAAGGTGCTAATTTTCTGTTCAGTAATGCTATATTTGTTCACACTCGTGATCTCATTTTATAATTATTCAGCATTTTTTATTATTACTTCGATAGTTTCTTTTCTTCTGCCTTATTTCATGCTATGGTCATTCATTTGTCAATCTTAGCATTCTCACATGATTGGATGGCTTAGTTTAGTTTTTACTTCAAAATAGTCAATTATTACTGCGATTTTTTTAGGTCTTCCTCTTTATATATTTCTAAGTATGTGGTCATCTTTCTATTTAGCATTGTTTTTCTTTCCCATGACTGTATTATTGTTATTTAGTTAAGCTCCATTATCGTAGTTTATTTCTCTATTAAATTTAGGTTCATCTCCTTGTCTAGGTTTCAGTGTATATTGGGTAGCTTTTTAAGTAAAATTATTGTTCCATTATTTTTTATGTATCAATACTTTCTGAGATTTTACCACATTCCCGTGTTTCCATATTTTTCAAGCTGCTCTGAGTTAAGAAAGAAGAATAAAATTATCCGTTTAGGTATCAGTTAGATTTTTGAAATATTTTTTCCTTGCGTAGTTATCAAGTGTTTTAAACATTTTTTGATTGCTATGTCACTTTCCATTTATTACAGATAAAATTTTGTTATTTGTATTTTCTTTGTAGATATGTGTTGAAATAACCCACTCTTATTTCTTTTAGTAGTTGCACCAAATCATGCCTACCTGTAAGATCTCGTTTCTTTATTAAAAAATTAGAAAATTTCCTACAATTAAATAAATATTTGTAAGTTATAAAAAGTAAATGTAAATTCTAGAGGCATTTTCATGACTTTGATTCTACGTAACAGTTGTTTCCTACCCTATACTGGGTAAGCGAGAGACTTGTGTTTTTGAAAAGAGATTGAAGTAAAATCTATATTATTGATGAAAATCAATTTAATTAAAAAAAGTAAAAGATATCGTTAAAAAGACTCATATAAAAAATGAATTACTAAGAAAATAAAATAATGCTTAAAAAAAAGAAAAAAATAATAATCTGAGTAAACCAGAAAAGGCTAATAACTTAAGTAAACTTTTAAAAAAAAGACATAAAAAATCGCAAATAGAACGAAAGTATCGAAAGTGATTAAAGATACCGAAAAAAAATTCAAAGGAAAAGGAAAAAATATCTCAAGAAAAAATCTGTGTATTTAAAAAAAAAACAGCACAAAATAATTCTTAAAAAAATTAAAAAAAAACTTTAATAAATAAATTCTTGCTTTTTCTACAAACGTCATTTATAAGAACCACTCCACTCCTCTAGTATAAAACTCAGAGCGAAAAACAATATTACAAAAAATTAGTCCATTCCAAAAAATTTTAGTCTGAACTACTCAATTCCACTAGTATAAAACTTAGAGCAAAAAGCAACTTTTAAAAAGTTATTAGTTCCAAACATCAGTCCTTGAAGTTATTTAATTACTTAATAACTTTTTATTTTATTTGGCTCTGATCAGCTTAAACATTATTATTTGAGATTACATATAAGATAGATCAATTATTTATTAATTGATTGGTTCATTATGCAACTATTATATAGGCCAGGGATAGCATTCTTTATTTTTATGTTTCAAGTATCTTATTGCAATAGATTTTCTATAATTTTACTAATTAAAACATTTTTGATTGAGTATTACTAATTATTTATTCATTTAGGCAGTTTTGTATAGTTAATTCAAAACAAAGCTTTGAAGAAAGAAAACCATATAAAGTTCGGTGAATTAAAAGGTAAATAACTTAAAACAAATAGAAGTAAAATAATTTGCTTTCAACTCTAGTTTATATTAGATATGCTAAAATAATGACTCTATAAATCCAAATAACTTAACTGAAGAAATTTTTTAACTAAAAGGTTTAAACGATTTAACATAAGATTCAAGGTATAAAAATATTCCATATTGAAACACTGCTTTCTAAAGAAGCAATGTATATTTTTTTAAAGTAAATTCAGGTATTTTAATAGATCTCATTTAGTCTCTTAACTCACATAATAAAGTCTTAATTATAAAGTAGAATAAGTATATAATAATATCTATAGCCATATCTTCATTCATCTATATACTTCATTATATTTATATTTCATTAAAATATTATAATAAGCAAATTAGACTATTTAATAGAACTTAGCAAAGTCTATTATCTTAAAAAAGTTTAAGCATTTAATTAAAAGATTTAAAATTATAAAGTTAGAAAATTGATTATAATATAAGATTACAGTAAGTCATCTATTACCTAAACTTAATTTAATGCTTCTTATATAGTTAACAATAATTCCAAAGAATGTAATTTTATATTAATAACTTAGACAATTTATAATAGAATGTAAGCTTTTAATTTATTTTTATTATGTTATTGCATAGAACTCAAGCCATTCAGAAATTTAAATCGCTTAAAATAACCACCAACCAGAACAAAATAAGAGTTGCTGTTGAGTGTAAAGAAAGATTTGATAATTCTGTTTTGTAGCAAATAAAAATCCAAACTGATTAAATAGTTGAAGAGTATTAAATTTAATTATTATAAATCATATTAATAATTTGAATCTTATTAATAAATTCCTTTATTATTTATCTAGTAAGAGTAAGAAACCTTTAGTTATATAAGCTATATGATTTAACTAAATCTGATCCTGCTAAGATATTTAAATTTTCTTAACCTTAAATTTTATGAATTGGAAGCATATCTAAATTGAAATAATGTTAATCTCTTAACTTTAGATAGTTATGTTTATAAATACTCTTTAAATTATGCAGAAATTATAAAGCAAACTTAAACAACAAGCTTATCTTAGTTAATAAAATTTGACTAGTAATTATTTTATTAGGTATATAAGTATTAATTTTAGCTTAAGAGTATATATAAACTGAAAATCATTAGAATAAAACTTAAATGTAAGGTAAAAAATATAAACCACTTAGTGTAGCTGAATACACTAATAGTTTAAAATAAATAGCTAAAAGTGAAAAAATACTTAAAAAGGATTAATAATATAAGTAAGCTAGATATAAAAGCTATTAGCTATATATTGCATATCGTCTTTAGAATTAAGCTTCTCATTATTAAAAGAAATCCTCTATTTATAATAATTTGATTGAATTGCAAATATTAAATTTTATTAAAATTGTAGTTGCATTTCATTTTAGATTAGTAGTCATATAAGAGTATTTGCTTAATAATATCAAATATATATAAACGAAAATCATAATTTCAACCAACTATATACCTTTTCTTTAATAGCTAAAAGAAATGCTAATCAGCCATAAATCAAATGTTAGATATCAATTCGAGAATTCTTAAATTTGGTTTTTAGAATTTGAAAGTACATTCATTCGTTCATAGTAACTATCTATTTATTCAATACCATTAGAACGATGGCTCATCTAGAAATTAAAATAAATAGTATAGATCTTATTGGCTAATACCTTCAAATTACTTAATCTTTTTTGATCTTTTTGAAAGGCAATGTAATTTTGACCACAAAGCCATGATTTAAGAGTATAATAAGAGGTATTAAGAAAGTCGAAGCAGAGATAATGAAAATAATAGTTTTAATTTTTAAATATAGAATTATAATTAAAATTATTTTGGCAAGACCAATTTGATAAAATATCGAACGAAAATTCTCCCAAAAAGAATTTGAATAAATTAAAATCAATAAAGTTCTTTTACCATGATAAATCAGGACCAAAGATCAAGCTAATACTCTAAAGAAATTAGAAGCAGAAAAGATAGATATAGTGTTGGTTAATATAACTATATATTTTTAATTATTTTATTTTCATCTATACTTTTAATATATGCTTATAACATTTTTAAAACTTGAATGTCTCAAATATACACTATATTTTTATTTGCTTAAACATGATAATTTAATATAAAAAATCAAATGTTTAAACCTTAAATTAATTAGAAATGTATAAAGCATAAAGGCATAAAATTTTAAATTTTATATTAAAATAGCTAAAGAAATTCAAGTAGTTAGTATCTGCTTTAGTACTTCTGGTTTAATAAAGCAGCTTACAGCATTCTAAATTCTGGTATTTTTACATAATCTAAATTTTGAATTTTTTTCAATGTAAAGTTGAATAAAGTAATCGTTGCTTGGCTAAACAAATTAAATGAGATAAGAGTAATAAGTTAATAATAGTTGTATAGATGCAAATTAAATATCTAAGATATATTAAATTAGTAATTTTATCTAAATTCATAAGTCTAATTCCTTAATCCTTACTTCTCTACTTTGCTTGCTCTCTATGCTTGTTCTCTCATCTTTAAATATTTCTTTTTACGTTTATTTAATTCTTAAATGATTTTCATGAGATTTAGCCTTGCAGCTTAATTTCTATTCCTTTTAAATAATAGAAAGAGAAGATTCAATTCTATTTTATATGCTCATTTCGCCTGTTTCCTCTAAAGGCTTTAGCAACTTTAATGCAGACTATTTTAAAGGGCTTTACATAGAAAAGCTGTTATGAGATGGCTACTAATAAAGAAATTAATTTCATTAATTATTCATAACATTGTGCTAGAAGTAGAGCTTAAGTGAAAAGTTAGTGGGATCAAATAAATAATTATCATTAGTTAGTTATTTCTCTGCTAAGTACTTTCTAAATTTAAGAAATGTTAACTAGTTCTAAATGTAAAAGTAAAGTAGATTCTCATTATTTTTGCATTAGAACGATCATCTGAATAAATATGTTTCGTCCAACTCGAAAATAGTAATCAAAGTTTTATATTTGCTTTGAAATCTATAGCCTACTAAGCTACTAATTAAGCAGCCTATTATAAAAGAAATTATATAAATCCTTTCATCAATATAAAGTTAAGAAAGGGACAGTCTAAAAATTTAAACTACAGCATGATTAATATTATAAGAAAGAAATATAAGAATTCAAATCCCCAATTTCGGATAGCTACATGGATTCGATTTATATGTATAGTAAAAAAGAAAAAACAAAGCTACCAAATAAAGCACAGCATGTATTATTTAATTCTGCTTTTATACAAGAATTTTAAGGGAGCATAATATTAATAGCAGAGCTCTTTAAATTACCAAGTAACTTTTTTTATATTTTATTTTCATTAACCATCCATATATCTCTTGTCAGATCAGCAATGCTTTAGTTCCATAAATCGAATAGATTAAAAAGCAGATTGAACATAAAATTACAAGCTTAAGATGAACTCCTTATCAGCATTTTCAACTACAATCTTTATAATGAAAAGATTCTGAAAATTGTATTTTTCCATCGTGATTTCAATCTACTCCTTCCAAGCAAATAAACAAATCCATAAAATTTCAATTTAAAGGGAGAAAAAAGCTATAAGTTAAGAAAGGCCCTATATAATAAGATACGCTTCCTATTAAATAGAAAATTGTTCATCTTGAAAACTCAAGCCTAAGTAAGATAGATAAAAAGCATATCATTCATAAGACAGCAAAAATACAAGCAACTAAATAATTAGATTATTGCTTATTATTCGAATCAATAAAAATATTTACAAAGTCTAATTTAGCGCAGCTTGTAATAAATTACACCAAATTTCCGTAGCTAGATAAATCGGGTCCTACTGACACAATCTATAAGAAATATAAAAACAAATGCAAGATGTAAATAAAGTCTCAAGTAGACATTATAAATACTCTTTCAAGCTTAACAAACTCGTAATTATAATTTACTCTAATCTCCCATAAAGAAACCACCACTTATATAAATACCATTGCGATTAATATAGCATATTTAATTACTTATCCATTTTTAAATTATTTTATTTCCCTTTCTTTAAAAGGACATTATAATTATCAGGTATCTTAAAAAATCCCAGTACTTCCATCTCCTCACATAAACTATTAATTGAAACTAAAAACGACATTACAAGTGAGACAATATAATCATATATTCTAAATTTATCATTAACTTTAATTATTTTTCCTATAATTCTAAATTATTCATTGAATTGAGGCTCTATCGTTGGAGTTATAATCGATCCTTACTTTTCCTGTAGAGCCAATAAATTTTATGTTTCTTATTGCTTTCTAAAGATTTTATTAATCTGTATAATTTTATCCTGAGATTATTAAACTTTATAAAGCATAAGCTCCTAAAAGCACTCCATCAAATTCAGTATAAGCTCAGCTATTTATCTACTAAATTCCAAAATAATTCTAAAACTATTTTTTTATTTCTTGTCCAAATTCTCCTTAAATTCCTGCAGGTTCAAATTAAATTGTTCCTTTAATAACTTCTTATATTTAATTTTTTCCAGCATCTTAATCAATAAAACTTAATGTAAGTCATGAAAAAGATATAAAGACAAAATCGCCTTCTCTAGCTCCTAACTCATAAAATTAATTAAGTATTATTTTGGCATCATCTTCATAAACTATAATTAGCACTATTCTTGCTTTATCGTATATTTCTTTAACAACTTCTTTTAATTAATTCTCTTTATCTTTATTCTTTAAATCATTTTATTATTTTGCTTAGTTTACAATTTTAATTTGGAAATTACTTGATTCATCCTAGAAGTAGTTATAGACTTCTAGAGCTCACGTAGAGTCTTAGTAAATTACTCCTATGTTTTTCCATCTTATATATAGCATGTTTTGGCTGCTAAAACTGCAGAATAAGCATCAGATGTAACTGTTCTTACATAATAAGGGAACTTTTTACTATTTGATAAACCAGGAGCAGAATTACCTCCGGAGATACAAGATATAGTGAAATTTTAACGTTCAAAAAAGTGATATAAATCAATAGAATTAGCACTAGTGCAAGGCATGTGATGTATTAATCCATAATCTTCTCTCTTCTTATTTCATTCTTTATTGACATATTCTTAATCAAAATACTCTGCTCCTGTATACATTTTAGTTGGATTTAACCGATAATATGGCATCAAATTGCTTAAATTATTTACATAATGTACTCCATATTCTCGCCCTTAATAATAGGAAGTTACTCATTAAATTTAATCTCCGTTAGGATTTTTATCATCAGCTACCATACTTATCGGAATTTATATAAAAGTATTATCAGGAATATTTTTAGTTCCATCGGGCCATTCAATTTACTTAGTCATTACAATTGAATTTAAGGTAATATTTCCAACTATTTAAACTTCATTTTATTGTATGTTTAATACTTTAAGATGTATGTTTTTATCATCAAATAGCTATTCTAAGACTTGCTTAATTTCTTTGTTGTTTATACTATGAATTTCTCTCAATATCATAAAAATTTGCTCAATTACTAGTTCAACGCAGTAAAGATAATATTCTATCTTATTTTTTACTATTCGCTACCCAAAGTTAAAGCCAACAAATCCGTTAAGATTATGACTCTTAGTTAAATTCCAAATCTACCAAGTATTTTGGATGTTCATAATAAAAGCCTTTATTTTAAAATTTTATATAGAAAGCTATTTCAAGAAAGTATTGAAATTATGGTTGATGGAACTATAAAATTTAGTAATTCCTTTCAATTAAATTTCTTCTTTAATTATAGAGAATTAAAAGTTCTGGTTGGAGTTATCTGGAACTATTCATAAATATTCCATATTTTTAAGTCTATCTTATATAAAAAGAGACTCGTTACCTGCGACTGTATCTATAAAATATCCCATCGATTTTCATTTAAATTATTCAATAAAATGGACTATAACTTGTGCAAGATCTTCAGATTTAGGAAGTATAAATTGAGTGTATTTGAATCATTTTTTTTCCTCCTTAAATCTTTCTTTTAAAACCAAGTGAAAAATTTAAAATTGATTAGCAAACATTGAGATGTATCAAGTTAGTTGATAGTTATGTACCATATCAATAATAAAGTCCAAATTTTTATTCTATCAACCATAACTGAAGTTTAAGAGCTATTGTGAATGCATCTATTTTCTTGTTATCTCTTAAATCTCTAATTTCAAATTATTATTAGGGTTTTGAAAATTATCCTGATAATATCTATTTAAATTATCCACGAATGAACTATTGTTTTGCTAATAATTAGGCCAAGATTCTTCATCAACTAAGCAGAGTATCTTTAGAGGTTTAATTTCCAAGAGGATGCAAAAAATAAGGAAGATATTAATTTATCTAAGCATTTAATTTAATCTTAGTAATTTAAAATAATAAGTCTGTTCTTAATAACCCTCTTTAGTTCTAGTGATTTATGATAATTAAATATTGCTTATACTATCCCTTTTATTATTTAAAGCTATTTATATAAAAATAACTATTAAGCATTCCCTAGCTCCTCACAATTAAATTATTATTTTCTTTCAATAAAGTTAAGCTTTAAAGTCTTAAGTATAAAATTAGTACTTTTATTATATTTTCCTATTTAGTGTTTTATTAGATTTATAGCCTTTAATGAAAGAAGAAATTAAACTAATATAAAATAATAAGAGTTAGTATAAGAAGGGTATATTAAGCACTTAATTCTAGCTATAACTAAAGAGTGTTTATGCTAGTTTTCATTCATTAACTTTTAAATAGCATTAGTCTCTATTATTGTATAAGATAGACTTATAAAATAAGAGCTAGTTAATATATATTCATTATAATATTGCTGTGTAGTGAACATTCCTGCTCTAAAGGACTAATCATTCGTATTTCAAAAAATCTATTCTTAGGTAAATTTCTAAATTAAATGGAATATAGCTATGAGAATAATAGACTATTAGTGAAATTATAGAAGGTATCTAGAAATGATAGTTAATTTAAATTCCTAAAAGGCTTTCCAGATTTTGTTTGAAGCAATCTTAAATATAAATTTAGTTAATTAAAATCTGCTTTTTAAAAGAATAATGCTTTAATCTAACTAAATGAAGGATTAAATCTAAAGCTAGTGAACTAAATAGCTTTCAATTTATAGATAAGTCATTAATACGATTTATTAAACCTTTTTAAAGTAAAATGTAAGCAAGCTAGCAAAATATAAGAGCTATTAAAATATAACCATTATTAATTTACCTTTAACTTGCTAAAACGAATATTCCTTTAGAAAATAAAGCTGCTTATTTAGTGTTTTATTAGGATTTATAGAATCTAAATTTAGAATTGTTTGAAATTGGTATAATTAAGCTTAATAAATATGCTAAAGTAAAGGTTTTGATCTTAGTTCAATTTAGAAAGTTTAGTTAAAGGTATAAAATGACTAGAATTTCCAATTACATTCTTATTTATTTTTAAATTAAAGAGTCTGAATCTTCGTATTCTTTAAGAAGATTCATATAGCAATTTGAATAATGCATTTATTAGTTACCTCTATAACTTTATTTAATTTTTGGCTAATGGTAAATAAATAATTAAAGCTTTAGAGCTAAAATCGAAGAAATTCTTTTATACTTTGGTTCTAATTAAAAGAGTAGTAAATGTAGTTAAAGGTTTTGTAGATTTCTATTTAGGTAAGCTTAAATGGTATAAATTAAATGAATAGAATAAAAATAACTTCTTAATCATCTTAATTACTTAAACTAAATAAAATGCTTGATGGTATAAAAGTACTTGCTACTACTAATAGTAGAACTAGTTTATATAAATAAAAAGCTACTACAAAGATATTTAATTTAATAGCTTTATATTTTAATTGTAGCTATTTAGGTTTATAAAGTTAGTAAATCATTTAAAATTGATGAGAAACCTTCAAAGATTTAGTTCATTTAAATGTTTTTTCTCAAGTAGTTAGCTAAATAATTTGATAAACTTACTAAAATAGATAATCATACAAATCCTAAGCATAAGTAAATCTGCTAAATAAGGATATCTATTTATTAAAACTTGCACTAAATTTTGAAGAGTTTATGATATAGCTTCTTAACACTAGGTATTAATATAATCATATTAAACAATAGCACTTATAAATAATTTAATTGCTTAATATCTTAATAAGCTAAGTCTCATAAGCTTAACCTTCTAATTAATTATTAATAACTTAATGATATTCTAAATCAATAAAGCTAAGCTTTTTTATAAATTTCAAATGCCTAATTATTAGAATTATTAACTTAGCTTTAAAATTTAAAGCTAAATATTCAATATTAAGATGTTCTATTTAGAGCACTTCGCTTTGTTTATTAGAATATAAATATAATATCTTAAAAAATAATATAATTAGAGTAGTTATTACTACTAAGTATAAAGGTTGGATGAAAGTCTAGTGTTTGTTTGTAATTTAAATTCTGCTTTTAATTATGTTTAAAGATAGAAATTAGCAAGGCCAATATAAATACTAAAAGAGTTAATTTTGAGCAGCATCTTGAGGCTTATTCCCATTTAAAATAGACTTTTCAGTTAAAATAAATTAAATTTAAGCAAAAATATTTAAAACTACTTAGAGAAATATTGTTAAGAAAGGCAATTTTAACTAGTAAAATATTAGCAAAGCTGATTAAATAAAGTTAGCATGCTAGTAAGATTTACTTTCTTAATCAGATAAATTAACTTAAGTTATTTATTAACTAAATAAAATGGCACCTAAGAAATAGTAAACTTCTTAATGAATATCTAACAAAATAATAATAATATCTAATTTAATTGAATAATCATCTTAATAAAATAAAAAGCAATAAGTTCAGGACTATTTTACATAATCAGTGCATTAGAGAATATAAAACCTGCAATCAGAATTAAGCAGCAAAGATTAAAGATTGGAAAAATAGAATAGATACAAGAGAAAATAGAGTAGAGTTTAACCTTTTTCCATATATAAAGTATGCAATCAATAATATATAATCATAAATGGGATTAAATTGGATGAGATTTACAAGTAATCTAATTAAATTCCTCAAATGTTTTGGCATTGATTTACTTACTTCCAATATCAAATATAAGAGTTGTAAGAAAAATAAGCACTATAATAAGCAAAGAATTAATGGATAGCAAGGAAGTATATCTATGAGAATTGAAATAAAAGAATAATAATGAAGCATAAGAAGAAAATTTTTGCCGCTATGTATGTTAAAGCTTCATCATTATAAAAAATGCAAGTGAAGAAACTAAATTTATGAAAATATTAACAAATAATAGAAGATCTATTTTAAATATGACCAACATAATCAGGTTTAATTTATAGGAAAAAGCTTTATAATAGTAAATTTACCAATTTTAAAAATAAATTTTAGATAATATAGACCCTAATATTCCATTATTAAAGAATAAATATTCCTTGCTAATTTTAATGTAAATATATCAAATAAAATTTGCAAACAAATACTTTGGAGACTTATTAAAAATAGAACTTATTTTTTATATATTAAACTTAGATAAATCTAGAGTTATCCACCTATAAGTTCAATTAGAATAGTGCAATTTAATAAAGATTTCTTAGTAATAAAATAGAATAACTAGATCAATTGACTTTAACTTTTTTATATATTTAAACATTTATTATGCTTTTTTATAATCTTACATAGCTTAGTAAGTTTAATGGTTTGAAAGTAACTTTATTGCATAAATTAGAATTTTTAATTAATAAATACAATTAGACTGTTTAGATACAGATACTAAGAATGTCTATTTATCTATTATTTAAAATTTAGCCAATATCTATCTATCCTATTTATATAAAGTATTCAATGAAATTAAAATTATTGAAATCTGATTTTGAAATAACTTCTATCATAATTTTAATTTTTTATATAATATATAAATGAAAATCTATCTAAATTTCCTTGTTTTTAAATATAAAATTTAAATATAATTTTAAAACTTTGTATAGGTAAACTCATAACAACCTAAAAGGGCTTAAAAATAATTACTTGATATAGTAAATTTTATAATTATAAAAATAAAGTTTTACTTGCACTAAAATAATTTAAATTTAATTTAATTGTATTAATATAATTTTAATGTCTTACTATTAAATAAATTCAATGGCTTGATATTCTTGCATTAATCCAATTCTTTTTACTAAGCAATTACCCATATAATTACATGCTTAATTTATGATTAAAATAATCTCCTTTCAGAGCAACAATTATTTTTCACCAAGTTAACTGGCAAAAATATAAAAATAGCAAAAATGAGATAATAGTAAATTTGATACATTATATCTAAATAACTTAATTTAGTTGCAAATCATTATTTTATTATATATTTTAAAATAATTATACATTTAAAGAAGAATGTTCTTAAGCAGGCTAAAATAAATTTAGTTTATTTTTATTATAATATAGAGATTTGTTATTATTATTTTAATTTATATTTATAAGAAAATTATTAATAGATCATACTTCTGTAGATTAAATAAAATTTATGAACATTAAATTACTAAGAATATTGCCAAAAATAGGTATAAATTGATTACTTAGAGATTTTTGTCTAAATTTTTAAATGAAATGCTCAAAACTTTTTGAAGTAAATTATTGATTTAAATTCTGGGACCTTCTTGTTGTAGAATAAAAAATTAATATAAAACTAAAAAGATAAATATTTAATTTATTAATTTTAATAATTTATAATAAATTAGCTTTGAAATCCTTTTAAAGAGGTAATGCTTTATTAATATTTAATATAAGCTTTAAAAATTTATAAATTCTTATTATCTAGATTTTTCCTAGTAATTCATTTACTTGATATAATAATATTAATTTAGTTTTTAACTATCTAAATAAATATAATTTTATTAATTAGAACTAATTTAAATTAAATAAAGAGAACCAAGTATTTAATTTTAGAAAAGCAAGAATTTTATAATGTATTAATAATATATTTTTATTAAGTATAATTGTATATAATTATCAAATTAACTTTTTAAATAATATTTTATTATATTTGTTTAGCATTTTTTTAATTATTGTTAATATTGAGATACTTAAATATAAGATACTACTAATTATATAAAATAAAGTTTCTATTTATTTTTGTTTTATTTATAGAAATATTTTAATATTATAGTTAACTTATTATTTACAAAAAATGGCTGGCTTCAAGAAAGGATTTTTACCACCTCCTCAGAGTAGGAGAGAAAACCTGAAGCATTATCTCTAACCACGTCTTAGATTTAACTAACCCACTCTTCTTCCTAAGATTTTTTAGATCCTCAGAAAATAATTTTTGAAAACCTCTAAAAAATGCGAAATGATAATAACGAACTTTCCATACAACTTAATTCACTGAAAGAGTAAATCTAATGCCTGATCAATAACGTGAACACGCTAAGATAAGAAAATAGTAACTACAAGACTGAACTCAGCAATCATCCTTAGTTATTAGAATTTAACTAGAGAATCAAGCAGACAGAAGAAAAATTAAACTAATTCGCTAAGATTACTGAGAGCTTGTTTCTAAAAAATCTCTCTCACAACGATCTATGGATATAGAGCCAGCAATTAAACCAGCAAAAAGAAATAGAATAAAGAAAAACCTAAATGCTGGTTCTGCAGAAAACCTGGTCATTTTGTAAGACAATGCTGGAAATATTAAAATAAACAAAATGAAGAAAATAAAAAAATTTAAAAAACATTGAATAAATTAAGCAGATTGTATGTTACTCAAGAGGGTAAAATTTATAGACTTAAGATAGCAAACGTAAAAAATTAGTAAATCGGTCCTGAAGAAAATATATGATTTAGACCCTAGTAAATAATTGGAAAAGAACTAGATCTTAACCAAATTCCTATAATAAAACCTGGAGAAAAAAGTAATAGTCGATATGTAATAATGCAGCATAAGACAGAAGAAGACTATGAAGAATATATCTAGAATTCCTTTTTTTTAACATTTATAAACATTATATCAGTGATGATCCTAATGAAAGGTGGTATCACTTTAATTAATTATTATTATTATAATAATAATTATTAGTCTTTAAGCTCACAAAATTTTAAATATTTACATTTAATTTTTTAATTTAGTTATTTTATTTTTTTATTATTAATTCATATTGAAAGTTCCTATATAAATATCTATGAAAAAATATATTATTATCTTGCTCATATTAGTAAGGATTATATTTAACATTTAATTACATTTAAAATTCTATCGTCAAATTATTTTTAAGTTTATCATTTACTAAAATGTAAATAAATTAAACGAAAAATTCCTTTTATTTAATCTATTTATTATATTAACGAATGAAAAAACTAGATCTTATTTAAAATTAAAACATAAATAATTGAATGTCTCTATTATTTTCTCTTAGAGGATATTTATTATTTAATTCAAATTATCTTCATTTTATTCACTTGATTAAATTGCTATTCAATTTTCCAAATTACTTTATAGCTTCCTAAATTTTTTCAAGTATTTATTTAATTTTTTTTAATTAATATGAAGTTGAGAGCTAAATATTGAGCATCTTTTAGAAAATAGGCTATCTTTTATTATTTTATATCATTCTGCAAAGGGTTTTATTAAAACTAGCTTTTCTAATTTTAGATGTACGTATCAAACTATTTTTCTTGAATTTTCAGCAACAATATCTATATTTATTGCAGCTAATAAAAGTTATAGCAATAGCAATGATTATTATTCGATAGTTCTAATTTTATTATTCTAATTCTACTATAAAGTTATCAATCTAAATAACTTGGATTCTATTAAATGAGCTTTGATTAATTATAAGTTTATTGTCTTAGTTCTTCTTAATTTAATTCTGTCACTGAATAAAGAAAAATAAGAAAATTCATTTTCTTTTTTCTTTGAATTTTATTTTAAAATAATTGTTTAAGATTTCCTAATGAGATTAAGATCGCTAAAGGATTATTATAGAGGTTTTTTAATTATTCTTAAACAGTACCAAAGAAAAATCAGACTTAGTTAAAAAGATTTTTTAATCTCATATTAATAACTAAAAAATCTGAAAATAACCTCTTTTGTTAGTTCTCATAAAAAGTATTTATTAGATAATATATCTTCTTGATGAAAGTTAAGAGAGGTAAGAAATTGGTTAAATCCTTTAGTAAAGGTTTATAACTCTTCCTGCTTTATAATTATTTAAACTTTAGCCCTTTTAAATACTATAATCTTTTATTAAAACTTATAGAAATAAATGTAATATCTTAAATAAATATCCTTAAACAAAAACTTAGCTAGAGATTTTAAATAATTCCTAATGTGCTATATAGCTTCTATTAAGATTAAGTTAAGTTAATAATTTAAATTTAAAGTTTTTGAAATAACCAAGTTATAACCATGCTATATCAAGTTCTCAATAAGACAGAAATAGAAATAATTCTATACTAAACTTATTTAATTTAGGATAACCATAGAGAATTACCCTAATTTAGTAATTATTTTTTAGTAAAAGAGTATTTAGATAATTAAGATTATTTCTTAGAGATATTTAAATAAAATTTATGCATCCTGAAAAGGTAAGATAATCTTTAGATTATTTTAGATTTTACTATTTTTAGTTAAAATTATTAATATTTAATAGTTATATCATTTAAACTATTTATTAATCTCATTATTATGCTTATTACATACTTTTGCATTCTAAATTTTAGTATAATTGTAATTTTTATATAAGCAAACACTAATTTGTTGGGATATTAAAAAAATTAAATGTTAGGAAATAATAGCCTATTAAATGCTTTAATATTATAAGTTATTAATAAAGCTTATAGTTACTTTATATAATTTCCTTTATAATTTGTTCTTATATTATCTCTGAACGATAGTTTCTAAAGAGTATCTTTATATTTTAAATTAGCTTTAGAAATTTCATAATCTATTGATTTATTTATAATTTCCTTTTATTTCTAAATTAAATTTTAATTATTTAAGTCAAACTTAATAACAAAATATATCTATATTTACGCTTTGTTGAACCAGTTATTATCCAACTACATTTATAAAGATTAAAGTTAGTTATATTTATTGATGTATTTTAAGTAAAGGAATATCACTTATTATTGTAGAAATTTAAGTCTAAAGTCAGTTTATTTAAGCTTATTTAGATCTAGCGTAAAGGTATCTATTGCGTTATCTTTATATTTTATCTCTAAACCTTATGATAAATTTTTTCTTACTCTATTATCTGAAATAAATAGAAAATAAAAACATCTAATATTCATAATAAAGTTAAGCAAGGTTTAGTTAAAAAGTTACAATTAAAGCAAATATTAAATTTTTATTTACACTCTTAGATTATCTAAGCAAATTAGATTTGAATAAAAGAAAATAAATAAAATCAAAATATTTCTAAAGGATATGCAAGGTAATTAATTTAAACTAAAGATATCTGGAAATATAATAATTTATAGATGGTGGGAGCTGAGAATTACCTTCGTGACAACACTTTCTGGTTTTATGGCTAGGAGCAAATTCCTTTCCTGTTGCTGAGAAAGTCCCTGGTCAGAGTCATTTTCTGAAGGGAACACTGTCTTTGAGATTATCCGCTCTTGGTAGAGGCTTGAAGCCTGGCTGCTCATAGCGATGGAGCTCCCTAGCAGCTGTGCCTGGAGCACAACAGGATATCCCCGTTATTCCATAAAAAGAGAGCTTCGGGTCGTGCAATCGGAAAGGAGTTTCCAGCCCAAAAACTTTTTAGTTGAAATTAATTAATATCTGGAAATATAAACTTCTAATGTGAAAGAATTAACTTTTATTTATATTTCTTAGATAAAAAAATGAAACGATCTATTCGCCTTTCCAAAAACTTAACTAGAAACGAAAAAAGGAAAGCGGCGAAACAATTACTTAAATAACAAAAACTAGAAGAGAAATCGAGCTCCTCATCAGAAGGTAAAATTATGATAGGAACAGCTCAGAAGAATCCAGGTAAGATTGGAGAGAATTCAGAAATTTTTTTATAGCTCGATTAAATGAAAAATAAAATTTCTGAGTATCAAGAAATAATTTACAACCAAGGAGAAAAAATAAGAGAATTAATGAACTTCATAAATGATCAAAATAATTAATTGTTAATAATTAGACGCAGTTAATCGAGAATAATTTAGTAACGGAATAATAATTATACTAATAATCTCAAACAAACCTTAAACAAAATCAAGACATGATCATTGAAAAGGAATTAATTTAAAAGATGTTCAGAAAAACAGAAAGATGAAAAAATTTAATTAGATTTAATAAAACGAATAAATCAGCTTGAAAAAAAAGTATTTTAGAAAAAACCTTTGAAAAGATAAACATAACAATGTTGGTATTGCAAGTCAAGATACATTTATTGAAAAATTGTGGTGGCTGAAAATAAATATAAATAAAAGAACAAATAAGAACGTGAAAGACTTTTAATAGGCTATGAATTAATGAAACTGGAGTCTATAAAAGAAAAATATTTGCTGGAAACTCGGAAGATTTTTAGTGGTTACCTCTCTCGTAAAAAACTCGGTCGTGGTATCCATCCACGTTAAAAAAATGGCAGCAAGAAACTGGTTGAGATTCCAGGTATTGCAAGACTTTTAAACTTTAAGTTCATTATTATTATTATTATTATTTATATTTCTTTAATATAAAATAGAATAAATTAAATAATTCTTTTATTTTAAAAGAATTATTTAACCTTTATTTGCTATGCCTTACTCTTTTTAATTATTATATAAATTGATAACTGATAAATAACTTTTATGAAATTTAGCAAGCAAATATCCTATTTAAAAAGAAATAGCAACTAAATCTTAATTTTAGATTTAAACAGTTTTTTGAAATTGAAATATATAATAAATCAGATTTCACAAGCTCTATTTCCTTTGATTATATGGAAATTTAGTAGATATGCTCTAGGCAAATCAGATTATCACCAAAAAAAATATTGTATGATGTAAACATATAAAAAGATAATTATTTTGTAGCATTAATTGTAGACAATATAAAATTAAGTAGCAAACGAAGAAAATTTAAGGAGACTATAAATAAAACCATTTTTTAAAGGATCATAGTTATTTAAGGAAAAAGCAGATTAGTTATAAATTTTATAAAGAAATCAGACAAATTGAATGGAGAGAAAAACTTAAGGAATATCAAATCTCTTAAACTTTGAACAAGTAAAATCTACTTGATGAATCAGTTAAAATATAAAGATATTGGGGATAAACAAATAAAATCTTAATTTTCAATTAAAAAAAATAAAAGATTAATAAAATTTAATTTTTCATAGTGCATAATTTAAAAAAGAATAATTATCCTTGCAAGCTAGTTTTTTCACATTGTTATACATACAATTTAAACTAAAATTAAAAAGTGTAATATATTTTCAGTCAATTTATTAAATGTAAAGTTAATTAATATAGAAATAATCTTTTATATAAAACAAACCAAATGTAAACTTTTTAAATTGGTTTACAAAACTTTATATTTAATTCATAAAATCTCAAATAAAATTCATAATAATTAGAAGTTAAACCTTTTTTATTGATTCTATTTATAAAAACTTAATTTGCTTAATTTTTTAATTATAAAGTTTATATAGTCAATAAAACTTTTTTTATCATAGTTTCATTTAATTTTTTCATTTTTATTTTATAAATTAGCTAACCTTTATTTAGATTAATATGATGCTAATTAGCAATTTTCCGAAAGGCAATTAATTTGAGGATATTTGAGTTAATTATTTTTTGTGAATGACATCACTAATCTTCCATCACTTTTTAAACAAACTATTGTAATATTTTTAAGATATTGCTATTTTTAAGCAAAATCTTAAATTTCTAAGATTTTTCTCTATATATTGCGAATCTAGTTTAATATTTTCAAATATCATTAGGAAAGATGAGATCAGCTATTTTATCTATAATTAAGTTCTTTTCACATAAAATTTATTTTATAGTTTGCTTCTAAATTTCTAAAGGGGACTATCAATTGAAATCCATTAATCAAGATACATGGAATTTCTATTAGTATAGAACTTAAAAAATAGATTTAATTTATGATATATCAGTGCATAGACGAATAAGTAATGTCAGCTTCTTTAAATAAAATTTTCAATCTGTCAACATTAATCTATGTTATCCATCATCTGATTATTCCGAAAGAACAAATATATTATGATTTGCTTATTAATTACATCTTTCTAGTGCTTTGAATACACAAATTATTATAATATTGTCAACCATATATCCAAATAATATGATTAAACTTATAACAAGCTAGCAAAGTATCTAAACTTGTTACTTAGAAATTAGTTTTGCTTATTCCTACTTTTTATATTTAATCGCTCTTTATTTGTTCTTCCTTCTAAAGCTTTAAATAAATTTTATCTTCTTCTTTTAAAGGAAGCTATAATAAAATTATAATGATATCTATCAATTAGAATTAAATATTTGTAATAATTTCTATCTAAAGCAGAGTTTTTATCTTTATCAACTATTTTATATATTATTTAAAAATTAAGCTTATAGATAATAAATTATTTTGCTATGAAAAAAGTAGTCTTTTGAAACTTCTTTGCATAAGCTAAGCAATTGCCTTTAAGATGAAAATAATTATTAGTTACCAAAATAAACTATAATATATAACTATTTATAGTTAGATATTTAAAATAGATGCTATTTATTTATTAATAGTTCCTAGTAAAGCTAAATTAATTTTAGGTTAAAGGTTTACTTTATTCAAGCTTTTTATATGCTTTAGTTTAAAAATTAGTTATAGTAATCTAAGGGTTCTAAATTATATCTATTATTGCTAAATCTCTTTAATTATATTTGCCTTTTTCTTTATAATTTTATTCTTTTTATATCTTTAAGTAGCAGCAAATCAGCTTTTACTAGAATACGCCTGCTTAATTTAAAGACCTATAAGCTTTTCAAACAAAGCAGTTATTAAAAATTATATAAGTTTTAAGGATTCCTTTATTAATTATCTTAAATGATTCAAAGTGGAAAGTATAAAAGATTATTAGGTAAACTTCTGTATGCTAAATTTAAGCTAGAAAGAGTTAATTACCCTTATAATATAAGAAGTTTATGAACATAAACTGGAATAAAATAATATCTAAGTTAGTCAAATAAAATTGAAATATTCTTCAATAGATTCTTCAAGCTACTTCGTGATTTTTACCTAAAAATAAAAGAATAATTAAAAGTTATAGGCTGAATATAAACAGAATGTAGAAAGCGAATAAATAAATATAAAATAATGAAAAGATAAATAGAAACAAATAAGGATATCAAACAGAACTATCAATAGCTTATTCTTGCAACTTTTATTTTAAATTATTCTTTTATTTATATAATAAAATTTACTAAATTTATCTATAAACCCACTCAAAGTAATCTAGTAAAAGCCTTGGTTAAGCAATGCTAGATTAATTAAAGCCTATTATAATGTAGTATGATAAATAAAAAATGTAAAGATATACATCTAAAGAATATATTCTTAAATTTATAATATAAAACTAGCTAATTAAATATATCTATCACAAGCATTTTGGAATAATTTAATTTAAGTTAATTATATAAGTATACAATATAAAAATTTTATTATAAAACTTAATTATGTAATAGTATACAAGTGATAATTGAAGATTAATTTGCAAGGTGAAAATGATAATAAATAACTTATTATCTTAATAGAAAATAAAATATTTAAATATTGCTATACAGTTAATTATTGTAAACAGTTTAAATAATCTATTATTTAATTTTATCATTATATTGTTAATTTTTATAATTCTAACTAACAAATAATAAATAGAAGAGATTTATATAATAGGATATAAACTAAAGTCATAACTTAGGATCTTTTTTAATTATAATAGATAAATGAGTTATCTAATTTCATATGGATTAGATAAAATAACTTTAATAATATGATATCATTTTAAAATTCTAGTAATTAGATCTTAGATCTGAATGAATTGGAAAATTATTTATTTTCCCACATAAACTAAATACAAAAATAAATAATTTCAATTTATTTAGAATAAAATTAAGCAAAATGTGATTTAATCTTGATTTATATCAAATAAAATCATATTAAACTTACACTTTAATAATCTTTTTATCAAATTAGGCTTCAAGGATTTAATTATCATTCTAAAGTTAATTGTTAACTTTAATGTTTTTACGAATTTTCTATACAAAATCAAAAAGAGAAATATATCCAGATGCTATACTTAAAATCTAAAACAATAAGCTTTAGAAAATTTTATATAATAAATTTAGGCTTATAGAGAGCGAATAATGAGTTGCATAATCAGTAGCTTATTTATCTTTCGCTAAATAGAATTTAGTAAAAGAAATATCAATATTTATCTAATTATTATTTCATCATCTAGTATTAAATATCCTTTATTAATTTAATTTAGAAATTATGCTTTTATTTATCGAAATAATGAAATATCTCTATATCTTCAGCTTACTAACTCATAAAATTTAAATTCTTTATGATATTTAAAAGCATTTATTATATTTATTCCTAAGACTCACCAAATTCTAATGAATAAATAAATTAAAATACTTATTTTCTAGCATAATTTAGAGATTTAAGATATACCGATTTATCTAAGAATAAATTTGTTATCAATATACTTTTTGTGTTTATATACATTTATAGCTTATACTTCATATAGATTCCCCTTTAATGCTTATATCTTAATAATTTATTGAATGCAGTTCTTAAGTTTTAATCTGATTTTTCTAATTTCTTTATTTTATTGAAATATTCGTTCTATTTCTCTATATTTAGTAATTTCATTGCTAAACTAGATTCCTAAATTTATATCTATTAATTTCTCTAAATTCCTCCTAGTTTTATTTCTAAATCTTCCAAAATAAATATTCATTATATATAGATGGTTAAATACATTTAAATATAATGAATCTTAACTCAAATAATAAAGAAATAAAATGAACGAGAGCATAAAAACAAATTAGTACTTATAGAGATTCTAATTTGAGTTTTATTTAGCATAGAGAAAAAGAATGAAGCATCTAATGTAAGTTAAATTTATTAATCTAATCCTGATTATTTCCATTTTATCTTGTAATTGGTTCTAAGATATATCAACTAAAATGTATTGATATTTACTCTTATTATCAATATTCTTTTATAGTAAAGTCAATCATCATTGAGTTCTAAATTTTTATTTCGCTGCTTGCTAAATAAGTCCGTTGCAGGCACTTTTTTTAAAGGTTGATATTCTAAAAAATTGCTATAAAACATAAATTTGAAAGAATGTATAAATTATCTTTATGGAGTTACTAATTTAAATGAAGAAAAATATAATTAAAGACTGGTATATAATTGTAAGAATAAAGAAGGAAAATATCATATTTTTCTTCCAAAACTGAATTAATAAAAAGGGTTAAATGAAAAGTAATTTAGAAAAGAAAGTTATGGAAAGAAAGGAAATAGTAATGATAATATAATAACACCATTTAATCTTAAATTTTAAATTAATAAGGAAAATTATTTCTATCAAATGAAGTGAAATAAAATAGACATCCTATACTTAGCATTTTCCTTAAATAAACATATCACAGTATCTTAAACCTTGATAAAAAGCAGAAAGTTATTTATTTTAAAGTTGAGAATTGAATTTTACAGCTAAAAGAGATGACTATCAAGCTAATTTGTTATAATCTTGAAATATTTGCTTAAATAATTGCAAAAGATAGTTAAAAAATTAAAGACTTAAATTAGCAGAACTGCTAGCAATAGTTATCTATTTGGGAATTTACCATAATCTATAAATATAAAGATTTATTTATTTGATATATGCATCTAACATAATTGCAATATGCTATAAATTAAAAAAATTTAAATTAAAGTATTATTTCTAAATATGAAAGGTAGATACATTGTTTTCTACATGCTTTTACTAGTGCTAAAAATTAAAGCTTTTAAAATGATTTTTTTGCATGAATATTAGATGCAAGGGGACTTCTAAGAAAATATAAACGATTTTCTAAGCAACATAAACTAATATTACCAAGAAAATTTCTAAAGTTTTAACTAAAAATTCTAAGTCTAAGTTTAGTAGATAAAGTGAAACCAAGAATAAATGCATTAGTTCAGAAATCTTACAGAAACTTGAAAAAAATAAAATTGGGATGTTATTATTGACATGACGAAATGCTTATAACTTTCTTTATTAATATCTATGTTCTCTAATTAGCATAAAGTTATACACTTAGTCCTAAGATAATAACAAACTAGGAAATTTAATTGAAATAAATACTCTCACTTTATACTTCCTACAACTGACGCTCTCACTAAAGTGGTATTCCGCTTTTTAGACAACTATAAATGGAAATCAATGGGGTATTTTTCTGATCAATTTACTGATAATGAACCATTAGTTTTGAATTAAAATCTCAAAAATATGGAGAATCTATGACTTATCCCTGACTTCTCTAATTTAGAAATGCAGTTTTATATTATTGAGCAAGATATTTAATCAAAAGGGCAATCAAAATTCTACAGCACTATTAACTCAAATTTCGAAAACTTTATTTCATAGTTTTTAAAAAGAAGAATCAAAGCTAAAGCATTCATTATGAACTATAGAAATACATGATAAATATGAAGCTTAATTAATCACTATGATTTAAATGGATTTATTGGTTTCAACTTTAGAAATAAAATAGCAAAAAGTTAGCAAGAATTTGAATTTTATTGTCTGTGATTAGTTGTTAACGAAATATTAGTAATAGTAAAAGAATATCATTCCGTAAGTACCATATAAATAGATTAAATAATAGAAGAATTATTCTCTTATTAAAAGATTCAGCTTTTAATTTTAAATGTTCAGCAAAATTAGGTGAAGGTAGTTGGAACGGCAAATTATGCTACAGTAGAACTTAATGAAGAAATAATATGATGCGATAAAACTAAAGCAATTCCTGACAACAATCCTATATAAATTCCTGTAAGCATGGTAGCAGATGTAAAAAATCCTAATGGAGTGGAAGTCAACTGAGTTAAGTTTTATTACTAAGGAAGAGAATTTGGCATTCATTATGTTAATTAGCTAAGTAACATATTGCCTTATTACCAACTAAATGCAACTAATATGTTTACAGGTGCTGAATATTTTGATTATAATTATGTTTACAATGAATGAAAGGCTAAAAAATAAAAATATGGCATCTTTCATTTAATGCCAATAACCAGCACTAACTCCATTGCTCTTTACCAATTTTTCTAATAGTAAAATTTAACAATAACATGTATTTCTGGCGACAATTCAGCTCCTGACTTGTCAGATAAAAAGAAGTTTCCATTTTTTGTTAGAACAGTTCCTTCAGATTTTTATTCTGGTGTTCTAGCTTCCTTAATATGTAAAAGCTAAGGATGAAATAATGTAGGAGTGATTTATTAAGATACTGCGTGGTCTAAAGGTATCTACAACTATTTTATTCACCAGTCGAATCACTTTAAAATTAAAATAGTAAATGAAAAAAGATTAGTAAGTGATATAAACTACCAAGACTAAAATGAAGAGTGAAAATAAGCAGTTTATGAAATATACTAAAAAACAAGAATTGTTTTGATTATAGTATATGAAGATGATGTTAAATTCATTGTCAAATAATTTTATAAATTAGGCACTAAATAAGGAGATTTTGTATTCATCGCTTTTTAGTGATTAACTTAGAATTTCTTAGAAAATGATGAAGAAGAAAAAAAATTATAGTAAGTTTTGAAAGGAGCCATTTAATTAACTTCAGTAGGAATAATTGGAGAATTCGGATAAAAAGTGAAAAAAATGAGCGCTGAATACTATAATAATACTTAATTAACTGATTATTCATTACTTGAATTCGACGCAGTTCTTTTAGGAGCTTTTGCTCTATAAAGTTTAATAAGTTCAGGATAAAATTATACTTCATAAGAAAATCTTATAAAAGCAGCAAGAAAAGTTAAGTTCATTGGAGCTACTGGAAAAGTGAATATTGATTTTGCTTCCAATGATAGAGCGCAAATTCCAAGAATAATTTAAAATTATCGCAAAGATGAGCAAGGAAACTGAACTATCTAGAATATTGGATTTTATTGTATTTCTTGCGATGTGATTCTTAACTTTTAATAAAATTTTATGTGAGGAGATGAGAGTAACACCACTTTTCCTGATAGATGATTATTATATTGTCCTTTTAAAGAAAGAGAAAGAAAGCATTTCACAGGTGGTAAGATAGTTCATTATACCGTTTTATCTTTAATACTTATATTAGTAATATGCGTTTATTCAAATGAAGTAAGACATAAAGTATAGTACCAGTTTAGTTAATTAAAAAAAGTTCTTGTTATGTCTACTTGAGATTTCATCTACATGCTAAACTTGATTTTATACTTTTTGTAAATTATTGCGGTGGGACCAGACATATCTGAGTATGGCTATATTGTTTAATTTATAGTTAGTTGTGCAAAATTAGATTTTGTAAATATTTTTGATGAATCTGACAACTAATAATATTCCAACTAGTTAGTTGCAATAGTTATAGCTACAATATGACTAATATGCTTTTTATCAATACTGTTCAGATTTGAATTTTCTTAAAACACATTTGCTTATTTAATTGGAAGCCTAGCTTATTATATAGGTCCTTTTTTAACTTTCATCTTTTTCCTACCATTGAACTGAAATTTTATGGACATATTTATTTGCATTGAAGGAGTAGATTCCAATCATGATGGCGACCTTTAGTTCAAGGAATCTTTTCACTATAAAGACTGTTAATGGAATTGCTGATAAGGAAGCCACCTTTTATTCGTTATTTTGTGTTGCGTTTGCTTCATATTTTATACAATTTTTGGAGTTAAAACAATCCTGATGTGATAAGAATTATATGGCTACACCATGAAAATAAAATACAAAAGAAACTATTTAATAATATACAGAGTATTTTAGATGATTTTAATCTCACTAAATTTGTTAATAGAAAACTATAATGAGCAATTACACGCTCTCTTGTATTTCTTCACTTTAGTTACTTTATTTTATTATACCTATAAAGCAAATCCATGCTGCTATCCCAAAGTAAACACTTGGATGCTAACACTTCTATCCTTCAATATAGTGCACGGTCTTATTCAGATTTTTAGAAAATACTTATCTCCTTTGAATTAGAACGATTAACTTTATTAAAGTGCTACTTTAATAAGCTGCTTAGTTTGCTTTTTATTAGGATATAAATTCTAAAGTAAACATAGGACTTTGATAACGATCTTTGAATTAGATGAAACTTATCTATTCAGATGAACCTTCCAAATAAAGTAAAATAGCTTCTTATTATAGTACTACATCCAAAACTAGGAAACATTCCTAAATTTTAGAAAATTTCTAGCTGAAAAGTCACTCAATAGTGATGATTTTTTATTTGATCCACATAATTTTTCTCTGAAGCTTTATTTATAGCACAACGTTTAGAATAAATAATAAAATTAATTTTTATTCGAATAATGAGGCAAAATAAGCTTTTCCTCCTTAAGTAGTTACTTAGAAGACAAAAAAAGGAATAAGGCAAAAATTTAAGAAGCTAAAGAAATATTTGTGCAAAGATAAATGGAATCTTGGCTTTCTTCAACCAATAACTTATAGAACGTTTTAAAAGTAGACGAATCTTGGGATTAAGAAAAAGAGAAGAAAAGGAAAATATCAATATTTGAAAAAATATAGAATGATATTGAAGAAATTAACCTTTCCAATTCTAAGGATATAATATAGAGCATATCAAATTAATGAGGTTTCGTTCTCATCTTAGCTATTAACTTCACATCTTTTAATTGCTTAAAGATTTAATACATAATATAGTTATAATTACTTATATTCTTATATATTATAATTATTAATATCATAATGAAATATTCCTATAATTTAAAACAAATAATATCTTACATCAATAAATAAAACTAAATTTAATGAAAGAAGTATCTTATAAAGCTATCAGCAATTTACTAATTTTTAATATTTTAGCTTATATTTTAAGAAAGTTAAATCCTCTTATATAATACTAAAGATTTTAGCAAGAAGCATAGAACATAATCTAGCAAATCATTAAGTATTTAATAATTTGATTATCTTTTTACATTCCTTTCCTATATAATCTTAATAGTTAAGCTTTATATTTAATTATTTCTTAATTTAAATTTATTTTTATATTTAAGTCCTTTATACAATCTTTGCTACTTTACTTTTATTATCTTAGACAATTGAAATAGAATTTTATAAAATAACTAACGATAACTTTAGTTGTAAAAATAATTTTATTTGCACTTAAAAGTACATAGAGCAAATTTTTATGCAAAGCTATGTTTTTTACAAATTTTAAGATTTAGAAATAAATTATTTTTTATAGCTATTATGTAATATTTTGCTTATAAAAGATTTGGAATTGCTAGACTTTGCTACAATATGTTTAAATATATTTATTCTTCTAATTTTAACTAACTTAATTTAAAAGATTGCTAGATGTAATTTTATATTTAGATATAATTATAGAATGTATTATATTTAGATTTTATTATATTTAATTTATTGTTTTTATCTTTAATTTTTTCAATTGTACTTATTTCAAGGTTTATTCTTACTTAATTTAAACATTTTTCTCTTTATATATTAAAGAATATATAACATGTTGATATTAATAATTTCAAGCTATAAATAAATTTTAGTTATATGATTATCTCAAATCTAGGCAAAGCTTTATTTATTTTATTTCCTTATAAACTTAATTGTTCAGTTATTTTAACTTAGTCCTAAATTATCTTCTCTATTTCTATAATTTAATTCTTGCTAATTTTGAATTTTAATATTTAAGATAAATTATAACTAAAAACCTAATTATATATCTCCAAAATTTAATCATTTAAAGGAAAAAGTTTCTTCGACCAAAAAAATATTTTCAGCCTATAATTAATTTACAATATTAATGAATCTATCCATTGAAATTATTTTTATAGTGTAATTTATTCACTAAAATTAAAATTAAGATTATTATTTTAAATATTATAAATTTAATATTCCATCCTTTTTCTTTCCAACTCCCTCTATTTCAGCTTAGATATAACTATTATTTTTAAATTGGGTGTGTGTGCTTGAACTAAAGCATTAAATTAATGAAGTTATATAAAGCATTATAGTTATGCTAATAGCTTGTCTCTAATATCTATTTCATTAGCTATATAATTTATTTATTTATTAATTCTCAAATATTAGTTAGTGTTTGCATTTACTATTAAATTTACTAATACACTCTATTGTTTAGAAGAAACTATATCATCAACAAAAATAGCGATAGATATAAATAAACAAATAACAAATTTTAGAGTCAGTAGAATCTAGAGTCATTGTAATAATATTCTTATTAAGTTTATTTTATCCTCATATAAAATTGAAGAATTGTAAGTGCTTATTTTAAATAAATCTCTATTAATTTCATTTATTTAAATTTATGAATTGAGCAAAATTTATGAATTGAGTAAAATTAAGAAAGCTACCAAGTTTTTAAATTAAAAAATTAAATTATTAATAGAATCTAAATAATTTATATGATATTAATAGACCTAAAATTTTAAATTTAGACATTAATTAAGGGTTTATAAGTAAAATTAATTAACTTATAAATAATTACTCAAAAATTATGTTTATTTAAGCTTTTATAATTTATTTATTAAAGATTAAAGTATCTCCCCTGTTTAATAATTTATTCATCTAAAAGATCCATTTATAGTTTTTTTGTATAAATCTATTATTAATTTTATGTTTTATAGAGATAAAAAGCTCTAGTTATTATCTTTATTTTTTCAGATTTAGAAAGCTAAATTTTTTTTCTAGGTCATTTAAAATTTCCCAGTTTTATTTCTCTTGATTTTTATCTTCTGAATTAGCTTGTTATTATAAAATTAAGAAAAGTAAGCAATAATAAAATAAATCTCTGCCTTGTGATTTGTAAGATTTAATTTCTCTAAAATGATAAATTTTAGTAAGTAGACTTTTAATTATAATAAATTCTTAGTTTAAGGTATAATGATTTAAAATATACATCTACACAATCATAAAAATAAGTATTATTTATATCAATAGATCTATTATTTAGAAGTATACCATAATCACTTCTAATATCTTAAAATTCTTCTACTAAGAATTTTCTAATGACTAAAGTTAAAATTTAATACCTTTTATCAATCTCTATACATTTAATAGACTGAAACTCAATCAAAGCTATATAAATACTACAGAGCTTTAAGGTATAAATTGCTTATTAATTTTAAAAAGAAAAATAAGATTAGAACCAAAATAAATGAAATAAAGACTGTACTTATAATCTTATAATAATAACTATAAATAATAATAGAAGTTATAAGTATAACTATATCATAATATTTTTATTTTGTAAGCTAGATGTTTACTAGTATAATTTATCTTCATATGCTAAGTGCTACTAGAATATAATTAAAGCTCTAATTTATATCTAATATATTTTATTTTATCTTTATCTATTCTCATCATTTTTCTAGTCAGCATTATTAATTTTAACGCTTTTCTTATATTTATTCATAAAGTTAATTGTATATTATAATGAAAAAAGGATTGTAGAAATAGGAATTGGAGTAGGATAAAGTTTGATATATAATATCGTAAAAGTGAATTTCTTAATTGATGGAGTAAAGTGAAGAGTTTTGACTAATTGATAACAGTGATATTCTACTTGACGAAGAATATAAAGGATAAAAGTAACTCAAGCCTAACCTTAAGCATCAAATAGATTTTGTAAAGATTACTGATGAAGCCTTGCAATTATTACTAAATTAAAGTATTAATTGAAAAGATGAAAATTAGATAATCACTAGAAAAGCCTTTTAAAGTGGGATACAAGTAGAGATAGAAGTTTACCAAATACCTTTACATGTAATTACTTTATAAGACAATAAAATAGAATATTTCAAGCATTATGCTTCGAAAAACTAACCTTTTTCTTAAATTTTATCTGAGTATTCATAGTATAATCCTAGCAAGGTTTGAAAATGTAAATCTGAAACCACCCTTAACTAAGTCAAATAATTCTTGGAGCAGTAAAAATCTATTGAACTATTTAAAAAATTAAATTCTGGAGGCTCAATAAATGATCAGAATGAAACGTTGGAAAATCTTCAACTTAAAGAAAAGGATATAATTGTTATTGAAAGCGGAATAGAGAAAATTTCAAATTATTAATAGTGCTAGCAGTGCTAAAAGTAAGAAAACTCCTATTAATGCTAATAATGCAAAAAATAAAAATGATGTTCTTATGAATGTGCTGTAGAAGATCAAAGTCACTTAAAACAGACATTTAATTAATTTGAATATGGAGGTGGTCAAATGGGTTTATAAAATATTGGAAATACTTGTTTCATGAATTCAGGATTACAATGTCTTCTTCATTCTGTACCTTTAATTTAATTTTTTTAACAAGGTAATTGGTAAAGCTTAATAAATAAAAACAATAAAATTGGTACCTAAGGTAAACTAACTTAAGAATTTTACAACATTGTTTGGTAATAACTCACATCGAAATAAATTTATTCTCCTTCTAAATTTAAAGAAGAACTTTCACAATTTGCTAGTCAATATAAAGACTATAATTAACACGATTCTAGAGAAGTAATAAGCTTTATATTAGATGGAATTCATGAAGATTTAAATATAATTTCAGAAAAAAAATATCTTACTCTTGAGACAAGCGAAAAACCAGATAAATAACTAGCATAAGTATGTTGAGATAGATATTTAAAGAGAAACAATTCAAAAATAGTTGAATTATTTCATGGGTAATATAAATCAACTCTAGAATGCGCTGGATGCTAATAAAAATCAATAATTTTTGACCCTTTTTAAATCCTAAGTGTAGAAATTCCTCCTAGTAAAAAAAAGGTTGATTCTTGAAATATAAAACCCTTTGATGTTATTTATATTCCATAAAATCTTGAACAATTTGCAAGAAAATTTTAATTTCAACTATCTCAAAATGAAACTGTGAAGGAACTGTTCGAAGTCCTTTCTGAAAAAGTGAAAAATTGAAATATAATATTTTTGGTAAAGGGATACGATAGCTCATGAAAATAAATTCAATAATCCGATTAATTATCTGATTTAAGCTATAAAGACATATACGCATATGAATGCTAGGATTATAGATAAGATGTATATAAGCTAGTTATAGAATTCCGTCAAGAATAAGAAAGCACTTGATATTAAAATGAAAATATAAAAGAAAATTTTCGAGTTCTAGAACTTGATAAAAATTTAAAAATAGAAGGATTTTATAAACTAATATTCACTAAGTTAAGTTTTTTATAAGAGAAGAAAAGAAAATTTGAGAGTTCATTTGATGAGTTGATTTAAGGGAAAGAGTTTAAAAAAGATTTTTTTCAAATAAAAATATTAGCAGAAAAAAAAAAAGATTCATTTATTTATAAGATTAATAACCCTCATACAAAAAATAGAGAAGAAAATATGTACTACACTTCTTCTAGTAATTATGAGGAATGTAAATTCTGCTAAAAAAGATATTGTGAAGGATGTATTCTCAATTTAACCAAAGACAAAACTATTCAAGATTTGCTTGATGAGAATTATTTTAGACTTAAAATTTATTTCAACAGTTCAGTTGTTAAAGCTAAAGAGCATTTTAGTAGATTTGATAATTAAATTAACTCTGAATCTCCCTTTTAGTAAAATAATTATGATATAAGCATTTATGATTGCTTAGAATTTCAAAAAAGAAAAGAAAAGCTAATTAATGAAAATTAATGATATTGCAACAAGTGTTAAAAACATGTAGATGCTTTTAAAACATTATAGCTATGATAAATTCCAGAAATATTAATAGTTCATTTTAAGAGATTCAAATTTAATGAACAATTTCGATAGAAAAACAATGAGAATATTATATATCCAATTGAAGGGTTAGATCTTAATAAATTTATAATAAACCCTGAACATCAACCACCAATCTATGATTTGTATGCTGTAAGTAAGCATATGGGCGATCTTGGAGGGGGACATTATGTAGCTTTTGCCAAAGAAAATGGAAAATGATACACTTTTAATGATTCTTCTGTAAGAGAATGTCACTAGCCACAAGATCAAGATGCTTACGTACTTTTTTACCAAAGACGTTAGTGCTCCTGAAGTTCAACATTGTATACAAACCTTTATAAACACTCCATCTAATTTTTTCTTATAAATTATTTAGAACTTGATTATATCAAATTAAATTATAATGATTAATCCTTTTATAAATAATTATCAACTATATAAAATTATACAAATTCAATTCAAATAAAAAAGCATAAATTCATTTAGAATTATTAGGATAACTTTCAACTAACCTAAATGTTTATGAAATTCAAAAAAATAACTATAAAATTGATGAGTTTAAATCTTTATCTATACAATTGATAATTAGTTTTAATATAAATTTACGCTTTTAATTACTAGATAACTATCTAATAAACAACTTTAAAATCTCATATCATTTTGAATGAAATTTTCTTATAGTTTATCTCTATTTTTTGTTAAATTCTTTATAATTATCTTGTAAAAAAATAAATTTCATTATTAATTAAGTTCCCTGTAAAATGAGTTAAGTTTAATAAAATATACAATACTTAAGGATAAATTTCATTATTATTTATTATTTGTTTAGCTCATTAATTTTCGTATATTAAATCCCTCTATTTTTCTTTATTTATTAGCTGAATTTTCTTTTATAGAGTTTATTATACATCTTATATATTAAATTTAACTAATTAAAGAAAGAAAACTATAATAATAGGAACCTTCTTTTAAATATACTTGTATTTCCTACTAGCAGCCTATAATTTAAATTTAGAATAGTTTCTTTCAATTAAAAAGTAAGCATTTTAGCTACATTTCAGAAAATTAAATTATAATTAAAACTAGATATTTCATAATTTTATAAATGTTTATAATTTATTTTATAGTTATATATCCTAAGGAAATGTTTATAATGCTTTATCTTTTTTAATTATAAGCCTTTATATATCTTCATATGTAATCTTAATATTTTTCATTTAGCTAAATCTGAACAAATTTAGATTCTTTTATTAAATAATAAAACTTCATTGTATTATTAAGTATCTTCCTAGTGGTTTCCTTCTTTAATATGGTAAGCTAGCCTAAAAATTAATTAATAAATTATTGAAAGGAAATAATTAGATAATGTTCATACTTGAAATAGGAAAATTCCTAATTTGAAATAATTTCTATATCTTTCAATAAAGTAACTTTATAAGCTTAATCAGTTTGATGGAAAAACTAATAGAGCCTTTATTACTTGGAGTTAAAAATAAAATAATGAAAACTCTTAATAAATTGATAATAGCTACCATATAATAATAGAAATACTTTAATTCACAGCTTTTAAAAAATAAATCCTAAAAGTAATCTTTATGAAAATAAATATCATTCCATTAACTATTCCATTTTATACCAAAGATAAAGGAATGTATGGAATGCTTTAAGATATGCAAAACTTATTAATAAAGATAATTTGGAAAATCATTAAATTATAGAAGTTATCTAACAGAGTTTAGTCTAGTTGATGAATAAAAATAATAGTTCAGCATTTTACAACTAAAAATGAGCTAAGAAATATAAAATTTCAAAAATAAGTAAAGACAAGCAAAAATATTTCTACTTATTAAATCATATAATTTTTAATATAAGCATTAGAGAAAAAAAGCTTGCATCATTTATATCAACATGATCCAATGCTTTTCTTATTTGATAAAAATAAAGTTATAAACTTTTAATTAACTGAGAATTAATTAATAGCTATCCTTATTAAATTAAAGTCTTGCTTAGACTACTTTAAATATAAAATCATAAGGAAAATTATATTTAACTTATATAATTTTTATTTCATTCTGAATCATAATGAATATCATCTATAGTAGTTTTGCATTAAAAAAGCTTTAAAAAATATTTTATTTATTAATAATAATGGCTGTAATAAGGGAAAAGTTCATAAGTTTAAAATTAAAAAATAATTTCAAATTTTCAAATGAAATAATAGCATCAAGATTAAGAAAACTTTTTAGATACATGAGAAAATTGTTAAATATTAAGTGTTGATTTGAAAAATGTTAAAATATCCTCTTTAATAATTACTTACTAAAGTATTATCAAATAATTTAAGATAATAACTCTAAAATTTCTTATTCATATCTCGAGTTTTTTAGGCAATTCAGTTTAAAATCTTCTTTGCTTTATAATTAAGAAAATAATTTGATTATTTATTAAAATAAGAAAATATAAACTTTTTAGACAGTTAATAGAATAATATACCTTAATAATTGAAGATATTATAAATTAAAATATTTAGAAGGTATCTAGTACAACTGTAGTAATAATATTAGTAAATGAGATGAAAGATTAAATTTTTTAAGTGCTATTGCTAGAGATAAGTTGCAAATGGAAGCTTTAGAGTTTTTATTTTAATTTATATATGCTTCATAAAGATATTGGCAATCAAAAATTATTTCTTAAAGTTAGATTATTTTTAAATATTAGCTAATAGACTTTAATAATATCTAATCTAGCAATTTTTCTTTAAATTAAATAAAGTGGAACATAAACCCAAAAAATGAATTTAGAAGGATAGGATTTATTTATATACTTAAAAATTCTAAACACATCGCATTTAATGGTGTTAACTTTATTATAAAATAATAAAGGATATTATTATTATTAATTTATTTATTATATTAAAAGCTTAAATTAAAATTAATCATCTTAAATTAAGTTTTTTCCTAAAATTCATTCAAACTTTTCAGGTGAGTTTTGCATCTCATACTATTCTTCCTTTATGGACTCATTATTATTTTCAATTTTTTAGAATATAATTTAATGAGCTAAATTTTCATTGTTTGACTATGATTGAAACTATTAATTTTCTTCTTTAATTTTTTAATTTTTAGTAAAAGAAAGAGAAAGACTGTTTTTCTTTAACATTTACAATTTAGTTTCTTCTTCGGTTTGAATTTATATATCTAAAGAGTTTTAAGACATTTTATTTAAGTTAGGTTATATCATATCATTTAACTAGAATAAAAATAAGCTTGATTCGTTATTAAAAACATTATGATCTAAGTATAGTTTAAGGCTAAAGTACTTAGGTTTGAATAGAAAATCGTCTTTATTTAGTTACTTTTTTGCTAAGTATTTTCTAAATTTTAGAAATTTTTTCTGGTTATAAACGTAATTTTTTAGTAATTCAATGTTATTTTTAAACTAGAAAGTTCATCTAAATAAATGAGTTTCGTCCAGCTCAAAAATTATTATGAAGTTCCTATGTTTACTTTGAAATTTATACCCAACTAGTAAGCATATTAGGCAACTTAGTATAAAAAAATACATAAAAATTTTATCGTCAATTTTAAGAGAACTAGTTAGTATTCTTATAATTTGAATTACACCATGAAAGATGTTACAAGAAAGGAACGTTAGAATTCATATGTTTATCTTAGTATAGCAGCAAGGTTAAGTCTTCCAGGTGTAGAAAAACATGCATATAAGGGCAATTAGATAAATAAATGCGTGAAGTATTTTATTTTCAGTTTCTATTGCTAAGTTAATAGTTATTAGAATCATTTGAAAGACTCTCTAAAATATTAGATAGTTCTTTTTATATTTTATTTTCATAACATAGCCATATAGTTCTTATCACATTTAAACTGTTTAAGTACCTAAAATTGTGTAGAAAATAAAGCAAATTGAACATAAAATTGTAAACATCAAATGAATTCCTTATCAGCATTTTTAGTTGCAATCTTTATAATAGAAAGATTCTTTGAATTCTATTGTTCCATCTTAATTTGAGTCTACTCCTTCTACACATATAGGTAGATCCATCAAATTTCAATTAATAGGAAAGAAAAAGCTGTATGTTAAAAAAGGGCCTAAATAATAAGAAAGAATTCCTATTTTGTTAATAACTCAAATGCTTGAAAATTCAAGTTTAAATAAAATAGAGAAGAAACTAATAAGCCACGTAAAAGAGAAAATACAAGCCACTAATTGATTAGAATATTAATTGTTATGAGAAGCTTCAAAGATATTAACGAAATCTAACTTAACGCAGCTTATTATGAATTGCGTTTAGTAACCATACCCAGAAATATCTGGACCAACCGATATTATCTATAAAAAGTACCAGAGTAGATGTAAAATATAAATAAAATCTCAAGAAGACATAACGAATACGCTTTGTAGCTCTGTGATTTCTTATTTATTTTCTTAATTGCATTCATAACTTGCAATTATAATAACTAGGACTAGCGTTGCAAACGAGACTATATATTTTACTATTTTTCCGTTTTCAAAGTTTACTCTGTCTCTATCTTTAAAAGGACATTTTAAGTTTCAACTGTCGATAAACGCTCCAGTGCTTCCATCTCCTCACATAAAAGGAGCTTAAAAATCGAAAATAATGCTGCATGTAATGCAAAAATATCCTATATTTTAAACTTCCCACAAACCCTAGTCATTTTTACGATAATTCTCTATACTTCATGGCATAACATCTCTATCGTTTGAAGAAGAACCTATATTAATTTTTCCAGTAGTTCCCATGAATTTTACACTGCGTATTTCTTTTATAATGTTTTCTTAATTAGTATAATTTTTTCCTTAGTTTATCAAGCTTTGCAAAGCATAAGCTCCCAAAAGAACTGCATCAAATTCGAGAAGTGCATTATTAATAATTTATTAGCCATTAAAATACTCTTTACTCAGTTATAACATGCTTTAACCAAACTCTCCTAACTTACCAATAGACATATATTAGATTGCTCCTTTTAAAACTGTTTATAACTTAAAAATGTCCTATCCTTAGCTAACAGTATTTTAAGTTAATCACTAATAAGTTATAAATACAAAATCCCCTTCTCTTGCTCCTTTTTCGTAGAACTATTTTAATATTAATTTAGAATAGTCTTCATAGACAATTAAAATAACTACTCTTGTTTTATCGAATATCTCATTAATAGCTACTTAAACCTACTAATTAAAATTGTCTAGATCTTAAATATCAACTATTATATTAGCGTTTACTATATTTATTTTAAAATGCTTTATTTCTTCCTTAAATAAATCATAAATGCTTTAAGTCCATGAAACATTTTAAAACACTAATCCAATGTTTGACCAACCTTATGCATAGCATGTTTAAGCTACTATGACTGCTATTTATGTACTAGACTAGAGCGTTCGCACGTAGAAAGGAAATTTTTATTTGTCTGATAAATCGGGAGCTGCGTTGGATCCAGAAGCACATGTTATTTTGAAGTTTTGCTGGATAAAAAATAAATAAAGTTCTACTGAAGTGATGCTGGTTATTGGCATATAATGAATAAGTCCATAATCTTCTTTTTTTTGATTTCACTCTTTATACACATATTAATAATCAAAATACTCAGCACCTGTGTTTGTTTTAGTTGCCTTTATCTGATAATAAGGTAAAATGTCTTATCTACTGTTTATATAATAAACACCTAAATCTCTTCCTTAGTAATATTAAGTAACTCACTGTACTTCAGCTCCATTAGGATTTTTATTATCTGAAACCATGCTTATAGGAATTTATAGCAAGCTATTGTCTGGAACTGTCGTAGTTCCATCAGGCCATATTAAAGAGTCATTATAAACTATAGATGTTAAATTTACAGTTCCTATTACTTTTATTATATTTGACTGCACATTCAAGATTTGAAATTATATACTGCGGCTTGAAAATAAATTATCAACTATATTATTTATTTGCTCTCATTTTATAGTGTGATATTCTCTCTAAATTTTTAAAATCTCTTTAAAAACTAGCTCAATACAATAAAACTCGAAATCCAGCTGACTTTTCAATAGTTTTGAGCCAAAATTAATTCCAATAAATCCGTTCAAGTTAAAGGAAGAAGTAAGGTTTCATATTTGTCATGAATTCCTAAAGCTCAAAACGAAAGCTTTAATTTTGAAGTTCTTTTATTAAAATTTGTATAAGAAAGTTTGGAAATTATACTTTATGGCACTGTAAAATTTAGAAATTCCTTTCATTTGTATTTCTTCTGAGATAATAGAAAACTGTAGATTTTGACTAGCAAAATCAGGCACTACTCACATATATTCCATATTTTATAGCTTTTGCTGAATTAAAAAAGGTTCTCTTTCCAAAAATTCATCAACAAAATAGCCCATAGAGGTTCATTTGAATTAGCTTAAGAATATAGCTATAACTTCTGTAAGTGCTTCAGTTGATGGAAGAATAAAGTGAGTGAAATTGCTTCATTTTCCTTTTCTAATTTTCTTTTCCTTTGCAGCTAAATGAACTATTTATTTTTCTTAAAGAGAAAGGGAAATAAACTGAGTTAGTTGATAACTTCTTGTCATATCTATGATAAAATCAACTTTCGATTGTTTTCATTCATTGGAGAGGTCTTATATTTTACTTATTATAGATTAATTAAGTCTAATTTCTTAAATTGAAACATTTAATTGATATGCTTAACTTTGGAAATTTGCGTGAAAGTAGATATTCAGTTTATTCACGAAATCTTCAAACTATTCAGCAAATATTTAATTATTATCTCAATCATGCAAACAAACTATCTTCAGCGCTTGAAATCTAAGAACTAAGACTGAGAGCAGAATTATGAAAATGTTGCCAACCATTTAACTAAAATAATTAATACTTAAGAGTGATTTAAGCAAATGCTATAATTTTAGCTAAAATTAAAAATAGAGTTATATGAAGCTATAATGGAAGTTATGTTATACTTTACCTACAATTTAAATTAAGAAGCATCATTTTAAGTATAGTAACTAATTATTTTTATATGCTTATGAAAGAAGGTATTTTATAAGCTAGCAATGAACTGTAAATTTTTCATATTTCAGAAAGGAATTTTTAAGATTAAGATAGCTAAGTTTATTTAAACATTATAAGAAAAATAATCCTAGGCTATTTTATTGTCACTTTATGCTGCTTATTTTATTTCACTGATCTAAGCTTTTAATTTGTCTTTTTTTGCTTTTGGTGCAAGTATTTTATATTATCTATAGTGGATGCAAGAATATCCTTTGAGATTACCTTTATGCGATTATCTATTGCAGGTATTTAATAAAAAGTAAATAGAAAAATAATCTTTAAAACTCCAGTTTGATAAGAGGCTGCTAGCTATTAATAGCAATGATTATATTCTAATAATTATAGTTAATTAATTAAATCCTTTATTATATCTACTCTATAACTATGTAACTATATCAATTATTTAAGTTCTTCCTAAATAAATACAATTTTAATTAAGTGTCCATCAATAAATTAGAATATTATGTTTTAATGAATTATAAAGCTTAATTCAAATCTAAGCTAAAATATTCTTATGTATTCAACCAAGTTACTCCTGCTTCATTTATAAACTGCTATTAGTAGAGAAAAATTAAAAAATTATCCATCATTATATTATCAGAATAACTAGATTTAGCTTGCCTTTTTCTTAAAAAATAATAATATCAGATAGATATTAACGAAAATTTTAGCTAGTTATATCTAAAAAAAATTATCCCTTGAAATGTTTTTAAATTACTAAAAACTCAAAAAGATATCCTTTTTATTTAGATTAAAATACCTTAAAAAGATGCTTTTTGATAACGTAAAACATCAGATTACTTATGAAAATAAATTAACTTAGCTATAAATCCAACTTTAAAGTCCCCTTCTTTGATTCTCAAAGCTGAAAATGTGTTATAATTTTATAACAATAAATTGAAATTTAGATAATTGATTGAGACAAAAATTTAAGCAAGGTAAATTTAAGTATAAAAACTAAGTAATAAGAAATAAAGGATTAAGAATTTAAGTTTATTATGCTTAAAATTTAAAAGCTGGATAAATAGATAACTTAGAATAAGTCAAAAATAACTCAAAGAGTTATTTATTAGAATATTCCTCTTATTTTCCTTTTTTTAAATTGCTTATTAATTAAATAGAGCAAATCTATTAAGATAGTAGCCTTTTGATGTCTGCTATAATTTATATAGTGCTTTCAAATTTTAAAATAAATTAAGCATAAATTAAAATAAGGCTAAACTTCTTTATTCATTTAGAACTTTAAACTCCTATTTTGCAACTTTATAAGATACTTTTAGGTTATCATATGCACCAATAGATAAAGCTTTAATAAGTTTTTGGTATAGACTTATATTCTTATAGTCTGCTTATATATTTTATCAAGATCTTATATAAAACAATCTAAGTAGATGAGTTTATAGCCAAGAGCTATAAATTTAACTATAATTAGAATTTTAGGATGTAAAATTAATAGAAAGACAGATAAAAACAGCATTCATTAAAGTGAAGAAAACTAATTAGTTAGCATACTAAAAAGGATTTAATTTATTTCTTTAGGAGATAGCTTACTTATTATTAAATAAGCAATCAGATTTAAATTTCAGTTGCTTATAGATCTATTTTTCTATTTAGTTAATCTAGAAATTCCCTTTAATTTATTATGTAGGAATAAAGTTTTAAAAGATATAAAGTATATAAGAAGGATGCAATTTTAGCAAGGTAATAAGCTAAGCATTAATTATTATTGCATCTATTAAATTAGCTAAACATTCCCAATCTTCTTTGAAGTCATTTTAAGAAAAAATAGTGGCTTAATATCAAAGATATTCTTTTAAAAGCATGCTTATATACAAAATTTATGTATTTTTGAAATAAATCAGAGCATATATTTTTTATTTTTTTACTTACAGTTAGTTTTGCTTCAAAAAAAATTTCTAGCATCCTTTAAAAATGAAATAGCTTGATTACACTTAAAAGTTTAAAAAATAGAATTTAAGTTATAAAGTCTTTAATTAATTAATTATAATTAGTTTCATAGCTTCTTAATATATTATATGTGCTAAGCTGTTTATATTCTCTATCTTTTTATAATATAATAATTATTTAGCTAATCTTATGCCATTATATTTTTCTCTAAATATGTAAACTAAAATACAAAGAGATAAATAAATTTCAGAATGATTTTTTATATTAAATAATTAAAATCTAAATAGGAAAGATGAAATAAACCTAATATATTTGTAATAAGATGGAATTAAATTCATCAATCCTTGCTAACTAACCATGAGTCATTTATAGAAATGATAATTAAATTTAGATAGCTAAGCTAACTAAACATTTTATCAGTTATCAGTCTTTTAATAAAAAATGATTTTTACCTTTTAAAATATGATATACATTTCTTATATTAAATGGCTGCATATGATAGAAGGTAAGCTTAATACATTTATTAATTATAAGGCTATAAACATAATATAAAATTTTAACTATGGTCAATTATTTAAATTTCCTCTAATAGAGATGGATTTTTTAAATGGCAGAAGAAAATTTTTTTCTAAAAAATCGAGTTTTTTAATGAGCAAAGATTTATGTGAATTTTGCTTTTAATTAGTAAAATAGAGGTGAGAAAAAATTAAGATGATTATAAATGACTTCTAGAAATAAAGGAAAAATTGTAAGCTCTTTTTCCCTTTATACTGATTATTTTCTTCTTACTAAATTTTAGAAAAAAGAGCTAATATAATAACTAGCATTTTGCAAAAGTTGCAGGCTTTATTTAAAAAGTATTAGTCTTATATATTCTAATTTTGAATTTTTATGAATAAAGAAGAAAATCCTTTAATAAAAGGAATTTTTATTAAGGAGGTTAAAAGAGACAGTTGAGTAAATTATTTTAGATAATTTTAGTAAAGCAATTTCCTTTCTTTTAATTTCTAAGTTTACAGAATCTTAAGAAGTTAAAGAAAGCTTATAAATGTTGCTAATCCCATGTACAATGACTATCCATTGCTTTATTGTAAGATTCAGATTGATAATAATATCTAATTTTAGCTTAGATATCCAAAGACATATCACATTGTCTTTAAATAAAAAGATAAAGCTTACTTATCTTCAATTTTTAATTAATTTATTTGTAATAATTTCCATAGAAACTGATGCTATTAGCCTTTTTAATTTTAAGTTTTTCATAAAATTTAAGCAATAAGAGTACGAAAAGTTTGTTTATCAGTAGTAAAATAATAAAAATTGATTAACTGTAAAAGGCTGTGTTATAATTAATATCCCAAATTTAACCTTTGAATCAATGCTTCTAAACCTCTTTAATAAACTTAACTTGGCCTAAATTAATTAAAAAGCTACCTAAACTAAATAAAAATTTAGCAATTGCTTAACTTATTAACTATAGATGAGATTGTAAACAATTACAAATTTTACTTATCTATTAAATAAGAAAATCCAATTTTCAGAAGAAGATTAGAACTACATTGATAATTTTTATTTGGAATATATAATTTAAAAGTTTAACTCTTCAGCATATTTAAAATTTTAATATTGTCTATGTGCTTCAAATAATAAATATTTTTGCAGGTATCACGATAAAAATAAATTTCCACTAGTATAATCCTTACTTAGAAATGCTATACGTTTTAGAAAAAGATTATCTTAAGATATTAAAATAATAGTTATCTATCTATTAGTTAACTTAAATAAATTCTATCATTAAAAGTTGTATTAATTGTGTTAGGCCTTATCATTAATAAATAAATTGTTGATTTTTGCTATTTTGGTTTAAATTTAAGAGAATCAAATAATTTAGCCTCAATTTTATTTTTTATTGTTTAAGTAATCATTTAAATTTAAACCTCTAGGCTAGCAAATTTCTAAGGTAAATTATTTAGCTTCATTTTTATTAGATAATTTGAAATATTTTACCTCTTTTTCTTCTTAGCTTTCCTTAAAATAACAATGAGTATTGAAAGATAATTTTTAATTTTGCTTATTTAAAGTTTTGATCAAAAGATTTATTTATCTTAAAGCCATAGAACTAAATTAATAAAGAACTAATGCAGTTAGATACTTATAAAATTAACTTCAAACTAACTAAATTTAGATAATTTGATTTCTTAAGATTTATAGCATTTTAACCATCTAGAATTATAAACTTCAGCTATCTATTTCATTTGCATTATTAAGAAGATTTAGTAATTTCTAAATAAAGCTATTTAAAACTTTATTTAAATTAAGTAGGACTTTAACTAAGCTATATTGAGAATAAGATAAGAGCTATTTAGAGTGTATTTAGTGGTAATTATTTTTTAAACTAATTAGCTTATAAAATGAAATAATTAATAGAATAAATAGCTTTAAATTGAACTGTTTTATTTATAAATTATGTCTAAAGAAGGAAGTTAATAAAACAATTTTCTCTCTTTAAAAGATATAAAAATAAAATAATCAGATCTTCAGTTAGTCGAAGAACTTGGAAGAGGAAATAATAGAACTATTTGATATGGAAAATGAATGTAAAATAATGATGTTGCAGTGAAATAATTATCAAATAATAATTAGACTTAAGAAACTTAAAATCTATTTTTATAAGAAATTCTAATCATGAAAGAAATGCGACACTCTAATATTATTTATCTATATGGTTATTGTCCTCCTCCTCTTAGTATAGTAATGGATCTTATGCAAGGATCTCTATATGATTATATTCATGACTAAAAAGAACTTTACTATGAATCTCAAATTAAAATTTGTTTAGATATCACATTAGGACTTTAATATATACATAGTAAGGGAATAATTCATAGAGATTTAAAGAGTTCTAATATCCTTCTTGATAAGAGTCTAAATGCAAAGATATCAGATTTTGGTTTAGCTTGTAAATAATCCCAAATAAGTAATTTAAAAACTGTAGGTACTACCAAATGAATGGCACCTGAGTTATTTGAGGAACCTCCCTAGTACAGTACATATTCTGATATCTATTCTTTAGGAATGATTTTTTGGGAAATTTTTTAAAGAAAATAACCTTTCGAAGAAATTTAAGCTGACGTTTTTATTGAAGAATTATAAAATGGATTAAGAGAAGAAATTTCTCAAAACTGTCCATAAGAAATCTAGTATTTAATATAAGACTGTTGACTTCAGGTTCCAGAATAAAGAATTAATTTAAAAAAAATTATAGAAGTATTAGATTCTAATTAAAATATCTAAATAGAAGGTGATTAAGAAAAATAATCAAATTTTGCTAAGACAAATTAAGAATAAGAAAATTAGGATTTTAATTTATAATCTTCAAGTAATAGCCAATAAAGATTATCATAACTACAATAAAGTTAATAATTTTCTGGAAATCAGGAATAATAATAAATCTAAAGCAACACATAAAATAAATAAAAAATAGATAATTTAATAACATTTAAGAATGACTCTTAAACTGCTAAATTCTTTAATTTACAGGAGCAAAAATTTAAGACATAAAACATTGAAATAACATAAACTGATTATGCTTATTCCTAAATAGAGTAACTAGGAGAAAATCACTATATAATATCAGGAGGAACTAAGAATAATAAAAGATTTACAGAAGTATTTTAAACTTAAATAGAAGATTTTAACCTTACATTTGGTAGATATTTTCATAGAACAGTATACGATTAAAATTAAAATGTTTACATTTTATCAGGAAATAACGCTAATAAAAAATGTGAGAAATATGTTATATGAAATGAATCTTTTACTTAAATTTGCGATATTCCAATTTATACTTTAAAGTTTGGAGCTTTTATAAATACTGATACAAATACTATTTATGTTTTAGGCGGATGGTAAGAAAACGTAATTTAAATTTATAATATAAATAGTAATAAATGAACTCTAGATTAAGAAAATACGCCTAAATAAGCAGGAGCTACAGCTTGTTACATTGAAGTAAATTAATGTGGATTATTTTATCAAAATGACGATGAAGATGATTTCGAAACTTTCATTTATGATTTCAAAAGTTTTCATTAAAATGGATAAGGATTTTCTGGAAATCAACTAACCTATACTTAGCCTGTAGTAATTGGAGAAAACATATACTAATTTGATGGAGAAGCAGAATTATATTTATATTCTCTTAGCACTTGTTAGTGGAGCAAGATTCAATAAAAATTAATATAAACTTAAAATTAAATAATTTAGCAAAATGTTAAAACATTTTACATTAAATTTACCCGCTAGACTTAAAATCCTTAATAAAATTCTAAGTTAATAAGCATATAGAATGATTAATAGCCATTAATCATAAACATTTAACACAAAAATCAGCTAAAAAATATTAAGCAAAGCTGCTTTATAATTTTTATTTATTTTAAATATAGCTTTAAAATAAAAGAAAATCAGCTTTTTTCTATTTTAATTTAAATGAATGATAATTTTATTAAATATATATAAAATGGCACTTAAGAAAAATAGACCTCTACAGCAAAGTCTAATAACTCATAACAGAAAATTGCATGGTCTCTACCTAATTAAGATGGAGTATCATAATTTAGCAAAAGCTATTAATGAGCTCTATTAATTAATTTAACTTCTAATAAATGTTAAGGAATTATTGAAATCTGAAAGCTCTGTACTACGATATGAATTAGCTATAAATCCACCCCTGTAGTAAATTTAAGGAAGAATTTCATGAACAGAATAAATCGTAAGGGAATTATAAAATTTCATAAAATTTAAGCTAGAACAGCCCTAATAGCTCAACTACCAAAGGGAAATTGAATAATAACCTCCAACATTAAGGATCCCTATCAGTAAATAATTATATGCTAGTATTGCAAGCGACTTGGCCTAAAGTACATATTTACTACCAATTTTAGAGAAATGGAAGAGAATAACAGGAAAATAATGGTGGATATATTTAAAATATACTGCACAAGTGAAGGTTTACTTTATAGAAAAGAAAACTCTAGCAAAGCAAAGAAGCTCTCCATTTCTAATAAGAAGTCAATGAGTTAAATAGAAAATAATTGGATTTGAACTATTGAAAAAATAAAGAAAAATAATCTCAAAATCATCAAGAATCAAACGGTGAAGATCCAAACAAATCTGAGGAGAACACATTTATTTAACATTAAATTTCTGAATCATGACAAACCAAATAATGGGGAAACCACATTAATCTATTATTTATGTTAAGATATTTTCAAACAAAAATTTAGATATAATTTAAATTTAAAACTAAACTTAGAAATGATTATTTAATTAAGGTTTATGGTTTTTAAAAAAATTAAATATCGAAAGAAAATAAAAAATACAATTTTGAATTTAATTTTAGTACTTTAAGAAACTTTTAATAAGCAATTCTTATTTCTGCATTATTGCTGTATTAATTAATTAATTAATCTTCACTTAAAAAATTTTGGAGACCGGGAGCTTCTTTGCAGTTATACAACAAAATGCTCTCTTTTTTAGGGATATCCTGTTTTGTTCCAGACACAATAATCAGGGAGCTCCATCGCTATTAGCAGCCAGGCTTCAAACCCCTACCAAGAGCGTATAATCTCGAAGAAAGCTTAGTCCAAAAGGTCAATCTCAGTTCCCACCATTTTTAATTATTATTGCTTTATTTATTTAAACTTATTTTTTAAATTATAAAAATAAATAATGTAACTAAGAATCTTAAGTGAGTTTAATATTAGCATCACAATTAATAATTTTCCTAAATTAATGAAATTTATTTCAAAGGAATCAAATATTGCCAAGTTAAAAAAATTTAATGATAAAAATAAAAATCCTTTAATTTGGTTGAAAAGATGATAATTTATTGTTAGCTTTTAATAGTTCACTTGATATATATGATTTTATTTATTTAAATTAATCTTTATAAAAGTAAAATCAAATAAGTACTTTCTACCATTCTGGAGCAAGTAGTGAATATGTATATAAATCAGAGTAGTATCCAAATTAATAAACTTTATTCTCCTTTATATATGGTTATGTAAATGTAGGTTGCACTCCCCAAAATCTTTATCCATGTATTTCAAATCTTTTAAAATCATAAATATAAGTTTCAACTTTGGCATCTTGATAGTCATTTGAATACATTATTCCAGCTTATTTAACTTGCATATAGCCAGCTGTTACTTTTGCCTCTTCTGGCATGGAACATTAATCAAAAATTCATTCATTATTTGCACAGTTATAAACTTATATGTGACTCTTGACAGTTCCTCCTAAGACGTAAATTTTTTAAGTTTCATTCATAAAAGCTCCAAATAAATAATTGTCCATTCAAATATCTTTTATTTGATTAAATGCCTTTTCTTCAAGGTCAAAAACTTCACATAACTTTTTGCCTAATTCTCCTGATATGATATATTATTTTTTGTTCCCATCAAATATAGTTCTATGCCAATATCTTCCTTTTATCATCTTGCCTTCCCAGATATTTTCATTGTCATAAAAGGTAAACCTCTAACTTAAGTCGTGTCCTCCTGTAATCATAAATTATTATTCCCCAATTTATTCAATTTATGTCAAACTATCTTCAGTTATTATTGTATTTACTTCTTAGAATTAATAAATATTATTTTAAATATTATATTCCTTTTTACGATTTGAGTTCGAGTCAAACGTAATTATAGACTTTATTTCTTCCTTTTAAATAACTTTTTAAGATTCTTCTTCATTATCTTCGACATCTTCATTGCCTTAAAGTTCAATTTTATTTTCTTCAATTTTTTGCTACTCGTTTTGATTTTCCTAAGAAACTTCGGATTATTGATTATTTTAGTTTTGTTCATTTTAGTTTTCCTTTTAATTTTCTGGATCTAATTAATTTAAAATTTATGAAAGTTTGTGTTTTAAATCAACTAATTTTATTCTTTCCTCAGGCTTTTGTTTTCAGCATTCTTTAATTATTTCTGCGAATTCTTAAGGACAATCACTAGAAATATCTTCTCTTTTTCCACTTGTGACATGTTTTATTATTTCTTTGTTTTTTAAATTATTATATGGCGCTTTTTATTCTGCTATTTCTCATAGTAGCATACCAAGTGCAAATATATCAGATTATTCACTATATTTTGGTTTTACTGTGAGAAGCTCAGGTGCCATTCATTTTGGATTTCTTTCAGCTGCTTATGTACTTACTGTACGAATTTAACTCTTAAACTATGCAAGGCCAAAATCACATATTTTAGCCCTTTTATCTTAGCCCATCAGAACATTTGTGCTTTTCAAATCTCTATGAATTATACCCTTATCATGAATATATTTAAGACCTGAAACTATATCAATAGATATTTATAAACGCAATTTTCACTCAATTTGCTAGTTTTAAGTAAGAAATGTAAATAAAGTTTATTGTTATAATTCCATTACCAGACTAAAAGGATATTTAATAAAACCGAAAAGTCTAACAATATTTGGATGTCTCATTTGTTCCATTATCAAAAGTTCTTTACTACAATTTTCTAAAACTTTTGCATTTTATTTTGCTTAAAAAAATTCTTTAACCGCAACGTCACATTAATTTCACTTTCCTTATCAAACAGTACCAAAACTTCCTTCTCCTAATTAATTTCCTTTACTGATATTTTCTGGTTCTATAATTAAAGATTAGATTTCTTCAGTTTACATTTTATTATTTATTAAATCTACATGCAATTTAAACTATCGTTATTTAAAATGTTTAAGCATTTAATATAAATTATTAATTAATATCTCATTTTCCTTAATAATTAAAACTTATTAAAAGCTTCAAATGTTTTTATTTTTTAATAATTATTCTATTGTAAATATATTTACTTTAAATACTTAAAGCAATATAATTTTTATGAAAAAGCATCATTAAAATTTAATTATTATCTTATAATATCTTTATTATATATATTTTAAATCTAAAAACTGTTAATTTAATTCATGTTTAATTCATTTAACTTAAAGGGTTAGGGTCATTTTTAATTAGAGCAAATGTTTCCTCAAATTAAAGACAATAAAAATTTAGATATTCATTGATTAACTGCACATATCTTCATCTGAATCAATTTCAAACTGAGATAATTTTTCTTTCTCTTCAATAAGCTTATAGAATTGTTCTTCTATTTTCTTGTAATTTTTTCTCCAGCTTCTCTAAAAAAATTCTAAGGTCATTGTTGTCCTTTTAAAGCTATTTATTCTGTTACTATTAATTACTAAGATCTTGCTTGATTATTGTCACACTTGAATCATCTAATATCAGCTTCTTTCTGTAAATCCCTTCAAAGTAGTTCAAAAATAGTCGCCTCGATATTCCAAATTCTTTTCGTACCGCTCAAGCAGCTCTTTTTCACTTTAGAAATTACCTCCGTAAATTTTCGGTCTTTTTACTACAATAACAATACTTTCTTAAGAGTAAGAAGTTAAGCTTTTATGTGCTTAAGTTTTTTTTCAATTTCCATCTTATCTGTTTGAGTTTAGTATTTTAATTGACAATTGAATTTCTTCTTTAATTTTCTATAGATTTGCTGCTTGGCTTTTCTATTAGTATAAATATGGAAATTAAAACTTACGTTTAAAACTAAACTTAGCTTGCCAAGCCTTGATATACCTTTTTTATCCTGCAAATGAAGCCAAAGATTCTAGCTTTCCGCCTTCAGAATCTATATTTTTGTATTCATTTTCTCAATTAAGGAACAAAGCTAAATAATGTGATGGTTATGGGGTTTCTCAAGTTTTTTCAGTTTGTTAGGAAATTCAGTATTTTCCAATTTTTGGCAAGAGAAGATTCAACTTTTTTAAATTATTGATTCTTGTTAGTTAACTGAGACTTAAGATTGATCTACTAGGTTAGAATTTAAGGTTTAGATTTCCGGATTTTTTTTAAGTGTTTTATTTTAAAATATTAGATGTTAGATGATTCTCTATAGGTTCTAATTATAATAATAGAGCATATAGTGCTAATTTATTTAAACAGAAAAAGCTTTAATAAGTTTAGCAATTCTATAAATATAAATAGCTTTAAAGATTTTGAGTAGAGCACTTTAGCATAAATTTAAATGCTTTAAATTTGGATTTTCTAGTTTTAAATAATTTATAAGCAAAGCACAGGTTTATTTTAAATATTTGATATTTTCTAATTTTATTGTCAAATATAAAATATTCTTATATTCTACTCTATTTCATATCAAATATTTCTAATGCTTTACCTTATTATTTTTTAATTAGAATAATTCAAAAATGCTATTTGAGAAATTTGTTATTTTATCTATTTTAAAATCAGCAAAATTAATATGTAGATTTAGTAACCTTATCAATAGAGTAGATTAAAAGAGTTTTCTTAACAGCGAAAATAGTAATTTATTTCTATCTTGACTATTGATTAAGTTAATTAAGCATTTTAGAATTTATTTATTAGAGTAATTTTATTTAATTTACTATAGAATAATTTCATTAAGCCATTTAATATTTTTACCTATTTATTCATCAAACAATGCACTAAATTTTTATTAGTTTTGAAATAATTTGCTCTAAAGCCAAGTAGTATTGTGACTAGTTAAATAATGCATAAATCATTAAATTAAATATCTTTATTAATAGATATAAATTATACTTATATAAATCATTGTAATAGTTACTTATTTAATATATTATATATATAATAGTCTATTAATTATTTATGCCTAGTCTTACTTATGCATGATGCTTTATATAATAATCTAAACAAAGTAATGCCATTATTTTATATCATTTGCTCTCCTTCCTATAATAAAAGTGTCTTGTTCTGTTTTTCTATTTACTTTCTTTTTATTTCTATTAATTTTCCTTTAACTTATTAAAAATATTAAAAGCTAGCAACAATTAACACTAATTAAATGAGATATTAGAAGAATTTTACTGAATAATAAATATATTCAAAATATAAGATTAAAACAGAAATCTCTTATTAGGTCTCTTAAAGTCAAAAATTAAGCTATATCACTATCTTTGCTAGAGATAAACAAATAATAAATAAATAAGATTATAGAGCATGTAGCACCTCAATGGCGCGCAGCTCTTCAATAAAGATTTTTAAAATCTAAAAAAATTCCTTCTTTAAGTCTTCCACAGTGGTAGCAACCTTGTGAATCTTATCTTCTAAAGGGTGTAATAGGAATGCTCTCTAAGAGGTCTTAGTATCTAACATCTTTCCTCAATAATATTACTTGATGCCTCTTTAGTCTTGTTCTTCTCTCTTGGCTTCTAGCGAGATTCTTGCTCGGTTCTTCGCTCATGGTACTTCCTGGTACCAGATCTTAAGTCAATGTAAGTTTGAGAATTGCTCCTCCTTATTTATTTAAATTTCAATATAAATAAATAAATTCGATTATAGAATGCGTAGCAGTCTCGTTGGTGCGCAGCTCTTTAAATTAATTTGATTTAATGTCGAAAAAATATTTTATTTGTCTCTCTATCTTGTTATCTCTTCCTGCGGTACGTCCCTGTAATTTTTCCTTCCAAAGTATAGGATGCAATATGCGATTACGGGTATATTTTCCTGACCTATGATGAAGAAAGTTTCCTCCTGGCATTCAGAGTAATTCAGCTTGTCGCATCTTCCTTCTCTTGTTATTAGTTTCTCTTCTTTCGATTTATCCTCCGTTCGCGCACATTTTTTTGTTGCCTTGCTGGGTCTCCAAGCAGTATCCAAAGGAGAGCGCTTTCCATCCTATTTAAATTAAATTATAATAAAAAAGAAGCTATCTCTTATAATTCATCATTTTACATAACTTCCGAAAAAAAATATAGATTGCTTTATTATAAATTAATCTTATTTATAAATATAAAGTTATATAAGTTTTTAGATAAAATAATTTTATACTATATTTTAAGTATTTAAATAGACATTCTTTGCATATTAGTCCCCATATTACTCACTTAAGTTACTTCATCAATTTTAGATTTATTTTTACATTTAGTCTAATTAATTACATAATTTATTATCTGCTTCGAATTTAGATTATCTTATCTTACAGATTCAGCCTAATCTTTACCTTCTGAATAAGAAATTGACTACTCTTTTCTATTTTTTCTCTATTTTTTGCCTCTTTTCTCTTTAAGTTTCTAAGTTGATTCTTTGAGAGGCGATGTTTTTGATCCATTTTTTATATTAATATTTAAACTAAAAGATTTTTGGACATCTTTAATTGTAAAAATTTCTTCTTCCAACTAAATACATTTAAATTTAAAAGTTTCATCACTTCCTCTTCATCAACATTTCTTATCTATACATCTTCTGATTATTCATTTTTTTCTATTTTAAATAGCTCCATTCTTCGATCAAGTAGTAATCGGAGAAATATTTTGATTTGTAAATCAATCTCTACTGCTTGATTGCTAGGAAACATATTTATAGAAACTTAATCATAGAGAATAAGACGTTTTATTTCAAAAATTCCCAATCTTATACTATAGTCATTCCCTTATATCTGAATATCAGCTACATTCTATTATATGTTCGAATTATCATAATCTCCACAGATGCAATAAGGATTACCAAGAGTAATGACGATCTTAAAGATCTTTTAGGAAATTGAATGATTTGATTCTGAGCTTGTATATATTTATAATTTCTCTTCTATATGATTTGTTTAGTCTAGAATAGTTAATTTCTGGAAATTAATATAGATTTTTAAATTATTCAGTATTATTTTAGCAGTAGGCCTTTTATTAAATCTTTAGGTTGCAGCTGTATAAAATTTATGCTAAATTCAATTTTTATGTACATTAAGCGATTTTAAACCTCAATTATGTTCTAAGTTATCCAATTTAATATTATAGTATGTAGCCATGTTTTTTAAGTAAAATACTGATATCCTTCTTTCTAATCATTTTAGAAAAGCGCACCTATATTCGATTGGGGATAATCAATACTCTCTCTCCTTATTTTTGAAAAAATAATAAAAGAACCTCAGAGCATAATGTGCTTGAAGGGCTTTAAATGCAGATCAATATAACACGATTCTTTAAATGTGGATCCTGATGCTTAGAATGCTTTCTTTAGATAAATCGAATACTTGATTCTATTTTATTCATTACAGCAGAGATTCCTTGTTAAGTACTTAAAGATACAGGCTCGCCTTCATATTTAGCTTTTGGAAGAGTGAAAAGTCTACTCAAATTTTTGAAATATGAAGGAATCACATTTTTATACCTAAGCAATGAAAATACAGCTTTTTCATGCAATTAAATACCTAAGGCAGTTTCCTTACAGTGATTTTTCATATTTTTTTTAGTACAGAAGAACTCCCAAATATGTGACTTATTATTCTATAAATGATTGATTAACCACCAATATTCAGATTTAATTTAAATTAGTTGCTTTTATTCTTTTTTAAAAATTAGACAGTTTCGCACTTAGATATATTTACCATGGTTTGAAGTAAAAAATGTTATTCTTTCTTTTATTAAAGCTTGCATATTTTTTATAATTTGATAAAATAATTAAGTCTTCTGCCTTCCTCTACATGGGAAACTATTATCTAAATTTGTATATTTTAATCCTATAAAATTACCTTTATTTCTAGATAACGAATCAAGATGTCATAATACAATAGAGATAGCACAAGTTCATGTGAACTTCCCTGCATAGCTCCATTACTATATTAAAGGTATCTAGAATTCTTTTCATCTATGAGAAATGATGAACTAAGGTTTTCGTAGGATGATTAAAATGCTATAATAAGTTCCAATGGTAATTCACAAATCTCCCTTAATTCCAATCTGGACCTGCAGCTTTACCATTTGGAATTTCTTTTAGGATTTCTTAAATTTCTTTTAAGTGAAAAGTTCATAACCTTATAAGTATGATAATGGTTAGCTAAGAATTTCTTAATTATTTATATATAACTAATTTATTATTTGGCTGCTAATTTATTTTTTGTAAAGTTTAAATGCTTGCTAAACACTAATTTCTCATGAATCAACAAGATTTTCTTATTTATCTTTGTTAAAATTCATTTAACTCCTTTGTCTAGGGTTAAGAATTTGATTAGCTTGTGAAAATATATCTTTATGATTTTCATTGAGAAGAAGAAATTTTTTTTCTGCTTTATTTGTCTTAAACTTTTACATGTGAAGTTTAAAATGTTTGCTGGCTTTATTATGAAGGCTAATGACTTATTAATTAATTCTCCCAAATTACGTATGAGTTTTTTTATACATTTAATCAGCTCTTTTAACTTCAATATACTTCTTTGCGAGGTCTTTGCAAGTTATTATATTTAATATCTGGAATAAATGAGCCTAATGTTTCATCTGCATTATCTGATTTATTGCGTTTAATACATGAGTATTAATCCTCTAAATTATCTCTATCAATTTATAAAAATTGCCTATAATCTCTATCTGTGAATTGTGTCTTGCATCCTGATAATTTATGTTTTCTTTAGGTAATTATGTTCATACATTTTTTATTTAAAGCAATATTTAATTTCAAAAAAATGGTACTTAAATAGAAGGAAATGCAATTGTATTTTTAAAGCTAAAATTTATTATTAACTCTTTTTGCTTAAATTAAAGTATAATGCTTGATTATTTTCAGAATTTTGGTTTTAATTATTTTATTAATATTAATAGCAATGTTAATCCATTAAGATTTATAACTCATCAATAGAAAGTGGTTTTATAACTTCTCAATAATAATTAATTAGGACTTTAAAGAATAAAAGTATGATGTCTAAAAGCTAAATATAATATCTTATACTTATATTTTAATCAAGTTTCCAATTATTTTTAAAGGCTAAACTATTTATTGTTAGTTAACTAAATAATTAATTAAGCTAGTTATTTAAGAATTAGATAATACTTAGCTAAAAAACTTCTAAAGGCCATAATATTTAGTTTATTAAATTTAAGGCTTAAAAAATGCCACCCATCAGATAAGGCTTCTTAAATACCTCTCCTTAAGTCAAAAAAGGAGAGAGAAACCAAGATGCCGCTTCTTCTTACCACATGTCTTCTTCTAACTTAATAACAAATTATGTAATAACTAAAATAAGGCAAGAGACAAAAATAGGCTCCTCCAACTACGGCTGAAAAGCCAAGTAAATAATAGGAAATCATCATGCACCAGGTAGGGCGTGAGTTCGATTTTGGAAAGGAGAAAGTTGATATTACTCAACTAGCCCTAATGATTGTCAACCTCCAGGAAGAGGTTCAAAAACTAAAGAATTTGAGATTAAGCTTATTCTGAAACTTGAGTCAAAAGAACAAAGAGAAGACCTGAATAAGACAATATTAATGAACTAAGAAAGGGAAATGCAAGCATTTGGAATTTTCAAAAAGAATAAGACAGATAAATTACATATCTTAACAGCATAATTTTAAAAATAAGAGGATAAACTACCAAGGACAGAGTTGAGTGAAATTGGAATAATGCAAATGGAAATCGAAAATATACCAAATTTTAAAAAATGGAGAAAAACTAATCAAAACTAAAAAATTATGCTATTACTTAATAGTAAATTACAATCATAGAGAAAATTCACTGCTTTCTAGAAACTCAAAGAAAAATCATGATAATAAAAAATCTAGAAAAGAATGGTTTAAATGAAAAATAATATTTGGTGTAGGAAGAATGGCCAAATATATAGACAAAAGAAATCTCGAAAACTCTGAGGTTGAGGAAATGACAAGAAATGAAAGAGCAAGATTCGAGGGTTCCAGAGCCTGGAAAAAACTGGATAATTTTAACTTTACAACTTTTTTTAAGCGGTGACATTTTCTGCTTTGCAAACAGTCTAAATGTAAAATTTAAATTTTATGCTTAATTAAAATTTATTTTTATACAATTTATAATAAAATTATTTAATTATAAGATTATTTATCTCTAAGAGTGATGCTATGCAATCTAATAGAACTCAATCTTATATTTATATTATAAAAATAATATTTATAAATTTATAATGGAATAAATATAATATGCAATTGCCTTTTTTAATATATCTATTTAACATTAAATTAATACACTTCCTTTAGAAGAACATCATATCATTGAATTTAAAAGATAAGTAGAAGATTAAAAATATGAGATAATTCAGATTATATAAGTTAAGTTTTTCTCATATAAATTTATAGTAAATGTTAAAGTATGCAATAAATGATTAGAAATAAAATTTATTTGATCTGTTTAAGTTAGAAAATATTATTCTAATATATTAATAAATTTAAATATAATTGAACTCTATATAGTTTAAATTTTTACTACTATTAAATAATAATCTTAATTATATACACTGCTAATAAATATTAATTAAACTTATATAGATTTCATAAAAATAATATATGTTTGCTAATTCAATGAAATAAAAGTACATTTTACTATTTGTTTTGCTTTGAGAAAATCTAATAAATTAGTTTTATTTTAGTAGTAAAATAAAAAAATCATTTTACTTCCAAAATATTTCTATCTAGTTAAGTATTTTAATTTATAGATATAATCTATATTTTTCCTATAATCATCAAGAAGGGAGAATCAGAATTAAAATACCTAGATGTTTTATGACAAATAATTAGTTAGATTTAATTAACTAACGAATCTATAATCTATATTTTTCCTATAATCATCAAGAAGGGAGAATCAGAATTAAAATACCTAGATGTTTTATGACAAATAATTAGTTAGATTTAATTAACTAACGAATCTAGAATGCATTTTTAATATAACTTAAAATCAATAAAGTTCTATAGTAGCATAATAAAGTAGAATATTAAACATTTTTTTAAAGAAACTTTAATTTATTTGAGCCTCATATCCTAAAATATAATATAATAGTACCATTTTTTAAATTTAGTTCTTTAAATTATTTAATTAAATAGACTTAATCTAATAAAATAAATCTATATTATGGTAGTTTTAACATTTTTTATATTTGAGCAAAAATTAAATTTATTATTTTTAACATACAAATATATTTTTATTTTTCTTAAATATGTTATTAAATAATAAAATAAGAATGCTATATATAACTAAAGATTTGGATATAATATTACTTTAAATTGATTAAATATTAAATGCAAATATATCTACTTTTAACTCTCAAATGTATAAACTTTAAGCCAAAAAATAATGAAGCTAAAAATAATTAGTGTATGATATTTTAAATTTAGCAAAAGTTAAAATTTATTTTAAGAAATAAAATTGTGGATTTATAAATTAAATCAGATTAAAGTAAAGTTTGCCTTTCGGCTAGAAGTTTGAAAAGTTTTTAAATTTTGTGAAATTATCCTCTCTTTAAGAATTTAGAGATTTTCGTCCTGTAATTCTTGTTTTCGGCATTAAATCGATTTCTTAGCTCTCTTCTTATTTTCTTTTCTGCAGGCATTTCCGTCATAGATACCATAGACTTTTGCTGATTAAGCACAGTTTTCTGCTTGTTTTTATTTCTGTTTGTTTTCTTTTCTCTTCTCTATTTCCATTTGAATAATTTTTCCTTATTAAGATTCCAATCAAAAATATTATAATTTTCTTTCTATTTCTGTATTAAATTATTTCGCCAATTCAGTTCATTTTGACTTTTTCTTAAAAAATTCAAATGTCATTTTCCATTGTCTGAACTCTAACTTATACCATTTATTGTTTTGTAATGCTTCTAAATTTTCCACCGAAGTGGCTTATTTCGAGTAATTAAATTATTTGAGGATAAATTGATAATGGGATATATACTTATAGACATAAAAAAATGGTTTTAAATTAGATATAAAAATAAAAATACTTTGCTATATATTAAAAGCAACATCATTATAAAAGATTCTGAAAAAACATATTATTTATAACAAAAATAAGTAGCCATTTTTGAGATATTTATTGAAATATGACCAACAAAAACGGAGCTATTTTAAAGGAAGAAATTCTACAATTCGAGATTTAACTCACCTAAGAACAGTTTTATCAAGTGTCTGGGTAATATTTAATAAAAAATGTTTAAAAAAGGATTGCGGACTAGCTAAGTTCTAAGCGCTCCTTTAGTTTAGGAGAATATATAAATAAGATTTGCTATTTTTCAAGGTTCTCTCCTAAAGCAATAAGCGTAATTTTATTTTTTACTTTAAATTCAAGAAATATAGCATTAACTTTATTTCTAATGAACATATATAAATTTTGTAATTATAAGATCTATAAATACAATAGCCAAGAAAACTAATTGCTGAAAAAGGTCTGAAAGATACCCTTGATTTTGAATTAGCAATAAATAATATTCTTTTGACTAATATAGAATTAAGTTTCAAATAATAAACTTAATCTTTAATTTTATTATAAAAAAATAAGATAGAAAATATTGTTATATACCTCCAAGAATTGGAATCAAAGAAAGATAAATATAAATCGTAGAATCACTCATTAAACTGAGACTCTTTCTTTTGGAAGTAAAACTGCGGAAATAGTTAAAGTTTAAGTAACACTAATAATTCTCTGAATTTTCTGTGATTTAATTTTAGATTTGACACAAAATAGCAAGATAATGTTGAACTCTTAAGAAAAATTAAAAATATTGAAAAATGAATATAAAAGTATTAATGTAATAGTTCAGCAAGAAATAAAGAATTACTCAAGACATATATCATAAAAGATATATTTAAGTACCATCTATGTTATTATAATAATAACTAAAATTTCTTCTAGAACCATATATTAAATGAATTGAATAAGTAGAAATCATAAATATTACAATATAGAAAAAAGAGATAAAATAAAATGATAAAATTACTTATAAAGAATCAATAACCATTAAGTTTATTTTAATGGATTAAATATGATAATATTTAATATCTTTAAATAAAAGCCAGAATCATTTATTTTATTATAAATAATGATAATGCTATTATGAAATATGCTGTAACTAAATTAAGGAAGAAGTTTATTAATGATGTAATTTTAAATTATTATAAATATACTATTTTATATAGCTTTTAAGTCTATGAATGTCTTAAGTAAAAATAAATTAATTTCAGATTATCCAAATATATTAAGAGAGATTTAAAGCTTTAAATTTTCAGTAACTTTTCTGAAAATGGAAATGATAAAATATATGAAATATTAAAATTTTAAATAAAATTAGCTTAAGAAAGAGATTTATAGTAGCAATAGAGCAATAGAGGATAATACACTAAAGGAAGCAAATATTTATTTAAATAATTATGCTATTAGAAATATAAACTTAATATTAATTAAATTGTAATCTTCATTACTATAATAGAAACTTATTCGCTGCTAATATCAATGACTCTAACTTTACAATAAATAAATTGCTTTAGTATTAAAAATAATTTTAATAAAAATGGTAGAATAGAAAGTAGAAATAACTAAATTTTTCTTGAAGCTCATTTAAAGTATTCATATGTTTATAAAGATATTCTTGATGACTAAAATAATTTTATTAAACAGTGATGCATGCCATTGAGGTGCTACGCGCATTTTAATCAAATTTTATTTAAAATAAATTCACAGATAAATGTATATTAAATACTAGTATAATTTAGTCCAGATCCCATCTACTTAAACTTCTTCTATAATTCATTAAGGACAATATTGACAATAAAAGAAATAAATAAATAAAAATGATTATAGAGCGCGTAGCACCTCATTGGCGCGTAGCTCTTTCAATGATAATATTTAATATTAAAAAATGTTCTCATGCTTCTTGTTAAATTCTAGAGGTCCGATGAGTCATGTCAGCTTCTCCAAATGGGGAATCTTCTTATTAAAAATTATTCTAAAATCTTGAGTCAAATACTTCAGTCTTCTTGAATAAGACCCAAATAAGAGATAGTTATTAAGTCGGTAATTAGAAGGCCCGTCAGTCAAACTTTCATACTGCTAGAGAGAACCCTCGGGGTAAGTTAGGTACGTCTCAACAGAGCTTATCCACCCTTCCCCGTGGGGGCATCTAGTGCGAGATTACTCGCAATGCAGTATACACTGCACCAGATTCCTACTAGTTTGGCTGACGTGGCCGACATCCATTTTATATATATTATAATAAAACATATGAGAAAAGCCACAATTACTTTTAAAGCCTTAATTATTTAGTAATTAATCTCCAATAAATAGCGTAAAAGCTTTGAAAGATTCTTTTAAACAATAAAAAAAGAATGTAACTAAAAGAAAATTCTTCTTTATTGATAGGCTTATAAATGTTTACAGTTTTAGAAGCTAGAAACCCATTAGCAAGAAAATTATTAAGATTAATTAAGAAGTAGACAGGAAATTTATTAGCATACATTAGGGTTCTGTTTTAGCAAGCATTCTAATCTTTGCTAGTAATAGATTATTTAATTAATTAGAGAGTTGATAAATATGTGAAAGCTATTTTAAATTTTATCTCTCTCTTTAGAAAATTTTTAGTTTTAATGTAAAAGAAAATATTATAAAGATATTTAATTAAAAGCATTCGTTCAAATAAAAGGAAATTTATTTTAATACGATATAAATTATTTAAATTTAACTAAAAAGTCTTGAAGCATCTTTTCATTGTTGGAATTGATTCCTTCAATTAAAGATGTTAAACGTTATTTAAAAATTTTAAATTCTCCACGCTTTCATCTTCATCATCAGTTTAATCCTTCTATTCTTCCTTTTGCTCTTCTTTTTATTCTTTCTCCTCTTTATCTTCCTCATTCTCTATGATATAAATTATTCTCTGTTGATTCTTCCTTCTATTCCGGATTATCTGTTAAGGCTTGCAATATTTCCTTAACACCCGATAAATCAAGGATTATTTTTTATTCGAATTGAAGCAAGAAAAATAGAAAAAATTAGTTTTCTATCTCTCTAAAATTAAAATTCATAGGCTATATAATAAAGCTTTAACAAAAAGTTTAAGTATAATATTTATCATAATAAATTAAACTCCTTCTTAAATGATTTTCTATACTAATTAAAATACTTAAAATTTTTGGCGGCAAAATAAATATCTGACTTTGCTAAAACATGTTAAAGTTAAGATAAATAAATTTCAGCATTGATATATAAGATAATAATATGGAATAAATCTCTTTAATAAAAATATAAATGAAATTAAGTTACTGATATAAATCAGCTACTTCATTTTAATTATTTTTATAAAGTTAAAGCATTGTTATTTTCGTCTTCCAATTCTTCCTCTATGCTTCTTATATTTTCTTTTTTGCTTCTTTAGGCTCTAATTATTTATTTGTATTTTTTCATATTCTTTCAATTATTTTTTAAGTAGATTCCTGTGAAAAACTTTATTTGAAGATCTGCATCCATTTATTTTTGAGAAGTGAACTGCCAGCTTATTTAGAGTTGCTCATAAATTATTAGTTTTTCCAAGTTTTTTCCAGGAATTTTATCAGAAAGATTTCTAAATGAGTTCAAACAGTAGACACATTCGAAAATATGGTTAAATGGATCTTTGCTTATGCATGGACAAGCACATTTTCATAGAATAATGGCGTTTATAATCATATTGAAAATTATAAGATTAAGTGCACAACTTAAAGATAAAAATTATTTATTTTCTGTATTCCTTGTTAGGTTTAGTATAATTTATACCAGGAAATTCCTAAAGTCCTTCAAATTGCTCTCTGAATATCTATGTAGTTGGTATGTCTCCCTAGTGAAGAGTTGCTTCTTAATAAAATTTGTTTCTTATAGCTTCAATAAATTTACCAATAGAAAATTAGTTAGAAATCATAATTTTATCGTTATTGGTAATTCTATAAAACTAAAACAGCTTTTCTTACTAGAAGTAAAAAGAGTTTTAGTTTCAATTGCCTTCAAGGAGTCTTCCTATATAGGATTCTGGAAAAGTCCTAGCTTTTTTCAGTATTTAAAGAAGAATGGGAAAAGAGTTCTTCTCTTTCATACTTTTTAAGCCTCTCATTAAAGTTCAAGGAACAATCTCCCCATCGTATTAAGCCTCAGACAGTGTAAACATGCAACACAACATTTTAAAGTGTCAGAGAAAAACACTCTTTATCTACTGAGAGTATAAACACATTTCTTTACTGATTTCAGATAATTTAAAGTCTTTGGTGGGTAATCAAATACCATTTTCTTATATTTTGAATCCAAAGAAAGCCACTTGGTTCTTCTATTTGATATGCTAATCTTCCATTTTCAAATTAAATTTTTTAACTCTCTTTTTTAGATAATTGTATTGCTTCACATTTAAAAGTGTTAATTTACAAAAAATCCTCTGAAGGATAATAATGCATAATATATAAATTAAATTTATTACAGTTATAATAGTAATAAAAAGTGGAAAAACTAGGTTGAGCTGTATTTTCAATCTCAACAACCTAACTGTATTATTAGATATATAGATAAAATTATTAAATAGGATGCTATTATCAAAAATAAATTGTTGGAAATGGAGAAAGCTAAAGAAACTACAGGAAATAAGAAATAAGAAGAGATAGAGTATTGATAAGCTTAATATTACGTTTAAAATACTAAATAATTATTTAATTAAAAAAAGTAATACTTTAATAAAAGTCTTTAAACATTTAATTTAGGTAAAATTATAATATACTTGAATTTCTATAATCAGCTAAAAGTTTTATATAACTTTTAAATTAAAATTTACTCAAAATATGAAGAAAAAAAATTTAAATAAAAATAAGCATTTTAATAAATAAATAATAGAAAGCTATATAAGAGAGACTAATCAATAATTGCTTACTTTTATTTGTTATGATTTAATTTAAATAAAATACACTAGATAATAAAATAATAAGTTTGAAAATTAAAGAAATATATTTAAATCTAATTATATCATTTAGGTTAAATTCAAGATTCATCATTCAATTTTATAAAAAAGTAATTTTAACAAATTTAGCAATGCCACTATCTTTAACTAACTATATGTTTTAATTTTGATTATGAGCTAGATAAAAATTTGTTTAAATTATGAAAGAAATTAATAATAAATGTATTTAAAATTAAAATTAAAATTAAAAATTTAATAATCCTTAAAATTAATTTCCTAAATAAATAAATAAATTTGATTATAGAGCACGAAGCATCTCACTGGTGCGCAGCTCTTTAAAAAATGTTTCATACTGACAAGAATGTTTGTTACTGATCAAATTATCAGATACTGATAAACCTAGTTCAATATTGTTATAATTATTCAGTACTGATAAAAATGTTCAATACTGATATAATTTCAGAATAATCGTAATCTTTAATACTTGTTGGAGGTTCAAGGACGTGGCAGGGTTGTGTCTCATTGCATCACCAAAGCAGAGGACAACATGTGTCAATTATGGGTACTTAAATTACCCACCTCTGATGAAGTTCGCAAAAATAATTTCCTTTTAGTTCCAGAATTAATATTAAGTTAAGCCAGTGCCGAAGGTCGAAATAGCAGATGTCTCGAGGCCAAGCCAAAGCAGAGGAAGACATAAAGTTGATTATGGATACTTAGCTTCCCAACTTCTGATGAAGCTGTCCCTTGTTGTTCACCTTCGAACAACTATGGCGATTATTAATACAATAATCTTTATTTACATTTCTTAATTAAAACTAGCAAATTGAGTGAAAATTGCGTTTATAAATATCTATTGATATAGTTTCAGGTCTTAAATATATTCATGATAGGGGTATAATTCATAGGGATTTGAAAAGCACAAATGTTCTGATGGGTTAAGATAAAAGGGCTAAAATATGTGATTTTGGCCTTGCATAGTTTAAGAGTTAAATTCGTACAGTAAGTACATAAGCAGCTGAAAGAAATCCAAAATGAATGGCCCCTAGTATCTCACAGTAAAACCAAAATATAGTGAATAATCTGATATATTTGCACTTGGTATGCTACTATGAGAAATAGTAGAATAAAAAGCGCCATATAAAAAAAGTTAAAAGTTAAAAAGCTTTGTTAAAGCCTTAGTAGTCAGCCATCTGACCTATTCTATCAGCTTGTCTCCATTAGTTTGTCTTGAATTCCTACTAGGCTTAGTTAGGTGGTGTAGCACTTCATTAGCGCACCATCCTTTAATATTCGGAATAGTTTTGGTCTTGCACTTAGCGTTCCTAATTATTTATCCAAGGATTAAGATTTGAATTTAAAAAAAATTTCTATAAATTTTTCTGCTTTATGTTGGATATATCCTAAATAGTTTTCTAAAAATATCTTATTTATTCTTCCTTTAAATTTCGCTTAGTTAGTAGCAGTATTTTCATTGGTGTTATTTATTGCACATGTAGCATTTTATTCTTCTTTTAACCTATTATCCCTGTAACACTCATTTAATTTAAATTTACTACTTATTTTAAATAAACGTTTACTGTTTATTTTAATTTGAGGCTTCATTTTCTATTTCCATAGGATCTGATTAATTCTGTTAAATCGAAAATGGCGTTACCTAAATTTATTATTAAATTTAAAGAATTCTTTGTTCCAGTTTGTTTTCTATTTCTTATGATGACTAATATTGTTTCTCAAGTAAAGACGTTGTTATCTTTTCTAATTTTTCTACTTTATCAGTGAGGTATCTATTTTTAAACATAAACTCTTTTAATGACTTAGATAATATTTCTATTTGAGTTTGTGTCGGAAGTTTTTTTAGTTCTGGATTTCCAAGTGGTTAATGTTCGTCATATCAATCATATTTCTCACTTTCACTCATTGTAATTATTTCGTTTTTTTATTTTTTAGAGAATTTTCCTGTTTAAATGTTTTGTTCAAAGTTCTGTTATTTCTTAGAAGCCATTTTATATAATAATTTAAAAAACAAAGAAATAATAAAAAATGTCACAAATGGAAAAAGAGAAGATATTTCTAGTGATTGTCCTTAAGAATTCGCAGAAATAATTAAAGAATGGTGAAAAAAAAAACCTGAGGAAAGAATATAATTAGTTAATTTAAAACACAAAATTTCATTAATTTTAAATTAATTATATCCAGAAAATTAAAAGGAAAACTAAAATGAACAAAACTAAAATAATCAATAATCCGAAATTTCTTAGGAAAGTCAAAACGAGTAACAAAAAATTGAAGAAAGTTAAAATGATCTTTAAGTCAATGAAGATGTTGAAGATAATGAAGAAAAATCTTAATAAGCTATTTAAAAGGAAGAAATAAATTCTATAATTACGTTTGATTCGAACTCAAATCGTAAAAAGGAATATAATAATAATAATAATATACTTAATTAAAGTGTTTGTGACTTTGAGGTATTTCTACTTCTTTCCACTGGCATCCAGTGATCGCTCCTGGATGCTTAAAATAAAAGTTCAAGTTATCCAGTTTTTTCAAACTCTGGAACTCGAATGGAAAATTCTTCCTTCCATCGTCACGTAAACTCTTGTTAATTCTCTTCAGATTTCTTCGCTGTTTCTCTTCATCTTTTCCTTGCATATCTTACAACTCTTGAATCTATGGAATCTTGATTAGCACAGGTAACATCTCTTGAGGATCCTTCTAATATTGGTTGGTTCTATTTGCCTATCATCTTCTACTTCCATTTTTATTTCTTAGATTAGAGGCTAGATTCTTTTTTCTCCAACTTGCTATACTTGGATTTCTTATTTGACTAATCTTTCTTCAGTATTTTAACTTTTTTCTAACAATTTTTTGTTTTCTTATCTTAATATTTTTACTTCTTCTTACAGAATACGTACAGATTTCAAAAGACTTTCAATTAATAATTATTCTTCGTTTGTCTGTTTTTGCATCGTTTTGGATTCTCTTATTTCCTATAGTTACTTGGTCTCTGTTTAGGAAATAAATCAATATTTTATTATTAGTTTTATTCTGTTTATGCTTATTTAATTCTTATTTTATTGAAGATTTTCTTAAATTTTCAACTGTTGGAGGTTATTAAGATTAAGAAGATTATTATTTTATTAAGAAGACGTAGAATTAGAAGTCTCTGGTTTTCGCTCCTTTATCTATGGAGCCTGCAAAAACCCTTCTTGAGGCCTTCTGCCATTTTTTTAAGGAATATAATATTAAAAAATAATTGTATTTAATTCTAAGAAGTAAATACAATAATAACTGAAGATAGTTTGACATAAATTGAGTAAATTGGAAATATCTGGGAAGGCAAGATGATAAAAGGAAGAAATTGGCATAGAACTGTATTTGATGGGAACAAAAATAATATATTATTTCAGGAGAATTAAGCAAAAAGTTATATGAAGTTTTTTACCTTGAAGAAAAGGCATTTAATCAAATAAAAGATATTTGAATGGACAATTATTTATTTGGAGCTTTTATGAATGAAACTTAAAAAATTTACGTCTTAGGAGGAACTGTTATGGGTCACATATAAGTTTACAACTGTGCAAATAATGAATGAATTTTTGATTAATGTTCATGCCAGAAGAGGCAAAAGTAACAGCTGGCTATATGCAAGTTATATGAGCTGGAATAATGTATTCAAATTACTTTAAAGATGCCAAAATTGAAACTTATATTTATGATTTAAAAAAATTTGAAAAACATGGATAAACATTTTGGGGAGAGCGACCTACATTTAAGTAACTATATGAAAAGTAAAATAAATTTTATTAGTTTGGATACTACTCTGATTTATATACATATTCGCTACTTGCTCCAGAATGGAAGAAAGTAATTATTTAATTTTACTTTTATATTATTTTATTTTTAATATTCAAAATAAATTATTATGATGATGAAAAATGGCACTTAAGAAACAATTTACTTAAAATCTTTCTCCTAACTAATAATAAGATTCCTTGGCTGAGATTTACTCGTATAGACTGAGAACAAAAGCTACAGAATGTAGTGCAGTAACTAATTCAGCAAATAAACAGCCTATATATAAAAATGAATTAACTCTAAAATGATTTAAAAAAAATTTTAAGTTTATAGTTCTTAGAGAGAGCTTTACAGATACTATCATTTTCTCCTGCTCTCTCCTAAACTAAGGATGTCGTAGGACTTCACTAGTCCGCCATCCTTGTCTCCTTCCCGAAATCCAATTTTCCTTCAGGTTCCTTCTCCCGTTATTAAATTTGATAGCTTTTGATTTGTAGAATTTCTTTCTGTAAATTTATCCTGTCCTTGTTGGTCAAAAGCGAAATAGTTCTTCTAAGATTTTATTCTTATTATTTCTTTCAATTTCTGGTTTCTTTCATCAATTTCTCGAGCAGTAGTTCCTTTAACATATGTAGCACCGTATTTTTCCCCGATAGAATTTAATCTACTTTGTTTCTTATTATTAGAATTCCGATTCGATTTCCATTGAGATACTTGGCTACTAATAAAATTATTTTTAGGTTATTACTTGTTATTATTCTTTTTTTTCTTAAAGTGTCTTTATTTGATATTCAAATTTAGAAAAATGAAATTGGAATATTTGAGGGACTTCGTTAAATTATTTATCAATTTATTCCAATTTAATTACTATTTACGATTAGATTTTACTTAGTTATTCTTCTATAGAGGGGAATTATAGGTCTAATTATTCAATCAATTTTTCTTTCTTAGATTTATTGTGGCTCTTATTAAGTTAGGTTAGATTATTATTCTTTTTTTTAAAGGAGCTGAAAGATCTATTTCTTAGGTGCAATTTTTCAATTCTTATAATAAAGTTCTTAAAAAAAATGGTGGAAGGTTTCAAAAAGGGCTTCATGACCACCTCTTCCTAAGCTAAAAAGGAAGGGATGAAGCAAGAAACCAATTTTCGGCAGTCGTCTTAACTTTAACCCCAACCTTTTTCTTAACATCCTGGAACCTAGGGCAATCAGGAATAATATAAAGAAATTAAAAAAATCTAACATTCGGAAACTCCAACTCCAACTTCAAGCGAGAAGCCAAGGAAGCAGATGAAGTCTGCCCTTCACCAGGAGGTTTCTTAATTCAATCCTTCTGGCTAGATGAGCATGGAGCAGCTCATAAAAGTGGTCCTAAACCTCCAGGAAGAGGTTTAAAAATTGAAGCATTTGAACGAAAAACTAATGATAAAGCTAGAAGAAAAGAACTAAATGGACGAGTCTCGTATAGACAACTACGAGCGCTAAATGGATACATTCTACAACATCCAAAATCACTAGGATATGAACACAACTAAGCTAAAGGATCTTGTTATGAAATAAGAATAGGGATTCGACTTCTTAAAGAATCAAGAATGGAACAACTGAATACTGGATCGATCCCAATGGTTGTCGAACACTAAGCTTAACCTCGGATGAGACTAATCCCGATTAGGAAGAGATGCTTCTGCTGTGGAAGCCAACAACATCTTTATCGGAACTGTCGAAAATTCCAATAGAAACAACGGGATTTCTGATAAGCAAAGCGAATAGAAAAAATTAGATTAAACAAGATTTTTTGCAACAAGAATGGAAGAATGTACAAGAAGAAGATGGAGCTAAATATAAGACTTGACTGGAATTTAGGACGGAAAACCTAATTTAAAAACCCGCGGATGGGAAAGCGTAATCTTCCTATCGACCCAAACATTTTAATTAACAGCGAGGAGCTTGAAGCGCTGTACTCCTGACAGGGCGAAATTCCCTAAAAACGGAGAAACTTTTTAGTTATTAAATTAAATAATAAAGTTCTTAATATAGAATCGAACTTTAAATCTTCTGCCCATCTATTTAATTAAGAAATTTAAAGAGCAAAAATAAAATATAAAAAGCCAAATATCAAATATTAAGCAATTAAAAATTGATGATAAAAAGCTTACATGATCTAATGGAGATTGAATAATCAAATAAAAGTATTAATCAAACATAAAAAATTAGATATTCATAAAATAATAAAATAAAGGTCAGATTTAAATATATAAATAAATAGGGGAGTAATACTCCACCTGAGAATTACTTAAGATATGGTACCAGGAAATACTCTTGGAAAAAGAATCAAACAAGAACCTGGTAGAAACTATGAGAAGACAATAATGAAGAAAATCAAATAACGTTAATGATGAAAGATGTCAGATACTAAGGCCTCTTAGGGTGTATTTCGATTACGACCCTATAAAAGACAAAACTCACAAAGAAATGCTACCACTTAGGAAGACTTAATAAAAAAATTAAATTTTAAAAATCTTTATTAAATAACTTCGCACCGTTAAGATGCTACATGCTCTCTAATCTTATTTATTTAATTAGCAGGTTCTGTAAAAGGATAGAAAAGAATCTTTTTGAAGAAATAAAAAATAACAAAAAAACAAAAAAAAATTTTTTGTTAAAACTTAGCAAAGAATTAATGCATGTCTTGAAGGTGGATTAATTGGAAAAGATTATTGGCGGAGACTAATTACTCTAGCAAATAATAAATGATTTAAAACGAAGAATCAAAAAAGTGTTAAGAAGAGTGAGATTGGAGAAAAGTGCTAACAGTAAAGAAAGAATAGATTAGCAGTCATAGATATGTTATTCAAGAATACGAATCTGGAGAAGAAATGGACAATTTCAATGAGTTTTATGATGATTCTAAAAAAATTTTATAAACTAATAATTGATAAGCTTAGTAAAAATGATATCACTTTAGGATGTGTTATGTTTTAAGCTTATCTCTAAAATAGTAGGTTTTACCAACAAATTTAATCTTTTTCTTTAATATTAAGTTATGATTTCTTGATAATAAATAAATTTGATTATAGAGCGCGTAGCACCTCGTTGGTGCGCAGCTCTTTAATAAATGTTTCAATACATGTCTATTTCTTCAAGTAAGCCTTCAGGTAATAAAAATTCTTCTCTTATTAGTTCCATATCTTCATCATTTTCTTCTTCAATATCTCTTGTTCTTCTGTCTTCTATCTATCTAAGTTTTATTGATTCTTTGTTACAAGCGTCCATTATTTTTTTTTACATAATTTTCTAATTCTCGTTTCTAATTCTTTTCTTCTTAATCAAGCTTTTATAAACTCATAAAAATTATCCTTTTCCTGCTCTATAATCTTTTCCTATTTCTTTTTTTCATTCAATTTTCTTTTCTAAGTATCCTTTTTTTCTTTTTTCTAATATGTTTTTGATATAATCTTTTATTATCAAGTCAGTTTTAGCTCTTTTTTACTCTTCTTAGGTTCTAATGAATTTTTCGAATTTTGCCTTACCTCATATTATATCAAATAGTTCCATTCCTTGTCTTTCTACTCCTATTGTTCTTAACTTTCTAATACATATTTATCTACTTTCTTTGTATTCTGAGCATTTTTCTATGATATGCCTTTCGTTTTCTCTTGCATCATTACAGAATGGGCATTTGCTTGTCGCAACTAGGTGTCTTTCTTTTAAGCAATCCTGGCTCCCATTACATCTCGTTCTTATTCTAAATATGTAGCATATTTCTTCTTTTCTATTTTTATTGTATCTCAGGTAGTTGGGTGGTCCTACTACATATTCATCAAATCATGTTTTTTTTACTGTAGAGTTGTTATCATTTACTCCATTCTTTCTCTATCTTCTATGTATACTCTATGTTCTCAAATTGCATGATTAATGTTTTTCTTCCCTTTTTGATTATTATTACCATCATCTATAAATATATTTTTGTCTTCAATTTTTAATTCTAATTTTATTGTCGTGCAGTATTGTCAAAAATAAATTTCTCTTCTTTACTTAGGTCGAACATTAATCCATCTACTGTTTTTCCTTAGTTACCTATTAGTCTGCCTCTTAATCTCAGCGTTTTCTGCCATAGGTAATGTTTAAATTTCATAAACTGTAACTCGTATTCTAGCATCTCACTTTACACTTAGAAAGGGGCATCTATGATTGCTCGTAAAGATCTTCTCTATATTATTTCTAATTGTTCCATCACTTATTTTCCTACAAATTATTCACAATATGGGATAACTTCTGTCCCCATAGCTGAATACTGAGCTTACGAACGTTTTTATCATTATTCCTGCGTTATATGGTGTTAATCCCTTATTCATTGTTATTTTACCCAGTATTCATGTTTGCATCTTTTATGCTGCTTCTAGTCTGTTCTCCATGTTTTTTTCAAAGCTGATGGTCTCTTCTATTATATGCCCTAGGTACTAAAAGGACGTTACTCTTTCGATTCTTAAGTTTCCCACCTCAATAGTATTGCCTATATTTTCTCAGTTTCTATTTTCTGCTGCTTTTCATATCATTCATTTTGTTTTATCTGCAATTTCCAGTTTGTATTTTTCTGCCCATGAGGTTAAATTTTTGATTACTTCCTCTAATTATTCTCATTCACTTATTAAGGCTAGGTCATCTGCATATGCAAAACATCCTGCATATATTTCTTGTGTTCATCCCTCTTAGTTTTTAAAGTCTATCGTAATTCCTAGCTTTTAATCTTCCAAGCTATGGAGAAGTCTTGCTATTATTAAGTTAATAGTCTTGGCGTCGTTATGCTTCCCTGTTTTAGTCCTTTATTTGTCGCGAATGATTTTGCTATTTATTCATTGATTTTAAGTTTAATTTCTTCTTCACAGTAGAAGTTTGCTAGGAGTTTAATTATCTATTCCGGTACTTTTAGATCGTTTAGGATTTATCATATATCTTTTCTTTGCACCGAGTCGTACGCTTTTTTAATATCAACAAATATTACGAAAACATCTTTTTTGTTCCGTATTGATCATTCCTATACTGTTCTTAGGTTTAAAATTTATAGTGAGCATGATTTTCCTTTTTTAAAGCCATATTAATATTCGCTTTCATCATTATGCAGATATCCTTATAGTTGCTAGAAAATTCATGCATCTACTATTTTTAAAGCATGATTCAGTAAAGAGATTGGTCTATAATTCATCGGGTTCATCTATCCTCCTTTTTTGTATATTAATATTATGTATTATTATTTCATCTCTTAAGGTATTACTCCCTCTTAAATCATCTTAACTATCATTTTACATGTTATTTCTGTAAGTTTTTCCCGCCTGCTAATATTGTGCCTACTTGTATTTCATCAGGTCCTGCTGCTTTTCATTTCGCCAATTAGTTGATGATTTCTCAAATTTCATATTCGTTTACCACTATTTATCTCTTGTTTAAGAATTTAGTTGGTAGCGTATTATCGCCATCTTCATACAGTTTCTACCATTCATCCCTGAAAGTATTAACATCTTCTTTTAATAAGGGTACTCATTAATTATTTTTTCTATTAAGTAAACTTTTTAGTTTCTTCCACATATCTGTTAGACTTCCTTTATTTACATTGTCCATAAATAGGTTTAGTTAGTTTCTTTTATCTTTTTTTCTTGATTAAATGTATTCTTATCTTACTCTTTGGTATTCTCTTTGATTCTCAATTTATTGATTTTCATTTATTTGTTCTCTGTTCTTTACCCTTTATTTTAATTGTTTGTTGCATTTTCTAAAGATTTTATTACACTATTTTGTTGTTTCTGAATATTTATATATCTTAGAGTTTTATGTTTTGAATTTTTCACATACTATTTAAACTCCTTCTTATATCTTTTTCTTTCATCATTTATAAGTCTATGTGCCGTTTAGGTTCTCAATTTCATCTTCTTAGAGATTTTCTTGTATAAATCTTTCAAATTTTTCTTATATCTCTTTTTTCTTTAATAGTAGGTAGTTTATTTTTGCTCTCTTTTATGGCTTTCTTACTTCTTTACCCATCTTTACCTATATAATACCAGGCCTATGGTCACCTATTACGTATGAGTAATAAAAATCACTCTTTAGCACCTTTTCTCTCATTCTCTCTTCGATTAAAAAGTAATCTATTTTATACTCATTGTTTTAGTGAATAAAGGTACCTATTTCAGTTGGATCTAGGCATATTAAATTATTCTGTTCCATAAACTGTGCCATTCTCTTTCCTGCTGAGTTTGTTTTCTTTGGCAGTCATTTTTCTATGTGCGCATTTCAGTCTCCTATTATCATTATATTAAGTCCTTTTTCTATTACTTATAGTTTAAATTCATTCACTAAATTATAGAAAGGCTCATACTGTTGGTTGTTATTTGCAACAGGAGCGTAGACATTTATTACTGCTAATTATTTCATTATTTCTATTGCCATTACTCTCGCTCCTCCAAAGAGCGTCATTTGGTTTACTTCATTCTATATCTCTCTGATCTCCTTACATATGTCGTTTCTAATATAGAATGCTACTCCTTTTCCTTTTTTTGATCCCACATTTATTAAGTTTTTATATCCTGCTATATTACACATATCTTTTTAGTCTTCAATCTAAATTTCTTATATTGCCATTATGTGGATACTTTTTTGAGTCATGAATTTGGCTAGTGCCTCTTTTGCACTTCTTACTCCCCTAACATTTGCTGTCCCTATTTTTATGACTTATTCTTAATCTTTTTTTACACACATTCCCTCTTCACCTTATTCTTCTTTTTATTCATCTTCCTTCTCCACCTTTTCTTCTTCTTATCTATTCTAATCTTCTTCTTTTTCCTTTTCCTATTAGTTGAAGTCGGATAATTGTTCATTTTTGTTTATCGGTTTCTTAGCATAGTACATTCTCATTGAAGTTTGCTTCAATTTACTTCTTTCTTCTCACTTTTATCTTGCATCTTATTCTTTTTCTTCTTGAATTTGTTCTATTTCTTTTTGCTTTTTTCCTTTATTTACGTTTTTCCTGACATACTCCATTATACTATTTTGTTTATTTCTTATTTCTTTTGTTAGGGTTTAGCGTTTTTACCATCACCTATCCTATCCTTTTCTCTAATTTGCTTTATGGTATATCTTATTATTTAGTTGATTGTTTTCTATTTTATTTAATTATTTGAACATTTCTCTATCCCTCTGTCTTACATATGTCCAATTCCATTTTGATGAAAAATAATTTTTATTTATTCTTTTAGCATAAAAAACTTTTTATTATTTAATTGCTTAGTTGTTTTAATTATTTTTCTATTCTCCTCATTTTATTTCCTTCTCTTCTTCCCTTGATTCCTCTATAATCATTTATTCTTCTTCTCCAATTATCCTCTTATTTGCTTGATTTGCTTCAAAATCTGGTTTGTTTATTGTTAAAATAACTTCTCCTTCAAGCATCTCTAATTCTCTTGTATGTAGCTTTTTCCTTTTTGCTGCTTCTACTCTTCTGCATTGCTGGTCTGTGTGCCCTTTCACTTTACATAGGCAGCAGATAAAATTTACTGGGTGTTATATTCTCATTTTGTTTCCATTCAAATCTATTACTTCTGGTATCCTTTTTGCTTCGTTTACATCCTTTAAATCTAGGTAGACTACACTGCTCCCTGTTAGCATTGTTGTGTTTGGATATGTATGCTATATCTCTCCTCTTGATTTTCCATATTATCTTATTATTTCCATTACTTCCTTCATATTTGAGTATTCGTTAATTATGAAGTAAATTGGGTAGTTATGAATGTCAAAATATTCCAATTAGTTTCTAGCTTAGATAGGAATTCTAACTCCTTTGAACGTTCATTCCTTGAATTAAGTGAAATGTTAGTATCTTTCTTCATTGTTAAATACCACGTATACAATTCCGTTTTATTTCACTATGAACTTCGCCACTGCTTGTCCGTAATCCTTCCATATTTGATTTCTAAACACTTGGATAACTTCTTAGTCTTTGGCCTTTTTCTCTACTAAATCAGTGTTTTCCAAGTAATGGTTAAAGTAAATTGCGGCCACCATTTCTGATAAATCATCATAGGCATTTTAGTAGACCCTTTACATTTATTCTTCAGGGACGTTGGCTGAAATGAGTTGTTCATTATTTTGTTAAATTATTACTTAGGTTGTTTACTTTTTTTGCCACATTCATTTCTTATTTTGTGCTCCTCCTTTTAGTACAGTTCGACCAATCATGGGTATATTGCTATTTTTTTTCTATTATACGTTCTATTATTTCGTGTTCGTTCGGTCAGTTAGTTTGGTCCTGCGTAGTCAGGTCTTGCATTATTAGTCTGGTTTCCATGCATAATAAAGAAGGTTGGAATAATTAAAGCAAAGACGTGGTAAAAGAAAGTACTTCAGGTTTTCTCTCCTACTCTGAGGAGTGGTATAAAAACCCTTCTTGAAGCTAACCATTTTTTAATATATCGATAATATTTATTCTCTTTGTAATATTTTTTAATTTATGGCAACTATAAATCTTAACGCTCTTGCTTTGTTTTTAGAATTAAAGAAAAAATTTAGATAGTTATAGTAATAATTAAGAATTATAATTGCTTGTTAAGAATTTAAAAAGTATTTAAAATTATTTAAAGAACAAATCAGCATTTCATCTTCATTAGTTTTTAACTTGACTCTTACTCTTTCATCCTGATCTGATACATTAAAGAATTAAACTATGAAAGATTGCAGCATGTTGTGAAAATTAAAAAAAAATCTATATGTTCTAACTACTTTCTAGAGAACTATTTATATAATCTAATTATAAATTATTAATCTACGATATAAAGTCTCCAAACTTATTAGAATATTTCCTTTAAGTTTTTATATGCCTTCATAAAAATATAATCAGATGTGTTGTATTCTCCGCACTTACATTTAGGATTTTCAATTTGAAAACGACGGTCTTTTAAATATTTCCAAAAATTTTAGATTTGATTCTCATTTTAAAATTCGAATAATTTCTCTTAAATAATACTTATTAAGTTCTGATTATGTTTTTACTTGAAACTAACACAAGATTTGATTAAGAGTTTCTTAAAATACTTAAATATAATAAATAAATTTTATTTTTTAATTTGCTTTCGATATACAATTTTGAAAATATCCATAAATCTTATTTTAAATAATTAATTTTTAAGTATAACTTTAAGTTTAAATTTAAGTTTTATTTATTTTGATTTAAAAATTTATAGATAAAATCATCACCAAATTTAGAATAAATAATTTACTAAAAAAAAAGTTAATTTTCTTGTTAATTTAATATGCTTTCGAATTAATAAATTTTAGCTTTGTTTAATATTTTTTAGTTTATTTTTGTGTTAAATGTTTATGACTAATGGCTATTAATCATTCTATATGCTTATTAACTTAGAATTTTATTAAGGATTTTAAGTCTAGCAGGTAAATTTAATGTAAAATGTTTTATCTCTTTGCTAAATTATTTAATTTTAAGTTTATATTAATTTTTATTGAATCTTGCTCCACTAACAAGTGCTAAGAGAATATAAATATAATTCTGCTTCTCCATCAAATTAGTATATGTTTTCTCCAATTACTACAGGCTAAGTATAGGTTGGTTGATTTCCAGAAAATCCTTATCCATTTTAATGAAAACCTTTGAAATCATAAATGAAAGTTTCGAAATCATCTTCATCGTCATTTTGATAAAATAATCCACATTAATTTACTTCAATGTAACAAGCTGTGGCTCCTGCTTCTTTAGGCGTATTTTCTTAATCTAGAGTTCATTTATTACTATTTATATTATAAATTTAAATTACGTTTTCTTTCCATCCGCCTAAAACATAAATAGTATTTGTATCAGTATTTTTAAAAGCTCCAAACTTTAAAGTATAAATTGGAATATCGCAAATTTAAGTAAAAGATTCATTTCATATAACATATTTCTCACATCTTTTTATAGCGTTATTTCCTGATAAAATGTAAACATTTTAATTTTAATCGTATACTGTTCTGTGAAAATATCTACCAAATGTAAGGTTAAAATCTTCTATTTAAGTTTAAAATACTTCTGTAAATCTTTTATTATTCTTAGTACCTCCTGATATTATATAGTGATTTTCTCCTAGTTACTCTATTTAAGAATAAACATCATCAATTTATGTTATTTCAATGTTTTATGTCTTAAATTTTTGTTTTAGTAAATTAAAGAATTTAGCAGTTTAAGAGTCATTCTTAAATGTTATTAAATTATCTATTTTTAATTTATTTTATGTGTTGCTTTAGATTTATTATTATTCTTGATTTCCAGAAAATTATTAACTTTCTTGTAGTTATGAAAATCTTTATTGGCTATTACTTGAAGATTATAAACTAAAATTTTAATTTTAATCAGATTTAATAAAACTAATTTAATCTAATTAATCACCTTCTATTTAGATATTTTAATTAGGATCTAATATTTCTATAATTTTGTTTAAATTAATTCTTTATTCTGGAACTTGATCTCAACAGTTTTATATTAAATACTAGATTTCTTATGGACAGTCTTGAGAAATTTCTTCTCTTAATCCATTTTATAATTCTTCAATAAAAACGTCAGCTTAAATTTCTTCAAAAGGTTATTTTCTTTCAAAAATTTCCCAAAAAATCATTCCTAAAGAATAGATATCAGAATATGTACTGTACTAGGGAGGTTCCTCAAATAACTCTGGTGCCATTCATTTGGTAGTACCTACAATTTTTAAATTACTTATTTGGGATTATTTGCAAGCTAAACCAAAATCTGATATTTTTGCATTTAGATTCTTATCAAGAAGAATATTAGAACTCTTTAAATCTCTATGAATTATTCCCTTACTATGTATATATTAAAGTCCTAATGTGATATCTAAACAAATTTTAATTTGAGATTCAAAGTTATGTTCTTTTTAGTCATGAATATAATCATATAGAGATTCTTCCATAAATTCCATTACTATACTAAGAGGAGAAGGACAATAACCATATAGATAAATAATATTAGAGTGTCGCATTTCTTTCATGATTAGAATTTCTTATAAAAATAGATTTTAAGTTTCTTAAGTCTAATTATTATTTGATAATTATTTCACTGCAACATCATTATTTTACATTCATTTTCCATATCAAATAGTTCCATTATTTCCTCTTCCAAGCTCTTTGAAGAACTGAAGATCTACGTTTTTGATTTTGAGACTCTTAAAAGTAATTATATTTTAAGAGCAAAAATACATTATAAAGAAATTAAAATTAAAGCTAATTAAAATTTCTAATATAAATGCTTTTAAATATAGATATTAACTAAAATTAAAATCTTTAAATTATCTAATTTATATTAAATACCTTTATTTAGAATTTATAAATTAATTAAGTGTAAATTAAGAACTATTCAAATATAAAAAGCTTAGCTGTATTTTACTCTTTAAAAGTATATAAAATTACTAAATTTTATAGCTAGAAGAGTTTTAGTCAAAATATAATCAAGAAGCTAATAATTATTAAGAATATGGATAATAATTTTATATCTATAATTTAAATTAAGAAATCCTATTATTTATTAATTAAATTTATTATTAGTTTATTATTATTATAAATTTATTAAATCGCCATAGTTGTTCGAAGGTGAACAACAAGGGACAGCTTCATCAGAAGTTGGGAAGCTAAGTATCCATAATCAACTTTATGTCTTCCTCTGCTTTGGCTTGGCCTCGAGACATCTGCTATTTCGACCTTCGGCACTGGCTTAACTTAATATTAATTCTGGAACTAAAAGGAAATTATTTTTGCGAACTTCTCAGAGGTGGGTAATTTAAGTACCCATAATTGACACATGTTGTCCTCTGCTTTGGTGATGCAATGAGACACAACCCTGCCACGTCCTTGAACCTCCAACAAGTATTAAAGATTACGAGTATTCTGAAATTATATCAGTATTGAACATTTTTATCAGTACTGAATAATTATAACAATATTGAACTAGGTTTATCAATATCTGATAATTTGATCAGTAACAAACATTCTTGTCAGTATGAAACATTTATTAAAGAGCTACGCGCCAGTAAGGTGCTACGCGCTCTATAATCTAAGTTTTTTTTAAATAATTTAATTACCAAACTAAAAGGATATTTAATCAATCCAAAAAGTCTAACGATATTTGGATGTCTCATTTGTTCCATTAATAATAGTTCTATCCTACAATTTTCTAAAACTTTTGCATTTTATTTTACTTAATAAAATTCTTTAACTGCAACATCACATTAATTTCACTTTCCTTTATAAACGACAGAAAAACTTTCTTCACCTAGAGAATTTTCTATATTGATGTTTTCTGGCATTATAATTAAAGATTCGTTTTCTTCAACTAACATTTTAATATTTAAATAAATTTCCATTCAATTTAAACTATCATTATTTTAATGTTTAAACATTTAATAAAAATCAATAATTAATATCTCATTTTCTATAATAATTTTAATTTGCTAAATCTACTAAATCTATATAAACATTTATTTATTTTTAATAATTATCTTAATACATTTTTGTTTACTTTAAGAACTTCAAGAACAAAACTTTTATAATAGCTTTAAATGAAATTTATTATTATTAACTAACGTTAAATAAATGTTTAATTTCCTTGGACTTTTAACCAGTTTCAGCTATCCATTTTTTATCGAGGTTGGATTTCTAGACGATTTTTTAAGGGGATGGTTACAACTATCCTCCTTTTGATTAACTTAATTCTGTACCCAATAATTTTTGTAGACTTTATTGCTATATATAGATAAAATATTGTTAATTATCTTTATGTCTTCAGTAAACTTGTCTTTTAATTATTTTATTATCAAGCAGTGCTTTATTAAATGTTGGAAAAATAATAATAACAGCTCCTCTTTATCTAATACTTCTGTTTCTAATTGGGAAGAATCAAATTCTCAATTTTTTCCGATCTTTTTATACCTCAGTTCTTACAAGGTCTATTTAATCATTTAATTAATTAGTCACGATATTATTTCTTAGTTTCTTCAGTAATCATTGAAATTTTTTCTTTATAGCTTAGGATTAGCACCACAGTTGTTCTTCAGTTAAGACTTTATTTTGAACAATTTATTTCCGTAAATATGTCATTATTCTATTATTGAAATACTTTCCTAAATACTTATAATAACTTGCCTTTAAATGATGAAAAATATTCTGGTTATTTTTTCTCTTCTATTATCTCCTAGATTTTATTTATTAAGCTTTAATAGTTTTATTATTATCAATTTTCCTGATTTTGTATAAATAAAGTTGATATTTCCATAATTAACATCATATTAAAATTATATACTTTTCTACATATACTTTGCATAATTAAGCACACAAAATAAAGCTAGCTTTATAGAAGGTTTAATTAATTTAAATTAAAAAGTTTCTATAAATTATAATAAATATAATTTTTGTAAGTAGTTTTAACTATATTTAATTATAATTATTTTATATTTTCACTTTAATTTATATTTATTATTCGCTTTTATTTATTACTAGCTTATATGTTTTTAATCTTTATTACAGTTTTAGAAAATTTAGAGTCCAAAATTAACTATTTTTTTTATTTTATAAAGAAATTAACTTTAATAATTTTAGCATAATTGTAGCATTTTTGTGAACAAGCAGGGAAACTACTGTAAATAAATTTCCATGTTTGATATTAGATAAAATATTTGATTGATTATTTATAATTAAATATATCGAAGATAAACTTTATTTAAAATTTTATATTTTCTTATTCAATCGTCTTGTATAAAATAGCTTTATAAGGCTTAAATTATTTTCAATTAAAAACATTTATTACCCTTTATCTTTGTTCTTCTAAGTCTAGGATAGTTCAATTTAATGCTATAGGATATATTTTATTTTATTTTTCTTCTTGATAAAAATGGAATAACCAGTCCGTCTCTCAAAAAATTAACTTAGAAACTTATAAAAAAATAGCAAAAGAAATAGAGAAAAGCAATAGCAATAAGAGGAATCGAGTTTCTCATCAGAAGGTAAATTTGTGATAGGAAATACAAAAATAGAAAAATACTAAAATGAAATTGACCAAAAATTATAAAATAAATTAGATGAAATGTAAAAAGTAATCTAATGTTATGAAGAAACAATCTACAATTAAGGGGGAAAAATCAGTGAATAATGAGCAATAGTGAAGATAAAATAATGAGTTATTAATACTACGTCATCAGTTAATCTAAAATAGCTTAGTAACAGAACAATAATTTTATGAATAATCTTAATCGATAATATTTCATAATAAAATATGGTTATAGAAAAAGATTTAGCTAAATTAATTGATTAAGAGAAATAATAAGAAGAAAAAACTGATATAAATTTACAAAATCGAATAGAAAAATTGAGAAAAAAGTTTGTATGCAAAATCAGAAAAACCGATCAAAAACTGTTACTACTGCAATTCAACCTTCCATATTTTACTACAATGCTGAGTCTGAGAACAACTAAGGATAAGAAAAGAACGAAGAAAATGAAGAAATCTAAATGAACTCTAAATAACGGAAAATGGAATTTATAAGTAGAAAGTAGAAAATTTTATCAAGAAATGAAATTAGCTATTAGTGGTAACCTACCACATATAAAAAAAGGTTATGGTGTTTATCCATGTAAAAAAATGGCAGTAAATACCTGGTTGAAAGTCCAGGGGAGGCTAAAACTCTCAAAATTTAAGTATATTATTATTATTTTTCTTCTTTAGAAATTAATTAATTTTAGCTAAAAAGTTTTTGGACCGGAAACTCCTTTCCGATTGCACAACCCGACGCTCTCTTTTTATGGAATAATGGGGATATCCTGTTGTACTCCAAGCACAGCTGCTAGGGAGCTCCATCGCTATGAGCAGCCAGGCTTCAAGCCCCTACCAAGAGCGGATAATCTCAAAGACACCGTTCCCTTCAGAAAATGACTCTGACCAGGGACTTTCTCAGCGACAGGAAAGGAACTTGTTCCTAGCCATAAAACCAGAAAGTGTTGTCACGAATATCATTCTCAGCTCCCACCATCTTTTCAATTATTTCTTCTTTTAAAATAAGTAAAATAAGATATAGATTTAAAACTTAATCCTATCTTTAGGTAAATTAAAAGAGTTTACATTTACTAATAAATTTTATATAATTTTAATTAGATAAAATCTAAAGTTATTAAGTAAAGAAGGATTTTATAATTTATTAATTAGATTTATTTTATTAAAAAGATAGATTCATTAAACTTTTTAATGATTTTGTCTATTTTCTCATCAAATAACTTAAACTAAATTTTTCTTAAATTATGAGATTTCTTAATAAAAATCTGGATTTAAATCTTTCTTTAACGACTAATTAGAGAAAGATATTAGTTTTTTAAATAGTAGTATAAATAAATGAGACTTTATTATAATTCATATAGATAATAATAGTTTTTATTTACATTTTATTCATCAACCCTACTTTACTTATTACTCATAATTTTCTTCATCTTCTTTTTTTCTACTGTTTCAATTTAATTTAGATCCTTCTATCATTGAAGTAGTTCATCATTTTGCTTGAGAATTTAAACCCTTCTTATGATCACTTTTTAGTGAAAGCTTTTAGTTCTAAAATATATTTCTTTCAACTACTTTTAAGTATAAAAATTAAAGCTTAGGTAGCTTTAATACATTTAACATCTTTAGTAGGTCATAATTTTTAACTCTTGAGTTCCTAATCAAGATATTACAGAACTTCACATGATTAAGAACATACTAATTCAAGTAACTCTCCACATTTGAAATCTCAGAATGATTAAATTAGAAATGTTTTACCAATAAGTAATATTATTAATTAAAGCACCAATTAATACTTATAATAACATAACTATTAGGCTATATTAATACATTTAGCTTTTATTATTTATCTAATATATTAGATTAATATATTAAAGTTATAGAAATAAATAGATAACTAATTATAATTTAAAAGATGCTGGGAGCTGAGAATGATATTCGTGACAACACTTTCTGGTTTTATGGCTAGGAACAAGTTCCTTTCCTGTCGCTGAGAAAGTCCCTGGTCAGAGTCATTTTCTGAAGGGAACACTGTCTTTGAGATTATCCGCTCTTGGTAGGGGCTTGAAGCCTGGCTGCTCATAGCGATGGAGCTCCCTAGCAGCTGTGCCTGGAGTACAACAGGATATCCCCATTATTCCATAAAAAGGGAGCGTCGGGTTGTGCAATCGGAAAGGAGTTTCCGGTCCAAAAACTTTTTAGCTAAAATTAATTAATTAATAGATAACTAAGTTAATTTATTTTTATAAATGATACTAATATTATCATATATATACTATACTATTAATTCCATAGATAATATTAATTAACACTTTTTATTATTCTAGATACTTAAATTTATTACTTAGCTTTTAAATATATTAATAGCTAAGTATAATTATTATTATAATACTTTTATATTAAAAGAAAGATATAACATTGTTGCTAAATTATAATATGATATAATATAATTAGTATACAGCTAATATAGTTCATTATAATTAATATAATTAAATTAAAAATAATTATGTTCCACAGTAATAACTAAAATAATTACTATCTATAGATATTTAGCTTGTGCAAATAAGCCTATTTAATATAAAAATATTTAAATGCAACAGTCTATAGTATAATTAAGTAGCTAAGATATATAATAATTTTATAAGGAATTTTAATAGATTTTAAAAAAATAAAATTTAATTTTTATAAGTGTTTTAATAAAAAAATTAAAGAACAAATATATTTATAAACTTCTAAATTATTATTTTAGAGTTTATTCAAAACTTATAAATAATATTATAGCATGAAAATATTAAGTAAATCAATTTCTATAAATAAAAATAAAGAAATAGTTCATTTATAATTTATTAATTTATAAATATATGAAAAAAGTTTGAATTACTCTTTAATATACGTATAGATAGTTTTAATTTAAAGTTATATAGGATATAGATAAATTTTATTATATTTCTTATTACAATATTTTTATAAGCAAATCTTTTGCATATATAGCAAAAGCACTTATCTAAGTCAAAAATTAATATAATAAAGATTCCTTCTCCTTAATTACAAGTTTGAGAATAGTTAAAAGTTAACTTCAAGCGAATGAATAATGAATAAAAGTATTTATAAATATAAAGCTTACCAAATTATTAAATTTATACCTTGTGGAAATTGAATTATATTTGATTACTATATAGAAATAATGTTTCTATATGAAATATATTAAATCTTTAATTATATAAAACTATAATTATTTAATATTATTTTTATTTTATAATTATCTAAAAGTTCTAATCTTATTCATATTCTTAAATTTCAGATTCAAATTACTTTACTTCATAGTTATATTGTATTTAAGATGTTAAGTTATTTTAATTAACCAATTTATAGCTAGTTAGTTATAATAATATCAAATGAATAAGCTTACAATTTTAAATTATATAATTAATAGCTTTTTTAATGCATGAAAGCCTTTTTATTTCTGAGATTTATTCTTTTCCTTCATTTCATATCTTAAATTGATCGGTCTATTCTCACATCATTATTTTCAGCGCTTTTATCTTTGAAATTATTTTCTTTAAGAGTAAAAAAAGTAAATTAAAGCTAAAACTTAATATAGTTTTAACTGTATTTTGCTTATAAAGGATATTTCATTTTATCTGTCTATCTATCTCAAAAATATTGGATCTAGATGATGATTTTTTAAACTAGATAAATGTAAAAATTAATTTAATGAATTATCATTTATGATTGTTTAAAGCAGTTTCAAATAAAGAAATTTATAAAGACCATAACAATTTACTAATTTCCAAAAGAAGAAAGGAAGTTAATTTGTGAAAAGCTAATAAAAGTTAAATAATCCTTTTATGACTGTCTTTATTTATAAAGTTTAGCTTTTCATTAAGTTTAGATTGATATCTTAAATAAATCAGTCAAATATCTAAACTATTGCTAAGACCGAAATGGATCAAATTTATTTTTGTTATATCTTAAATTTATTTTATTGTATGAAATCAACATAAAAGTTTAGCTAATAAAAAAGCTTACCTCACTTATTTTAAGCATCTCTTTACGAAATGTTCAATCTCTGAATATCTAATTTCAAAGCAGATTTTATTTCTTCTTTAAGCTAATCAAATAAAAAATAGTTAGCATCAGTATTTTAATTTTATTAAGGTAACTAAGCTAAAGGAATTAAATACTCTCAATTTTAGTTTATTATTTTCCCTGGTTTATTACTAACTTAAAGGTAGCTAATCTCTTTAGCAAAAATTAATTATTATTAAAGTGATTTGAAATAAGTATCCTATACCCTTAATTTCATTATTTATATAATCTAACAACTCATGCTTATTTAAAAATGATAAATAAAATTTATATACAGCGAAACTTTTCTCATAGCTAGAAATTAAAGTATAAGCATAATTAATATTTTAGATTGTAATAATATCATTACACATATTTTCTTACACTAAGTATACTAAATAGTCAAGTTTAAACTATTAAATTGATTGGATTTAGTACAAAAGTTTTAGAAATAAGCAATATAAAATGTTAAAAGTTAGGGATTTATCTTAGATATATTTAATGTTATATCCTAAGACGATTTATCCTAGTGCTTCACTTCCTCAACAATCATATCTTCCTTATTTTCATTGTAAGTTTATTAAATCTACTATTTCATTCGAATTCTAGGAACTCTTTGAAATATATTTTCGCATTCTTGATTATTCACTTATTGATTCATCTCTTGAAAATTAGGCTTATCATTTTCGTCATTTTTTTCCATTTTTTAAGTTGGAGAACTCAAAGCTGTACTATAGACAATTCGCCCAGCAATGCTTTTTTAGTTATCAATTAATTTATTAGCTTCTAAACTTTCATCAGGCTGAAGTTTGATTTTCTAATTTTTAATACTTATAAGCAGTTGCTAATTCTAAAGCTTAAGTAACAGATTTTACTATTACTCTGTAAATTAGTTCTTGATTTTACCTTTTCCAGTTATGTTGCTTATGAGTAGATTTCTATAAATACGCACCCTTTCATTCTAGTTTTAAATATGATCATTGAGCAAGTTTTAGTTAGCATTTATTTTATAGGCAAATCTAAATAAGTTTACTATATCTGGCTTTATTTACTTAAGATAGTTAGGGAATTTTGTCATAATCAATAACCCTATTAAGAGAATTAAGCAGGAACCTACATAAAGAATTAACTGAAGCACAAACTTCATTTCTTCTCCAGTCAGCTCAGAAATTGCAATTAAAATGGAAACAAACGAAGTAAGGAGGAATAAAATGAACTGTATCCAATTCGTTCTCATGTAGGTAAAAGGTTTGTACTTTAGAACAATAATTGCAAATACTAAGAATAAGCAAGAGAAAATAATTCCATATATGAAAGAATTAAACTTCTTCAGCATCTAACTCAACTCTACTATAAATACTTAAACTGCACTCTTTAGAATTATATATCAAGACTGCTGCTTTATATGTAGAGTATCTCCTTGAAGCTCTTATCAATGAGGTCGAACTAGAATAATTAAAGGAAGATATAGCAATAGAGCACAATTTGCTAATATTATTGTTTGTATATGGAACTCTGAAAGGCATTATCTTGAGCAGTCTAAATCCAAGAAGCTCTCAGAAAGATCTATTTTAAAATCCAAATTATTGTCTCTTCCGTAGGTACATTTGTAAGTTTAAGTTAGGATAAAGATAATAGGTACTAAAGTTGTTTCTGTTATAATAGGAGAAAAAATATATGAGATTTGTCCTATTTTTCTAAATAACCAATACTTTTTGCATTTGATTTCGAACTAAAATAGAAATGAAATAATCAACACAATAGTTAATATAGAGAGAAAGATACATAAGTAATAGCACATCCAAAACATAGAATTGTCCATTTTTAGGCGGATAAAATCAAATGTGGCTACTTAAATTAAGTTAGCGACGGTTGTTGGCAATAATTTATTTATGTTCGGACCTATTCCAATGTACTAGAAAAATTGAATGATTAGAGTATATATAAAGATTTAGTCTTCACTACTCATTCAGACTTCTTCAGTGAGCATATTATATTTGTTGCTCTTTCATATTTTAAATCCATAAATTGAAACTAAGAAAGTCAGTAGCATTATTGATGCTGATTCAATGAAAATTGCTTTATATCCTCATTTGAAAACGTCTACTCTTCTAACCGAAAAATCGCAGTTTTTATCGAAGATATCAAATTAATCCTTGGGTGTTTTGGTAGTGTTATCATTCCAAAATGGTGAGTCTGTTAAAAAAGTTCAAACGATAGAGCAAGTTGGACAGTATTCAAGATAAGGCTATAAATGCAAATTTCATTCTGAGTCATAGACATTATTGATGAAGTAAAAGTTTAAATTATCTCTAAAATTATTACTTAGCTAGAATTTTACTGTTCCACTACAACCTGTAAACTTTCCAGTTCTTATATTTTAAACAAGATTCTCTGGATTTTAGTAGTCTTAGCCTTTATTTATGCAGCTTTAAATCCCATGAGCTATTAATAGCGTTTCCTCTACATAATAGCAGGAAGATACAGGGATTTAAACACAATCTGTTAATACTTATCTTATTTTTTGCCCTTCTTCTCCTATATATTCTATTGGAGTTATAGTAATTGATCCTTGCAAAAGCTTTTTAATATTTTTCAGCATTTATTCGTCTTCAGCTGCATTTTCTATAACATTAGCTGTGTATAATATTAATAAATTTGTATCTCCTGGCTCCCATCCTAACTCCATTAACCTTTTAGATGTTTTCTTTATCAAATTTACTGCAGGACTACACAGAATGATCTTCATTTCTTTTTTCATTATTTGGACAGCAAGATCTTCAAAATAAGTTCAGCTATAAGTAATAGAATTAGGAATGAAAGTAGAGTCGTTAGAATTAAGGATCTGCTTGTTGTTTAATATAGCTCATTCTTTTAATTAGTCGTGTATTTTTTAATTTGAAGGCTCGATTTACTCAAATATTAGTGCAAAATTATTTCAATCGTTCTTTTCCAAGAATTTAATATACATGGTTCTAAATAGCTATCAAGATACGTAATTATTAAAAGCATTAGGAAATTCTTTTATGTTATCTAAGTTATCATCTCTGCTTGCATATACGTAAGGTATTTCTATTCCTATTGCACTAAGTACATAGTATGCGGGTAACCAACTTGCTATTATTATACTACCTTAATGTGCGACACCTAAATCAAAATATCCTTCTATAAAAACTTGTAGTGTAACATTCGTTCATTGCACTAGACCTCCATAAGAAAAAGGATTTATTTTTAACTAATAGTTACTAAGCAAACTAGGATCTTGGTTTATGTAATTTACCATGCAAGGAATATGAAGAGGAGGGAGTATTAGAGGTAAGTAAGGAGATTACCCATCTGGCTCGTTTAAATTTGTTGAATAAGACATTTCTATTGTCAATACTTTAGGAGGCTGATCTTAGGTTGGTCCAGGATAAACTACAACAGCCTTCAATTAAATTTAATTGTTTTTGATTTAGAAAATTTCTACAGGCTATTTATTTTGAATGTTTTAAACTGAAAACTCTTAATCTATCTGTCCATTGTTATTAAAAAGTAAACCTTAGTAATTAAAAAATAAATCCAAAAGGCTTAACTCTGCATTAAGCTTTTAAACTTATGCTAGTCTATCTAAGAAAGTCATTAGTAAGTGCATATAATATGCAGTTAGTTCAAAGTAATTTCCAGGAATGAATCCTTTAGGTGTGAGAGCAATCATTCCATCGTCTAAAATATTTACATGAATCTATGATTTTTAATGGATTAATTAAGTTATTTCTGGTTGTATTAAATTTGAAGATTCTAACCCTAAGACTCATGCGTATTATATCCCTGCCATCTTATAAAAAGTAGCGAAATTAAGAATGTAGCCTTGTCAGCACACATCTGCTTGCATTAATATAATTGAAGAGCCGTAAACTCTTACAGCTTTAGGAACTTCAGTCAGCAACCTTTTTTAAATTTAACTGTTATTGCATTAAGCTTAGTTAAGACCATAGAAAGAGTTTAAAGGAATATTTACTGAAATACCTACTTTTATTTCACTGTTTTCTAAAACTTCAACTGGCTTGTAAAATCTCTCTTCTTATTATGAAATTAAGGATATCTTTTTGAAATCTAAGTATTTCAATAGAGCTTTAAGAGCTAATCCTTCTTGTTCATAGCTTGGCATTATTCAGTATAGGTTTTCTTTATATATTTACTCGTTAGTTCTGTAAGCCACGAAATGAAGGCATTTATATTTTAGTCTACTTAAACGCTCGGTATATAAAGGATTAAAAGTGATGTCTATTATTATTTTTATATCCAATATCTTCACTTTAGTTTCAATTTCTTGAGTGGAAAAGGTTGAACTATTCAGAACTTATTAGACAGGCGTGAAGCTAGTGGAGTTGAACTAACTAGTAAATATTTAATAAGAAAGGAAATCAGAAATGTAAGGAATAGTGTTGGGCGAGCTTACTACAAGCAAATAAAGGGATTTTACTTGACTCAAAACTATAAGCAGTCAAATAAATTGAAGCATTTTATAATAACATGGTTTTAATAGCTTAAATACCAAGTTTAAAATAAAACATGCTTAAAGAATTTGAAGCAGTATAAAACGTTTGCTTCTAAGTTTAGCATTTTATACCTTTAGAAATTAAAACAAATAGGGATTCCTTTTCTCCTCTATTACTTAGAGCTAATTGCCCCTTTAATTAATCTCTCTATATTCTAATTTTATAGATTAATAAGGAAAAAATTGTATACATTAATGATATCACCAAAATTTTTGATATTTTCTCTATTTTAGAGAAATTTATTATGATACAGCTTTATTTTAACTATTTAATGCTATTTTTTGGTATAGATTTTTATTAATTTATTTCATAAGCTATTGAAATTATTTAGCAATAACTATTGAGGTAGACAAGCTTTAAACTTGAATAAAATGAAATTTTGGATAGCAATTTGTTTGGTTTAAGTTGAGAGGATAAAAGAAAGGAATTTACTCTTTTTATTACAATTAAATATTTTTAAGATAATAATTCCTTTATCCAAAACTTTATCTTTCTATCTTCTGGAAAAATAAAAACATTAATAAACAAAGTTTATATCACTATGGGATATGTCTAGATTATTAATAGTTGGAAATACAACCTTAATAAAAAACAAACTTTAAATAAATTTGATTAAAAGAAATATTTCTGGAGCAGTACCAAACTAAGCTAATTTAACAGCACTTCAAAGTTGCTATATTTAGGTAAAACAATTTTTTCACCCTTCTAGTTTATAATTTATCTAGTTTCTCTTTTTTCTTTATTAAATCAATTAGCTGTATTTTTTAATTAATGCATATAATTTTTATAGCCTAACAATTTAATTTATTTCCGCAGCTATATCATTAATTTATTTCTAAAATGTTAATATTCATCAGATTTTCAACATCCGAAGATATGCAAATTCTTGTATTTTATCTCTTTTAATAATTTGTTATTCTTGGTATCTAGAAAATTATAAACAATATTAATATACTCTTTCCTTGGTAAAAATATTCTTTATAATTAGCTTTAGTTAATATTAGATTTATATTTTTGAATGATCGCATGCTAAACAGTATTCTTGCTTTATTTATTTATAATTGTAAATTTTAATATGAACTTATTCTAGCCACTATTATTTATTTTGATAAGGACTTTAAGCATTATTCTAATTTTAAATGTAATATCAAATGTTAACCTCAATCAATTATGAATATTTGTTAATTTTACTATTTAATATTAAAGATGATGCATGTACTTTAAAACTTTTAACTCATAAATCAACTTTTATTAGATTATTAACCTAGATCCAAGTAGATTAATGCTCCATAAAAAAATAAAAAATCCACAATTTTCTTATTACAAGCGACAAGAACTTGTGATAGATATAATCTTATCACTCTTTATTGTTTTTTCTTAATTTTAGTACTTTATTTCGCATTAATTAGACTTAGCAAAATTGTGGCTTCTTCTTTTCAAATTTTTCTAAATCCATTATATAGCATTAATTATAGAAATATTGCATAAACATAATTACTCAATCTTTAATTAATATCCTTACTTATAGATCTTTATTTCCAAACTCAAATATAATTATCAACTATTCTTAGATTAATGCTAAATAATTATAAGAGAATTGTAATTTAACTAACTAAATTTATGCATCTAGCAACTATCCCATTCTAATCCTAAATTTTACATAATTAGTTATTGCTAAACTTGCTATAAAAGCCACTTCTTGCTTTCATTTTCATATTCCTACTTTTTTAACATTTCTAGAATTTTCTCTCATGTAGCAATGGTAATAAATTATAGTGAGATATTGATAACAATGATTATAAATAAATTGTTTAAGATTAATGAGTCTTATTGTGAACTTTAGCTTTATTTAATAGTTTAATTAAAGTAGATGAATAGGTATAAAGTAGAGCTATTACATTTATACTTATTATAATAGATTATTATTACTTACTATATTTATTAGAGAATTTAGCTTGTCTAGTGCTTTTATGTCTTCTACCTAATATTTTAATCTTATTTCTTTCAGCTATTATTCATTAAGCTTTATGTATTTATTATTATAACTACCTGCTTAACTCTTGTTATTTATCTAATATCTTTGGTGCTATTTCTGTATATTATGAATAGAAGTCTAACTTCACTGGGATAAAATTCCGATGATAGCTTAATTTAAAGAGAAGTTATAGCATTAGCAACAATCTCTTAGTTTTAAGCTCAGTTTTATAGTAATTTATTGTTCCTTTTAGATTTGTCATAAATAGTAACTATTGAGTTAATTAAGAGACTTCTATTAAATAAGGAACATAAATTAAATTATTTTAATCCTTTATTTTAAAAATAAAGCTTTAAGAGAAACGATGGAAGAGTCAAACCAGAAAAATAAAAGTTCTCATATTATTATCTAAAATTAGCGCTTGTATGATATTTTAGAATTAAGTAAAAATGCTACTATAGATTAAATTAAAAAGGCCTATAGAAAAAAAGCTATAAGGCTTCATCCTAGTCGTGGAGGATATTAATATGAAGAGTAATTTAAAAACGTATAAGAAGCTTATGAGACTCTAATTAATTAATAAAAAAGAGAATAATATGATCTTTATGGAGAATTGTATCTAGAGTAACTAAAATCTTAAGAAAGATAGAACTAAAATAATATATTCCATCAAATTTTCCCTTAAAAAAATCAGCATTTTAAAAATTCAACTGATATTAATGTCAATGCGAGCGTTTCTTTAGAAGATATTTATCAAGGAAATCAGATTGAAATAAATTACTATAGAAAGATAGAATGCAAATAGTGTAAATAAAAAGAGAAAATTGAAAATAATACTGAATCCTAACTACTTCACCCATTTAATATTTATTGCAATAAAATCTACTAAGAAAATTAAACCACAATGAGCAAATAAGATTAGGATCTATGCCACATATGTAATGGACAGGAATTTTATTTTAATGAATAAACGTATAAATTCTAAATTGAAAAAGGTATCCCAGACTTGTTTACCTACACATTTAAAGGATAAGGTAATTAAAATCCATAATCTAAAAAAACCGATTTAAATATATAAATTTAAGGTAAGCCGCTTAATAAAGAAAAAAAGCACTAGATATTTTAAAGGAAAGGATTTAATTTAATTCATCAAGCTAAGATAACTCTTAACGAGTTTTTAACTGGTTGGCAGCATGCTTTGCCATTTCTAGATGGAAGCATTAAATACATTTAAATAAAGCCAGAGGAATTCACCAATTTCAGTAATTTTATTATTTTTTAGAGTGTAAGAGAACAGTCATAGGACTAGGATTACCTATTTTTAGACAAGAAAACTAGTTCGGCAACTTAATAATTAAGTTCGAGGTATAATTTCCTCTTTATAACTAAATAACTTCCTTCTTGGATTAAAATTTATAGCTTTTATTTGTTGGAGATAATAAATAGCAAGTATCAATTCCTTAAGGCAAAAAAGTGTGTAAAATATAGGATTTTAGAAATATTCATTTAAATCCAATTTAAGAAGAGTCTAGAGAAAACGAAATATTAGAGGATAAATACAAAAAAAACCAGAATTGTGGAATATTTTAAACAAATAGATTAAATATCGATTTATAATTATTCCTATTAAGCTAATAAAAGCAATATATCTACCATATATTATGATAACTTAAAGCAAAACTTTAAAGAATTATTTTTAATTATGCTATTTTAAGATAAATTAAATGATAAAAATCTAATCTTAAAGCTTTCTAAATTATAGGCTAAATATTAATAGATAAATAGCAAGCTTTGAAAGTATAATATAATAAACGTTTGATTATAAAATTAATAATGACTTAGAAATATTTAATTATGCTTATGATTATTTGCTTATTAATATCTAATTATAAGATATTTCTATTCTTAGAATTTTAAATGAGACTAATTTTTTGATTGTAAGAAAGTCCATTGTTTATCCCTTTTAGACATAATTTATAAATAACATTTTAATATTCTTTAGTTCGTATCATATCAAATCGTAGTTAATTAAGTTCCAGACTTAAAAAATTAAGAAACTATTTATTCTGGTCTGTTGTTAGTTATATGATATCACAATTCTCTAATAAGTTTAGATAGCTAAGACACTCCAAGCAGTATATATGTGTTTTATTCATTCTTCAATTGTTTGCTAATAATAATTAGATGAAAGAAATATTATAACAAGAAACGATTAGGTTACTTATATTAATAAATCTAATAGACAAATTAAAATGAAGGCATAAACCTCATTAATGAATTTATTCTCTTTTTACTACTTTTATCGATACTTCATTCTGATATTTTCTATTTATTAATTCTTCATTAATTTAAAATAAGCAAAATTAAATTAGATATGATTCATATAATAATTATGTAATCAATTTTAAATTAATGATGAGACTTCTTAGTAGAGTGTGAAAGACAAGAATCATAGAGTCTAGCATTTAAATGAAAGAGATTTAGTGATACTATATTTAATAAAACTATTTAAATTAATTTGAAGTTTGAGAAGTTTTTGATCACTTTTTGCTTCCACCTCCAGTTGTTTGGAGTCCGAGGAAACTTTTAAAGGAGTCATAAATCCACCATTGTAAGCCAGTTAGCGTTCCAATCATAATAATTCTTGTCACTAGTCCTTTTGTGGCGAGACCGACAATACCGTAATTATTAACAATTTATTTAATAGCATCGACGTTTGATCCTTTGGTTTTAATTTGATTTAATTTAGAAACAATTGTATCAGCTGGATGAGAAACAATAGCGCAAAAAATACCAGCCCAATAGCCACTTAAAAATGAAATGGTAAGCTACTAGCCCTTTGAGTAACTTTCTTTAGGAGCAGTGAAAATGTGATCATAACAGAAGACAACAGTTCTCTCGAACATTGAGAATTTCATCATGGTATAGGGAACTTGTCTCAACCATAGAGGTGCTAATCCTTTGTAAAATCCATTTATACCTTCCGCTTCCATTATTTTGGGGAATCCTTCCCTAAGTGTTTTAGGGAATGTTCCTTCAGGAGAAGTTTGGATTCTTACTTTAACTGATTCCATGGGGCAAAGGAAAACATCAGCAATAATTTCTGCGCAAGCAGAAGAAACGAGCCAACCAACAGATCTATATTATTCAGCTTTATCTCCAGCTAAGTTCTTATATACATCCTTGAATATTTCGTAGAAGCCGAATTTTCCAAATCCTTACATAGAATATCCAAAAAATGTGGGTGCCCAGCCAAGACTCATCCACTTTGTTCCTTCTTTAGCGGTCAAACCTTTCAAAGTACGGATAAGTCCTTGGTAAAGCTCAGGATTGGTCTGCATTCGGCATTTAGCAATATCCAGTGGACAAACAGCTGTATGAGTTATTCCGCAGGACAGAACGCCTCCTAACATACATTTGCTGTAATATGACATATCATGCTTTTCCACTCCCATTTTACTAAAATGGAATGAATATTTCGCTTAAATGTTAAAATAAACAATTAAATTATTAATTTAATTTATTTTCATTTATTTCTAACCCTCTTCATCAAATTGCCTGTCAAATATGTCTCCTCGTTTTCTAAGTTAATAACCACCTATATCATTTTCATTGATATAAGAAACCTCTACTTTATAGCCCTATTTTCTATTAAATTTTACTTTTGTATAATATTTAATTAAAAAATAATGCTTAGTTCTTTATAAAATTGAAACATGCTTAATTAATCTCAAAGCATACATTTCTACTCACTTAAAAAATTGATTTAAAGCATATATTTTTAAACAAGCCTATTCAAAAGACTTAGCACTAATAATAAAGCGCAGATATAAGTTAAAACAAATATATTAATAAACCATAGGCAGTTAGATTTACACTTAAGGTATAATAAACTTAAAAAGCTAAATAAAACTAAACAGAGTCTCCCTAAATACAAAAGTTAACTACTATTATTATTTAACATTCTTAACAATTATATTATTTATTTATTTTTACTTGTATTACATTTGTTTTGAATGGATAATTAAGTTTATTTATTTTAAATTATTCAGCATTAAATAAATTATAATGATGTCTACCAAAATAAATTAGTAACTGCAATCAGCTTAAGAGACTTATAAGGATTATTAGTTAGAAGAGTTTATTGCTTTTAATTATTTGTAGTTTAAAGCTATAAATTTATAAGGGCTTTCTTAAACTACTATATGCATTATAGTTGGGTGATTAAATTTAAAAAGAGTACATAGACAATCTTCTTATATAAAGACTAAATTCTAAAAATAGCTATCTTTATAAAATATTATAAAAGAATAGCAAACCATTATAGCTTTAACTATTTAAAAATAAACAATTAGAATCACTTAATTAATAGATGATAAATCATTGTCTAATAAATAAATAAACAGGATTATATTTTCACTAGCAAATACTATAAAATTTATAGTTTATATTATAATTAAAGATCTACATTATACATCTAGATAGGAGCTATTCAATTTTTAAGATTTTGCTAGATTTTTATTATTTAATTTTGGTGCTTTAAGTATTCTAATTTTAGAAATATAAAAATAAATTTAGCTAATTGTAAACAAAGGAGACATAGAGATAGAATATTTTCCCAGTGATAATAAAGGATATTAAGGAATAATTATCTATATTATATAAATTAAATAATAATTTGATAAGTTATCTTTAACTAATTAAACAATAGAGATATATCTTAATTAATTTCCTTTTACTTAGACTTTAATACTTATAAAATTTATAAAAGAATGTTACAGTTACAGTGCTAGCAAAATTTAATAAGAGTAACCTAATAATTTAAAATATTAGTAAACTTAGGAAAAATTTTAAGAGATATTAATTAAAGGATTTTAAATTTAAATAAATAATTGGATAAAAAGATAGAAATTCAGAGTGCTAAGCAATAATAAAATTATTATAGCATTTTATATCTTATTAATAGTTTGTTCATCAAGCAATTAGAATGTTAAAATAATTAGAAAATTAAAGAAGCTATTAGTTATAATCTAGATCTAAAATTAATTATTTAGAGAGTAAATTAAGAAATAAGAAATATTCTAGACTGGATAGAGTTTTTAAAAAAAGTATCTCATCTTCAAATTTTTTAAATCAATGCACATTTAAATTAACTCATAATAATGAAATAAATCATTGTTATAATTTATTTTTTATAGAATTTATTCATCAATGATTAAAGCTAATAAATTTAAATAAAATGAAAATTGCTTTTGAAATTAACTAAGTTTTTTTGTTTATAGTGATTTTGAATTTTTCATATATCTAAATTTTTATCAGTCTATCACTATAAACAATAAGCTCTTTAAATTTCATTTATTTTTTTATATTTTTTCTTTTTTTTTCTATTAACCACATTTTGATTTTTTCTTTTTTTCTTTTTTCAAAAAGCAACAGACAAATTTAATAATCTTTAATTAGCTTAATTTACGAATACTTCCTTAAACCTTTTTGTTAATAATAGAGATTTAAATTGAAGGTATTTGATTATTATAAGTTTTAACATTAAATACGAAATGCTTAAATTTAAATAATCTAAATTTTAATAGCTTTCATATTTAACTTTTAATTAATTAAAGATTATTTTAATTTTGGTAGTTTTTATTTAAAAAGAGAAATTTAATAATTTCTATTTATTTTATAAAATTGCTATAATGCTAGTTAAATGCATTTAAGGATTTTTTAATGATAAATAAAAAAAATTTCTATTTAAAATTTGTGTTAGTTTAAGTTCAAATTTCTTAAGAAGTTGGAATATAAAATTGCTATTTTGTTTGGAAAATTTTAACTTAAACTTAGATTATTTTATTAATTTAATAGAATTATAATTATCAGGATAAAAGACATAGATAAGCTAGGAATATAATAAAGTATATAAAAGAGATAAAAAGTGTTATGAATTATTAGATTATTAAGTGTAAAATAGAAAATTATTAATTAGAAGTATCTACAAAATGAGCTATTAATTCAAAAATAAGCTTAATTTTATATTTAAATCTATTTTAATGATTGGTATATTGACTAAGTCTATTTTTTATAAATTATTGGTTGATAAACAAGCGATGTAATGTAAGATGTGATTGATGTTAAAATTTAATTATATTATGTAAAATAATTTTTTTGTTTTGGGTTTCAACAATTTATTTAAAAGTGAAAATCACTTATTTCTTCTCGATATCTACTAATAGAAATTTACTTAAACCTTTCATTGAATTAACGAAGCTATTCTTCTTTAATTTTAACGTTGTCAAATTCTAAATATCTCAAATTATTGTAAATAGGATAATCTTTGCCTTTGAAATCTTCTGTAAAAAATGCTCGATAAGTAATAAGAGAATTATTAGAAAGGTTCAAAGAAATTAGTTTGGAACAATTCTACAATATTTTATCAACATCTTCATCAGCTAAATTACAGTTCATAATAGCCAGCTTTCTTAGAAATTTCAGTTTAGTTACATGTTTAATTCAATTTTTCCCTTAAATAATACAGTTATGTGACTAAAAACTTTCTATCAAGGTACAGTTCTTACTCATGATTTGCATTGCTTCACTGTTCAAATTTCTCAAGTAAGTAAGGAATACTTGCTTAAGGTTTATGCAGTTAGCAAAAATATATGAAACAGTTTCATTTGTAAGTTAGCTCAAGTTAGCCATACTAAGTCTTGAGTAATTAATTCCATAATTTCCTATCTAAGAAACAGCTGAATTTGAAAGTTAATTCAAGCTTTCTAAGTATAGAGAATTTAAACCATAACTATTTTAGAGTAAGAGAATTAAGTTTTCGTCACTGAACTCATTGCAATCATATATATCAACCTACTAAAGCTAGGTACTTAATTAAAAAAAGCTAGAAAAATCTTATGATGTAAAAGTGGATTTTCAAATAGTAAGGCTTTATATATTGTAATTAGAAAGCTTTTATAAAATTATATTAGATTATCTCCCATATAACTCTATTCTTAATAAATTTGGACATAAGTCTAAAAAGCTTTAAATCTATTCATTGTCATCTAAAATAATTTCTTCAGTTTTATTTCCTTTAATTTATAGATATTGGTGAATTAGATCGTAATTAATCTTGTAGCTATTTATTTTTATTACTTTTAAATCTAATTTTTAGCAATAGTCGTTCAGAAAGCTCCCAGTTATTTTATTGCTATCCAATTCTATATGCTATAGATGAGATAATTTTTAAAGGAAACTTAAGTTTTAATCTTACACTTGTAATTTAACTAAAGCCAGCTTTTTTAAATAATAGCAAAGAGATACATTCTACATAATAAGCTCAACTTTTAAAGGTCATTTCATTATATGAATTTCCTGCAATTTCATTGCGTCAATTTTTTAACTTTATTGCTGCTTGAACTAAATGCATCCATCAAATGTCTTTTAAACTAACTCACACAAATTTTCTGAAAAATAATCAGAATCGATAAAAAGGCTTCTGACTTCAGAGTGCATTAACTGCTTGAAAGTTCATTTCATCATTCATAAGACAAACTGCTAATTTGTTGAGTATTTAATAATTTTTAGTTCGTTAAATTGATACTTAAATTGGTAAAGCTTTCTATTAACTTGTTATAGAAGAGCAATATCTTTATTTTCTAAGAATTAGAATATGAACTAGAGAATATTATTATTTTATCAGAATATTTAGTATTTTCCTCCCAAATTTTGTGCTTATTAATCCTGCTTTACAGCTTAATTCATTTCTATTTATAATTCATTTCTTTAATCTTCCTTACTCTTTGTTTAAATTTAAAAATATAGGAATAATAATTTATATTTCACTTAAAACTAGTTTTGTATAGCCTTTAAATTAATTTAATAGATATTTCTAGGAAATATCTAGCTTTTAAAAAAGGATGATTAGCAGAAGCTTTTATATCTTTAGTATCATTTAATTTTAGTTTTTAATTTTAAAAAATTCTTTCATTTCTTATTTTAAGACTGAAGCATAACAATTTTTTTAGGATTGAAACACACTGTCTAGCTTGATTTTATTTGCTTAATTTTATAATTTACCAATTTATGCAGATCAATTCTTTAATTACTTCAAGCAGTTAAAATAAAAAGTAACTAGATTATTTAACTAGACTTTGAAGATAGAGAAAAAAGAAATTTAAATTAAATCCTTTATATCTTGCTATATTTTAGATATCTAGCAAGTTAGATATATCTATAATTTTAAAATAAGCTACAATAGTAAGTTTTATAATTAATTATTTAAGCTTTAAAATATCAAACTCTTAATTAATATATGGACTTTTATTAAATTAGTAGAAAAATAAATAAAATTTAGTAATTTTTAGTTTTTAAGCAAAATAATTATAATCAATTTAACTTCATCATAATTGTATCTACTTCTTGCTAGCTTTGAGTCTAAATAGCTTTATCTTTTTTCATTTTTTTTAACTTTAATCATATAGGAGTTCCCTTCTAATTTGACAGATTTGATGTCCACTTAAAAATGCCTTGTTAATCAAAATTTAAAACATTTAGAGAATATTGCTATCCTTGATTGAATTATGGTCATTTTTTAATAAATAATTAAGTCTAAGATTTGAATTATTTTCTTTTTATCAGGAAAATAGACAATTCGGAAATAAAAATAGCAACAGCCAATTCTCTTTTTGTAAAATTTATCTTCCAAACACTTTACTCAATGTTCATTTTATTGAATAGCTATTTTTTATTTTTCTCTATATTTTATAGAATATTCTTCAAACATTAAAAAAATCATATTTAAAGCCGTAGCAATCAAAGCTTTATAAAGGAAGAATTTTTTTCGTAGATAAACAAAATTTTTCACATCTTGATATTTTACTTTTAAGCATAGGTTTCTAAATAGTGTAAATTCCATTTTACTTGTGTAATTTGCTCTTTGATTTTTTTTTGAAAAAAGTATATAATTGTTTTCTGCTTTGCTTTTATAATAAACTACAAATTTTTATCATTCTCTTCTTAATTTCCTGATCTAGAAAGTTGTCTTCTCTAATACATTCTTTATAAGAGTGTTCTCAATTCATAGGCCTTATATATATAGTCATCTAATTATATAATTTATAGTTGAATATATTTTTTAAACGATGAACCTGAGTCAATAGTTACAATATATCAAATAATTTTCAAATAAAAAAGCTTTTCAAATTTCTTATTTAATAACTACCATACCCATAATAGAAATATCTAGTTTCCTTTATTTTTTTCTATTTCCTTACCTTTTCATCAACCAAATAATTTAGATCAAGCTTTATTACTTCTCTCTTTAATGTCTTTATTTCTAGGCTACTTTAATATCCATTTTTTAAAAGCTTTATCCTAGTAATTTATTAACTAAAGCAAGCTTAATTAAGTTGATAATAAATTCTTATAATTGTTTAAGAGAACGTTTACTTAGTCCTTTACTTCTAATTAGTCTAAAAGTTAAATCTTTTTATTTGCTTATGATTCCTAAATTTAAAGCTTACTAGCTTTAAGCGAATTTTGAGAAAGGACTTTTATATAATTATCTTTCTAATTAAAAATTTAGATTTATTCAATTAAACAAAACTACTAATGCTTAAATAAAGAGAGATAAAGATAATTAGCATATATTTAGTTTATATAAGCTTTTGACTACGAAATTTAAATAGGTAGACTTTCAAGTATATTAATGCATAACTATATTAAAATATATCAACCTTAATGATATATAATTTAATAATTTTCTTACTAAATTAAATCCAAACAAACCAATAATGAAATGATTTATATCTATTAAATTATTGATTCTACTCTTTAGAATATTAACTAGTTTTTATAATTAATGAAAAAGATATAAAAGCTTAAAAATTTAAAAAAGGCAATATTTTGATAGATCATATATTAATATCGTTTAGTACTTATATGTTCATTAATCCATTTACTCTAGAACTGAGTTTAAATTTTCTAAATTAAACTTTTTGATTTAATTTCTTATTTTTGGAAGCTTAACTTGCTTTTAAATCTTAGAATGGCTTATTTTTTCTTGATGAGGCTTTATTTTTTCTAGATGACAAGTTTTGCTTGAATTAAATGAAAATTCATATTGCTCCTGGTTATATTAGTTATCTTATTCAATAACCTACTACTAAGTTTAAGCTTATGAAGAATTAATTAGTTCCTAAGATGTAACATTAGAACTTCCTCTAAAGCTTAGAATAACATGTCTATCTTTTTATAGCTTAGCCTCTTAGAACCTCTCATTCAATTCTTTTATGTAATCATCAAGTAAGCTTAGCTCTGGGTTTATTCTAAAAGCGAATCTAAAAAGTTTTACTTTATCCAGTTAATGTCTCTTTAGCAAATCAGGAGCTTTTTTCATAAGTCTAATTCCAAGGATAAGAATAAAGAGAAGAACTAAAAATAAAACAGCAATAAAGGCTACATTGACTTAAAATCCAACTTGAAGATGATTGAATAAAATACAAATAGCAATGAATCAAATAGTCATGGCTAATAGAGTGATATATAATATCTATATCTTTTAGCATGAAAACTAATTATACTTGTAAGTATAATAAGCAAATTACATTAGAAGGCCAATCATTAAATAATTTTTAGCATCTTCGTGCTTTTCCTTTAGTATTTTATTGATTAAGACAATTATACTAAAAAGCAGATATCTTATAACTAAAAACTTAACTTTAAGCTTAATATTTAGAGAAACTTGCAAGTCTTATAGAATTGGAAGGGTTATTAAAACAAGAGGGATATAAATTAGTAGTACAAAAGAGGAGAGGATTAAGTATAATAGATGAAGGCCTTCATAGCAACAAGTTTTACAATCCTAGTCTAGTAAACTTTCCTTTTAATCAATTAAATCATCTATATTAAGGTCTCTTCCATAAGTACAAGCATAAATATCTAAAAGAACAGAGATAATTGCAACATAGGAAACCTAAACGATAAAATAAGAATATTTAAACGAAAAATTTCCAAACTACTTTATGATTCCTATTTTACTGCATTTTATTTCAATTTTAAATAAAATTGCTAATATCATAACTATTTAAAATACTGAAAAGGATAAACAAAATTAAGTGAATGTTCAGAAAGTGTAAGATGAAGAAATAAAGTCGTAAATTCTTAGAATGGAGAGATTTACAAAATATTAGGCTTCATAAGCAAGAATTATTTTTACTTTTGGTCCTAATGCTATGATCTGAATAGCTTAAATTATTGTCATTATTAAATAGCATTCGTCTTCAAAAGTCATTCAAGTTGTCTTCTTAATCTAAATAAATTAAGCTTTTTAGTATAACTTGATTACGAAATAAGAGCTTAGTAGAACTAAAAGAATATAGCCGCAAAATATTCCTATTTAATATGAGTAACCTTTAGTATATTCTAATACTCTCCTAACAGAAAAGTCGCATTCTTTATTATATAATTCGAAGGTATCTTATGGAGTGTTTTTTGTATTATCATTTCATACAATACCACCGTTTATTTCTTCTCAAACTAGTGAGCAAGTAAGGCAGTATTTTTCAGCAACTACATATTTTTCATCAAGTTAGTTATCAAATAGATAGTTAGTAATCGTAAATAAATTAACATCCCTGTAATTATAATTTTTGCTGAATTTTACGTTTCCCGAGCAACTAGTAAATTGGTTATCATGAAAATATTGGGTTAATAAAGTAGAATTATAGTAGTCTCCTCCATCTTATGTTATTTTATCTAAACCATACGCAATTATAAATAGAATTTCTCATCCATCACAAATTATTGTATAACTTTAATCACATCTTCGTTAGATAACGTAATCTTTCATTCCTTATTACCCAATGTATTAAGGGATTCCTGGAAATATTGTTCCAGTAGTAATGTTTGTTAATTTTCATTGCTCTTCTTTGCTTTTATAATTAGTTACAACTAGCGTAGGAGACAAAATGGTAATAAAGTTTACATCTCCTTTTTTCCAACTTAGATCATAAATGTTATTTCAAAGCTTTCACATATTGAGTAGATTAATGTAATAGAAAATTCTGATTTCATTTTTTACAATTTATAATGCTAGATCTTTATAAAATCTATCTTCCTCTGTTTAGTTCGTATTGTAGTTATTCACTATTCTAGTTTCCATTTTATTAGCAATATATATATTATTTTGTTATGCTCATTTTATAAATTCTTAACATATTATTTATCCAGAAGCCTAAGAATTTTCACATAAAAGACCTATTTTTTTCCATTTTTTTCTACGAATCAGCTACTAAATCAAGCTACCGATTTATTAGCCTGGAACATTATTATTCAAAGTTGAAGGGAATAGGCTCCTTTCTTTTAGCATCTCGGAATTAATGGAAGTGTAAATATAAGAAATGTCTATATTTTGATCTTATAGTAGCCAGTAAGTTTAATTTATGCTATATTCGAAAGATGTACCTATGAAGACAATTCCCAAACTCTTATTTTAGATTTCTTTCAAAGTATGATTATAATCTCACGAAAACGCGCCATAAGATAGAGTTAATCCTTTTAGATGATAATTTTGTAGGATTTCATTATCTTAGTTTATATAATCCAAAGCACATTTTACTTTTTTGTATTAATTCACAATATATTATTAACTTCTTAAGCCAAAAGGTTCATTTTCTGCTGTTGGATAGCTGATTGTGAAAGAGAGTTTATTGGATGGAGGAGTTTTAGTGGAGCCAGGCCAAATTAAATCTTGGGTAATTTGAATTTCTTTTTCTGATATTTTCATAGCATTAACCTTCATTCCATTTTACATATTAAACAGTGTAAAGTATTAACTTTAACTATGGTCCTATAAGCATTTCCAATCATTGTAGCAGTTAGTCAATTCTTGTAAGAATAATTTCAAATAGAAATAAATTTAGGCTTCTATATCTTTATGGATATACTCAAAAGTTGCTAAACCCATTAATCCATTTTTCAGTATTTCTAATTTAATAGCTTCGTCATTTCAATTTTCAACTAAAAAATTAGAGTTTTCCAAGGTTAAGAAATAAGCGTAATTTTCTGTAGCAAGTTTTAGATTGGTTAAAAAACTTAAAATTCATTAGATTCAGCAGCTATCTGCTGAAATAACTATTATATGCGAGCCTAATCTTCTAAATTAGTTAGGAATTCAGAAATACTATTGTTCTTTTATTTAAGAGTCATCACAATTACCATTTGGAAAGGGAATTAATTCTACAGAATAGGCAGCTCTTTACTTTAAAATATGAAATGTCCTGTAATATTTTTCATGGCTTTGTTAAATGATAGATACCTAAGTTCAATTATATTTTTCGAAGATCAAATTGAAAGCATTCGCTTCTTTTTCTGAACTTGGAATAATTTGAATTGCTTTATTTCGTATAATTTAGTCTTCATATCGATAAGCAATTAAAATCTTTAAGTTAGTTTTCTATATCAGCTGAAGTTATTAAGTAATGATTTTATTAAATGTGACATCTATTAAAATAGTCACCTGTCATTCCTATATTAACTCTTCTAAGCTTTGTAGGTCATCTATTCCATTAATCTCATAAATGAAACCAATTGAGTATTTTCCTTTCAGTTCTCCTTCATCTATCTATTATTCCAATTTTTTATTCAAAGTTTTAGGAGTTTATCTTGAGCTCAAAATTCCAATTTAAGCTGCAGATGAGTAAAGAAGAATATGAAAATAGAGCATGATGATTTTAGCTACCATTTAGTTTACTAATATCAAAGTTAATAAATTGAAATATAATTATAGCAAATTAACACTCTAATGCACCAACTTAAATTGCTTACTTATTTTTTTTAATTAATTTTATTTTCTTAATCCCTTCTAGTATAACCCCTATCTTTTTTCCCTAGTTATTAATATAGGAGTAAAAAAATAATTATTCCTTCAAATGAAAATGAAGTTAAAAGAGAGTCATTATTCTCCTTTTTATTAGCTAGCTAGATTTAGATTTAATAGAAGCTAGTAAGAAATAGTGAACATAAAGATGCTTTATTTTAATAGGATGATTTAATTAAGAGAATATAATCCTTAATTTTAGTTACTTTTACTTATGATGTGACTTTTGATATGCAATTCATTCAAATTATTTCAATTCTTTTTAATTAAAACTTAACTTTTACAAGTAAACCTTTAAATTCTTATTTAGAATTCAGTATTTCATTAAGATAATTAATCAAAATCAGAACATCAAGCTTTATTTTATCCCTTTTAAAGCTAAGATTTATGAAGAATCTCTTTATTTGATTTTAAAGTCTAACTCCTCTTAATAATAAATAGACTTTAGATTCTAATTATTAAAGCTAATTTTAGTTTATTAATGCATTAATAATTAAAAATAGCTATTAAGATAGTTTAAAATCAAATTAATAAAGCTAAATGCTTGCTGCTTATTTTAATAGCTACAGTTTATATTAAATCTAATAAGAACACTGTATTGAAGTTAAAGCTTAATTGGTTTAAATCTATACTAATGGTTATAAATATTTTGTTAAGGCTTTATTTCGTTAAAAGCTTTATAAAGCGAAAAAGATTCCTAAATTATATAAAATATAAGCTAAATTTTAATTATCATAGCTTTGTATTAGTATGATAATTGATTAAGTGAATATATTAAAACTAAGCATATGCTTTAAGAATTATAATTAGCAGTTTTGAAAAAATTAGAAATATTGTTCTAGATACTTATTAAATCATAACCAAATAATAGAAAATAAAAAAGCCACTTATTAAAGTTATTTGGCTAACTTCTTTTTAGATAAGTGAAGAAATCAATCAATTATAAATAGTTCTATATAAATAATTTTTTATTATGCTTACTAACCATTCTTTAGTCTTAAACTTCTAACCTTTTTGCTAGCTTTGAAAATTTGGCTTATATTTATAAGAGTTTTCTCAAAAGGAAAATATACAAATATTCTCACCTAAAATACGATTTTTCTAGTAGATTATTGTTTAATTTCTTTATATAAGACTTAATTTAATTACTACTAGAAAGTTAAGCTTTCTTTACATTTTTTAGAAGCAAAACTTTTTCTTTGATTTCTTAAGCATTTAAAATTATACTGGGTGCAACTTAACAAAACTAACTTATTAAAAATTACATTTTCATAAAAAATAGTCTTTAATTGTTTTTATCCTTCAAATACCTTTCATTAGTTAGACTTATTTAAATTGTCTTATAGTTATTTTTCTTAAGGTAATGCTCCAAGCTTAAAATACATAATTTCTCTTTTTAATGATAATTTACTACATCAAAAATACTTAGATTCCATTTTCCAGATATAATGCTTATTTTTCAGTATTTCACATTAGCATCTTTTCTGCCTTTATAAATATAAAGTAACTACATCATCAAAAAGCATGCTATTTAATAAATTTTCCATCTTAAGCTTCCAGTTTTGATTTAATAAAGCAGATAAAGAAAATTTAAATTAATAAGCTCATTAATAGAATTTATAATGACTAATTTAAAGTAAAGGCTATCACTAGTTTAATGCTTAGTTATATAGAATATCGAAAGCTAGAAATTCTAATTAACGAAAGGTATATATTAATTCATAAATCATAGTAGGAGTTATCTATTAGTATACATGCTAATAGGCTTAGTATTAATGAATTGTTAAATCAAAAATTTGAATTATTTTATTCTAATTAACCTCTTGAGCATGCATTAGAATATAAACTTTAGTTATATGAAGTTTATAAGTTTATGAGCTGCTTGATGATATAATTAGTTAAATCTTAATAGCTAAATCTTTATATAAAACTTGAATATAAATAAATAAGAAAGAACTAAGAAAAGTATTAAAGCTTGCTATAATGCTTAAAAACCGTTCAAATTTATAAATAAACAGCTTGAAAGAAAATAATCAAATTAGATTTAAAAAGTTTAAGAATGTTAATTAAATTAGACTTACTAAAATAGGAAATATAAGGAATTTATGGGAGAGGTGGCTCTTAATAAATTTAAATAAATTTGAAGCTCCTTTATAATTATCTATTTCAAAATTATAAGATTCCAATAAAATCATTATTAAAAATGCTCAGAAAATGTATAAAGTAGGAAAGAAAAAGCGCTTACAAATGTAAAATAGAATATTAGATAATTTAAAATTCAGTATATATAAAATAGAGATGTGATTACCTAAATTAAGTTAAATTTCAATGAGAGTTAAAAAGTTGTATATAGTAAATTTTAAAGAAGCAGAAATAAACAAAAATTTAAATCTTAGTAAACAAGAGATAAAGTCTATATGCTTAACTATTAAAATCTGGAGATCTTTTATCTATCATTTCAATGAAAATAAAAATTAAATATTTATGTTATAAAAATAATTAAGTTACTTGAGATACTTTAAAAGGAAATTGAACTTAATTCGATATTAAAAAATATAGTGTCCTAACTGTAAGAAAAACTATGATAACGAGTATAGAGTACCGATGATTTTCGAATTTTTGCACGAACTGTGCAACAATTGCGCTATTATAAATTAAATTTCAGATAGCTAATTTGAATGCAAATAATGCTAAAATCTTAGGAATACTTTACGCTAAAACTTCTGAAAAAGATAATTTATAATATAATAAATTAGAAATAACTAAATTCAGCCTCAGGTTTAATAATAAAATTTAATTTGTCTAGATCACTTGGAGTTATGTTTGCTTAAATGCTTATGTTGCAATATTGAAATTTGCAATTAATGCTCAACTTAAATCCACTAAGATCATCAATTTAAACCAAACTAAGAAAATTAATATCATTAATAAAACTTCAACTAAGTAGTAAGCAATCGAATCATTAAAAACTTACAATGAAATAGGCAATTTTTAGAAAGGTCCGAAAAGAATATCTAAAATTTAAGAATCAAATAATAATAATTACATAATTAGCTGGATTAGTGCAAAAAGGGTGTAATTTAGAAAGTAGAAGATTTGTTCAAGGCAAAATAATAAGAAATATCAAATTTAGAAAGGCAGTTAGAAGTAAGCATATAAACTTATCAAGCAAATCTATAATAAGATTATAATTAGACTTTCTCTTTATATAATCTATCATAGCAATAGTAAAATATTCAACAAATGTAAGAGTTTATCTAATAGTTCTTGAATTGAAATCCTTAAAAAATACAGCTAAAAGAATATTAAGATTATGATTTAGAGATGGTTTTCAATTAACCAGCTCTAAATAAAGTTTCAGATAATTTTTAAGATCTTATTTATTTTAGAAGTATTGGATAGTAATATTGGCCATTTAGGCTGACTTAATAGCAATTCTAATCAAATTCGTTATAGAATAGTTCGTAAAATTACCCTAGATTCCAAAAAGACACACAAAGGAGATTATGAAAAAATTTAACTATTTACTCTTATATTTTCACTTAATAATAAAATATAACTAAGCATTAAATTTTTCTTAGTTAGGCTTGAAGATTTAAAGCAGCAAAATCCAACAAATAAATTTAGATTTGAGTGAATTTATTTTCCAAATAATTATTAAAATGTAATAAGTATAATAAATACATTGCCCTTTATATATCATTTTTAATTTTAATTAAGCCTTTGAAATGCTAACAGAACTTAGTTAGCTGCTTTAAATCATTAGATAATCTAATTCTGTAAGCTTTTATAGCTTTGCATTCCTTCTGTATAGTTATTTCAAAGATTTGCTATATATTCATTCATTTTAGTCTAAAGTATGCAACTCTCTTATCATTCAAATCTAACTCTCTAATTTTTTCAATTTGTCTTAGTTACTTAGAATTCCTATAAATTTCTTTGTAATATTTGTACAAAACGAATAACTTTTAAATAGTTGTTTGAAAGATAATAATTGTCTAGAAATTAGTTAATGAATATAAATAAAGAACTTAGTGAGATAATTAGCGAAGATAAGATAAAGCCTATATAGAGGTAATTAAGACCAAGCTATTTCTAGCTACTTGCATTAGCTAAATCTTACTAAGGAAGCTCTTTTGCTTTTCATTAATATTCCACTAATTTAAAAATCTAAGATTCTATAATGACTAAGTTTATGAATATGGTTGATGTTTAAATTAGTAAGAATTTTTTAATTTAGCAAGAAAAATTTAAATAATAAAAGCTGAATTAAAGAAGGGAATGTAAGGGATTTGAATTAAATAAGGAAACAAATTCTTGCTAGTAGATTTATTTAGAAAGTTAAGATTTGAATTTAAATTTATAAATGGAGGAAGAAATACTTTACAGAACTATTGCTAAATCTATAATACTGTATGGAATATATCAAGCTAGGAAGTAATATTGCTATTATGAGACTGAAGACTTTCTTAAAGCTATTGGATACATAAACTCTGATCTAGTTGATTAAATTTGAGAAGAAAGCTAATTTTTGAATAGAATCTAATAAAGAGAAGAGGAAAAGCAGTCCTAAATACAGAGTGATATATAAGATAGTAATTCGCAGAACAAAGTACCTTCTGTTGCCAAAAGCAATGGTTCAATCTAACATTATAGTTTATTTCTAAATAAGATAAGCAACTTAATTATCTTCCTCTTTAATTATTATATTTAACCTTTCTCTCCCTTTAAATTCTAAGAGCACTAGCTTATATTTAATTATTATGGCCTTAGCTTGTTATTAATTAACCTTAATATCTTAAAATAAATATAAAATATCCCTTGGTTTTGAGGTCTGCTAGCTTGATTAGCAAGATAGAACTTAGAAACTAATTATTCTCCTTAAATTTGTTAAAGTATCAGCATATTAAGGATAAAAAGCTTTTAGTAAGTCTTAAAAAGCTAGTTTTCTACAATAAACAGGCTTCTGAATAATTTAAAACTAGAACGAAATTAGCCTTATTCTCTAGTTAGAATTGATTAAAGAACAGCGAGATAGCATATCTTAACTTTAAAAACTAGGATATTTAAATATTTGAATAACTGAACTTAATAACACAAGTAATTAGACTAATGCTTATATAATGCTTCTTAAATTAAATCTGAATTTATTCAGTCTATATATATTTAACTAAGGAAAAACGTTTTAGAGTCTTGAAATATAAAAAGAAATACTCTCAAGATTATCGAAGTATTGAGATAAATTAATCAATTCTCCCTTGGTAGTTTTGATTTCTTTAGATGAAGGAAAATATAATAATTAAATTTATTTCCTTATAAAAATAAACTAAAAGCATTATAATAGGTATGATCCACTTAAGATAAGCTATTGAAGATACTAATATTACTTTATAGCTTTTAGTTAAAAAATAAAATATTTAAAATACTCATAAAAAAGAATACTGCAAGTAAGGTAAGTTATGATATTGGAAATAAAAATTTTATGAAAGCACATTAATATTAAGTTTAGATAACTATGATAGATATGTTCATTAGTATTTTGCCTTTATACTTTACATTGAAATATATTTTCTTTTACAAATAAAATGAGTTTTATTATGCATGCAAGAAATGGAATTACTATTAGAATTAAATGAAGGATTTCATATTCAATTTTCCTCTAGAGTTCTTATGAACTACTCTCTTATGCTTTCTATAGAAATATTTGGATCTATGTCCCAAGGAAAATTTGCTACTTAAGGAGCCTCTTCCTCTAACATTGGATTTCTTATTTCATCAAAATAAGAATTTTCTAGAGCTTCTTCTATTGTTATCCTTTTGACTGGGTTAAATTGAAGCATTTAATCCATTAAATATATAACTTCAGGAGCTGAGCCTGGAAATAATTACTGAAAATCTGCTTTTTCTCTGGGTTTGAAGGACTTTAAGTATTCTATAGCCATTTCATCCGTAATAAATAAAGAGTCTGCTTTATCTTTTGGTGTCCCTAGAACATTCAAAATTACATTAAGTTAATCTTACTTAGAACTAGGAAATCCAAGGACCTTTCTTTTTGTGTTAAAATCAGGACTGAGAGGAAAACAACTAGTTCCAGGAAAAAGAGGACTTCTCTACATAAAAGTGGGAGCGTTAGTTTTTAAAAGAGATTATAGTTCTGCAATAATGCATCCAAGGGACCATATATCAATCTTTGTTGTATACTAAGTTTCTAACAAAATTAATTCTGGAGCTCTATATCATCTAGTAACAACATGGCCTGTCATTTAAATTTTTAGTTACTTGTGCGTTTTACGTAGCTAAGATTTTTTAAAAGTCCCCTATGGAGCTTTCACAGTTTTCGATTTAAATGGCTATCGTTAAAAATTTTTATGCTCTTTGTTTTCTTCCAATGACAACGCTTCTAAAGTACCTTAACCATCAATTTCTTCCTACATATTTTATTTTTGCTATTCATTTTCTAAGACTTTTTCAAAAGGCAAACTTCTAGATAAACCAAAATCACAAATTTTTACTGTACAATCTTCATTTAACAAAATATTTGCTGGCTTAAGATCTCTATGCAAAATCCCAGCTGAATGCATATATTTTATACCACATAGTATATTGTACAAAATTACTTTTATTTGGTTTTCATCTAAATGCAAGGCACTTTTTACAAGTTTCCTTAGATCTGATTAGGCATATTCCATTACTATATACAAGTTTTAAAAGGTATCTTTATCAACTTAAGGAATTATTATTTCATAGATTCTTACTATACTTGGATGATTCAAATGCTTTAGAATAGCTATTTCTCTCAGAATTCGTTTTGCGTCCGTAACATCTTCAAAGATATTTGACAGCCTTTTTATAGCTACTATTTCTCCAGTTTAAGTGTTTTTCGCTTGATATACTTAACCGAAAGATCCTTAACCTAACGGCTTTAGAAGTTAATAATCTGGCCCAATTGGTCACTCTACCATGTTCTATTCAAATTAAATTTTAAATCCTTTCTTAGATTTAACTCCTTCCATTTTTTAAGCAAAGTTACTGCAAATTAAAGTTAAAATTAATTAAATAAAGCTTAAGCTTGTAATTTCAACTACCATCTCCTCTGCATTGTTAAATTCCTCCATTGCTTTACCCATATAGATCCGTATTATTTTAAAGTCCATTCTAAATTTTAAAGCAGCAGATTTATTTGAAGGTGTAATAGAAAGGAATGCTTTGCTAGTATATAACTTTAAGTAAATATTTATGAAGAAGTTTTATAATTAGGCAGATACTAAGGAAAAGCTTATTATCATTTACTTTTATTAACTATCTTATCACACAAATCAGATATTGTTTAAGCTTATTACCATGTCGGTGCTTCCATGACTAAGATTAAACATAAGCTTTTAATCTAAATAGGGATAATTATCAATTACCTCTGTGAAGTTAAGTTCAAATGGCGTAAGATTCTTGTAGATTTAATAGACCTATTCTGCTAATTATCAAGCTAATCATTAAACTATTAATGATTTATCTCCTAAATTAATGAAATTCCGTAATTTTATAGTAAGCACTAGAGAGATAATTGTCAAACATATGGATAAATATGAAAATTCGAACTTAAATTAAAGGCTATTATATTATATATTTAACACCTACCTATTATATAATACTAACTCTCCAAATATATTTTAGAATGTAAGCCATTGAAACTATCATTAAATCTATTGAGTGTTATTAAAAGAAAGATCTAGTTTAATAAAATAAAATAGCATTAAATCCTTTTTTCTTTAGTTGCATTGCTTTATCTACTATAAAGACATTCGCTTTTATTGTATATCTGAAGGTATTTTTATAAAGTTATTTTAGTTTATTTCTAGTTAAGTTATCGATTATGCTTATAATTTAGTCTTTTATTGGATATATCTATTTTAGTCTTTTGAGAATAATCTGATGCTAGATTATTAAAGTATTTGAGAATAAGAGTTAATTTCCAATAAACTTAGGCTAAAGATTTTTATTTCCTTTTTCCTAAAAACTCATAAATTTATCTCTTTTTGCTTTGGAAATGTAATTTCCTTTTCAATGTAAAAATAAGCATCTTTAAATTAGAAAATTTGAATTATATCTTCCTAATATGTATATACATTTTATAAAGCAGGCTCTATCTATATAATTTATAAATTAGAAATAAGATAATATTTATTTAGAAATTTAAACTTAAAAAATATTTTAAAAAGGCATCTTTATATATAAAAATTGCTATAATGCAAATGCCCCATGTATCAATAGAAGATTATAGTGGCTTTACACATTAATAGACTATCCACCTTGAAGATTTTTATTTTTTTATCTTTTCTACTTTCACCTTCTTTGATTTTCGCTCATTTATAAAATATATAGATTCTGAATCTTATTCAACTACATAGTTCTCAAACATTTTTATTTCCAAGCATGAAATTTTCATATTTTTGTGTATATCTATCTCTATTTATAATAGCTCCATGCTCTAAAATAGCTTTCTTCTTATAATTTACCATCAATCATAATTAATTTTACATATATATATAATCTTTTTTTCTCCAACCTTTACTTTCTCTTTATAACAAGTTAAGACTTTAGGTTAAACCTTATAATAGCCCTTTAAGCAATAGAAAATTCCTATAATCTTCTACTATTAATTTAAAATTACCATTCTTGTGATAAAGTTGAAGATTTTATGTCTTAAGACTAGAACTTGCTTTATTAGATTCCAATTTTCTAGCAATATTTTTGATAATGATAGTACTCTTTGTTAATCTATCTTAAATTTGCTTAAACGAAGCTTGCTTGTACTTACAAAATCATATTGATCTATAATTTCCATTTATATCTTTATAATAATGATAATAATTAATATGGAATATTTTGAAATAGATAAACTCTTAGCATTACTATTTCTTTGAACTGACCCTTAATAAAGATAACGGATCTCATCTACTGAATTGTTTTAGCTAGTAGGGATCGCATAATTAATAAATATATACCACATAATCTAAAACTAAAAACCCCTTCTTAAACTATTATCCAGATATTTTCTTGCTAAATGTTGAATCTAATCAAAGAATTTTTCTAAGTTTATAAATAATCAGAATATTAAAAATCTTTCTTCTAGCCTTCTTTTGGATAGTTGCGCTGATTATAATATTAATTTGTCTAATATTTTAAATTTTTATAATAAGTAACTAAGACTTCAAGCGGCATACATCTTAAACATTACTCTCTTAGTTCTTAATGTAAATTATATTGTATTCCTTCATTTAATTTGTAATAAGGTTTTCTACACATTTGCTTCTATTTTAATAGTGACTTTAACATGTAAGCATCTCTAGTTTCTAAATGAAAATATATTAATAATAATGATTGTAGTTTAAATATAAGTCTAATGATTATGCAATAAGTTAATGAGCATTTCTTCAATGACTATTGATTTATTAAATATACTTAGTTCTATTTTTTCTATAAATACTGCTATTAAAGTTAATAAGGAAAATAAGTTTTCTCTTGCATACTAGAACTATAACTCTTTATAAATAAAAAGATTAATTACCCTCTACTGATGAAATAATCTATTTCTTAATTTTAAGGATGTCTATTAAGCTATCTTGCTTCTAATTAGTTTGTCTTATCGTTCTATATACTTCTATAATATTTTTTCCATTGATCCTCTAATTAAGTTATTACGCTATCTTCTCCATCTAATTAAATAAGCTACACTAGTTAAATTTAAATTATAAAGAAGCATTAATGCATAATAACTAAAGCTTAACGGAAAATTATACCTTCTTATATAACTTATTGTCTTCTAAAGATAGATAATCTATTTATCTTTCAGATTCTTAATATCTAATTTTCTACAATAAGCAATAAATAATAAATCTCTCTATAATTTAGTTCTTTCTTCTAGTTAGGCATAAACCAACAAGCTATATAACTCTATAATATACAATGAATATTGATTATTTATATCAAATAGCTTATATTTAATAGTTGCTAGTAGATTGCTTATACATATGCTGCTTAAAATTTTGATAATATTTGTTCAATAGACTTGAATGAATTGCTTTAATATTAATACATTTAGCTATGCAATTATTATATAGTCACAGATAGATAATTTTAGCAAGCTAGCTATTTTTTAGTTTTCCTGCTTTAGATGAAATAAATGCTAAATTATTAAATTTCATTCAATTTAAATTATTATGAAGTTTAAAGTTTAGTTAATTTAGCAAGAAGGAAAATCTTTTAGTAGCCTTTGACTCTTATATTAAAATAAATAAGTTTAGGCTTACAATTATTAGCTAAAGCTAAATAAATCAAAATAAATAAACTTCTATAAGTATTTAATTACAGCTCGAATCCATCAATTTTAGTAATAACAATTTTATTAAACTATTTGTATCCATGATAGTCAGTCTATTAAGATTTATTACAAAATAAGTATTACACATAACTTATTTAAGTTATAATCTATATAGAACCAATTGCTCGTTAAGAACTATAATAAAGCATAGAGATATGATGAGTTTAATAGTTATTGTTTTAATTTATGCTTTTTTAGTTATGATATTAATAATCATTCTATAAAGGCAGACTCCAAATTTATTTATATTGCTACTACTTTAGTTTTAAATTCTATAATTAAGTTTATTTCTTCTCTAAGTACTTAATAGATGATATGAATGAATTGAAGCAAATTATTTTAAACTTAAATTATAATTAAATAATATTTTATAAGCTTTAGGCTATCATTTTTTTGACGAAGCCTTTGCCTTTTTTAATAAGCACCCCATTCCAAGCATTTTTTTATTGTTTTCTTCTATTTCTTTTTTTAACCATTATTTATTAATGTATTTTTTGATAAAGATACTTAAGCTGTTTTTATGAGAGTATACATCTTCATTTTGCTTCTATTTTTCTTGCCATTACAAAAAATTGATTTTATTTGTTTAAGGTGCCTCAGTTTGCTGTTGTATATGTATTTTATTCAGAATTTTGCAGTACATATTTCTTCTAGGAGACATATTCTTGGTTTCTAATAAGTTTTTGGGGCTTTTTAGTCTTTTATTCGATCTAATTTTAAGATTTTCCTTTAGATCTTGTTCAATATTTTAATCAGTCTTTTCTTGATTTCTTAGTGTAATTGAAGCTAATTAATTTGTTTAAGGAGAAGCTGCTCTAGATAAATTAGAAGAATCGCTATTGTAATTTAAAATTGCATATCTGGTTAATATAGGCTATGAAATCAATAGCTATCTTTTTAATTTTTATTTGCTTTGTCTTTATGTTTGAACTTAGCTTTAGCTTTAGGAAGATAAATATGGAAGCATATTCACTTAATTAGAAGTAGGAGTTTGTAATTAAGAGTCTTTTTATTAAGTATCCTTTAAAAACTTAGTCTTTGGTGTTTAAGATTGCCTTAGCTAAACTTATCTACTCTCTTATTTTTCAATTAAAGGCTCAGGCGATTTATTATTAAGCTTGCTTTTACTTTAATTTTTGCAACTGATGACATATTAAGAAATCTTAGATCCTACTGAAAACGTCCATTATTAATTCTTCCATTAGATCTGATTTGTTTTAATTTGATCTAATTTTTTTTGATCTGAATTAAAGGAAATTTTATTTGTATAGCTTTAATGCTTTTACTAAGAAATCTGCTCGTTTTTAAGTTAGTTTCTATTCTTCTCTTAGCCAGAATAATTACCTTTTAATATTTTAACTCATCTTCTCATTTTAGTTTTATTCAATAATTATTCTAAGATTTGAGGAAATAAAATTTTGAGTTAGTTCTGATCTAAAGATAAAACTATTAACTCGTCACTCTTCACTATCACGCTAAATCATTCAGCTTTTCCAAATAAGCAAGATTAGTCGCCTATTCAGCTTCCCTTCCCAATTAATGCAATATAATCCTTTTGCTTTTAGAGTTGAAAGAAGTCAGATACTTTGAATTTAATTTTTTAGCTGTGTTTTAATATATAACATTCTCCCTCACAAATGAACTAAATCTAGTGAGCAATCTCATATTAATAAAGAATAAACTAGCTTATTTAGTAACTCTTCAAGTGAAATACTTAGTTTAGTGTTTTAATCTGCTTTTCTTTAAAATCGATTTTATCAAAATTAGGAATGCATTGCATCATGTAATTATATTTGAAATCATACAACAAACTTATTTGTGATATTATTGTACTAAGTTCCTTGAAGTCTTTCAAATCAATAACACAAAGTTCAGTATCATCCATAGCAATAGCACTGTACATTCTTTTAGAATTTTATGAGTTATACTTCTAGCTTTATATGAAGTCTCACTCTCCTAGCAGCATTCCATAACTCAAAATATTGATTAACTTTCCATTTAATATGATTTCACTTTCTTTCGCTCCTTCTTTGTGCTTAAGAATCTTTATATTTCCTAGTTTAATTATATAAATCTTGTCTTCTATGAGATCTCCTTTCTTGAAAATGACCTAATTGTAGCCATAAAACTTCTTTCTTGAAACAAAATCAAGTAATCTCATCATTTAGTTTTAATTCGTGGTTATATTAAGTGTCTAAAAGGGTAAAGTAATAAATTTAAACTCGTAACATAACTCTTTCAAATAGATACAGAGAATGGCTTTAATCATATTGCTTTTGGTTTGTATTTTAAGAATCTTGGATAAGTAATCTTTATCTTTTTCCAAGAAGCTTAAGATTATTTTCTTCATTTTTACTATCAAGGCTTATTTAGGGCTTAGTATATTTTCGTTCATTTATACTATTTCTTTTTTAATTCAAGTAATAATTCGTTATTTTTACCTTAGCTATTATAAATTAACACTTATTTGAATAATAAGCAAACTCCTCTCGCTAGAAGCTAGAAAGACATCTTAAAGCATATTCTCAGATACTAGGGTAGTTATTATAAAATGATGGGTTATGTTTCTTGCCATCTAGCTTAGTTATTATATTTTAAAATATAGGTAGGATTTTTAAATAAAAGGTAATGAAGCTATTAGAGGTTGTGATAATTTTAATGATCTACTAATAAAAAGTTCATATAAAGAGATTTATTTATTAAAGCATAAATGGTTAATAACAGCATTTGTTAATTAGTAGGTAAATCTAAATCTTCAAGACTAAAATAAAACTATTAAGAGATATAATACAATATATAACAGGATATATAAATGGAATATCACTTTAATATAAAAAGAAACAAAAGGAAATAATAACTTTAAGATAAATTAATTAAAAGCTAAAAATAAATTTACTATTTAAATATGATTCAGGGATATTTTTTAAACTTATCTAAGCTTTTAACTAGAAAAATTTAAAAAAGTTAAAATTGAGAACTTATCAGAATTCAAATACTAGTCCTTTGCTTATTTTGCTAATTTCTTTAATTAATTTAATCTTATGTTCAAAATATAAAAGATACTAGATAAATGTTCCTTATAGATATAATAAATATTATTATTTAATTTTACAAGCCACATGTAGCAAAGCTATAAGAGCGTAATAATCTTAGTGATTTAATTTCCATAGTTTATTTTACTAAAAGCTTAATAAAATATAAAATTATTGCTAATTTCAAACCTTATATATCAATTATTAATATTTCAAATCTTCATTATAAAAGTTTAAGTTTCTTTAGAGATATATATCTCATCTAACTAAATATAATATTAATATTTTGCTCATAAAAGAATTGGAAAAGATTGAAAAAAAGCTATAAAATTAGAAGTTAATTAAGTATAAAATAGACTTAGTTTATAATTAAATGAGAATTCTATTTTTATTTATTTAGCAATCCTAATTATCTTTTAAACAAATCAAGTTCAATAATAAAATCATTTATAGTTAAATAAAAAATGGGTTAGTCTTTTTTATTTTAATATACTTATTTCAGTTGATTATAAAATAGAAGGTAAGATAATTAGAAATTTTTTTAATCATTTTCTGAATTAAAATTTAAAGAGAAACATTCCTTAGCCACTGTCTCAAATAAATAGCGAAAGAATTTAAAATAAATCTAATTCTTAAGCATCTTTATATTTTATTAATAGCTTTACAGTATAATTTTTATTTCATTTAAAAGCATAAGCATTATAAAGCTTAAAGATATCAAATTATTTAACAGTAATGACTTATTTCTTATTTCATAAATTGAAATTAGAAGCTATCTTTTCTTTAAAACATCTAAGGAAGTTCTATCTTTTAAATTGAAGTTACTTAGTCAATAATATCTCTAAGAGCTTTAAAATAATTTAATCACATACTTATATAACCTAGAAATTCCTTTATTCATCTTTAATTTATGAATTTCCTAATTTAGTTAGAAAATAAAATTTATTAATTTTTGTATAAATATCATATTTATAGGTAAGACAGTGTATAATGTTAAGTATACATTTTAAAATTGTTTCAAAATAAAATAGTAAAATGATAGTGAAATTAAAAAATAGGTGTTTTAAGGATAGTTATAATTAGATTGCTTAAATTTAGAACTTTTAATTTAAAAGATATTATTAGATTCATCTATTTTAATGCTGTTTATTAACAATTTATATTCCTATTTGTTTATCAAATGCTTAATGAATGAAAAAAAAATTGTTTTCTAAAAGTAATTAAAATTGATAGAAGAAAGAAATTATGCGTAGGAAAACTAGTAAATTAAAAATGTTTATTAGATATAAAATATAGAGCAGCTAATAAGAGCTTAAAATGAGGTATATGCCTGATATGAGTAAATTTTATCTATGATTATTATAATTTATTAAGGAGTAGGAAATGATGCTCTCTATAATTTACCTTACACATGAATATATTTCTATTCTCCTTACACTAAAATCATGCTTTCTTTAATCTTATCTTTTAAAGATTAATTATTATCCCACTTATCTGATTTTCACTAAAATTAATGATTTAACTGAAGACAATAATTAGGAATAGAAATTATATTTGAATAGAGAGTTTAAATTAAATCTTAGAGCTAATATCTGTTAATTTCTAAAAATACATTCTCAGCTATAATTTCAACAGTCTAAATATAATCGTTCAAACTTTAAAGCCTTTAACAAAAATTCCCTATAAAAGCATTATTCAAAAGGTTATAATAACAGAGCCTGGAGTGAGTCTAAATAGTAAGTTTTATAGACTGAATAGGTATTAAAGTTAGATGAATAATGCTTAGCATATTATTTGATTTTGATAATTAATTAATTAAATATAAGGATATTTTTATATAAATTAGCGAAGTTTAAAGGATTATAATTAAGTGAAATATTGTTAGAATGGATTTAAATTCATTTTTCAATAATAAGCCGTAATAAGTCCTTTAACTTGAGAGATAAGTATGCGATTTACTTCAAAGCTAAAACTGGATTGAGATTAATGATTAATACATCACTTTGATTATGAAAGAAGATTTTCAAAGAGCAGCTTGAATATTATATCTAGCTAAACATATTCTGGATTTTGAAATTATTCGCCAAAAAGTGACAGAGCAAGTCTTTAAATATATTAAAATAGGAGATGAATAAAAGTTTTAGTGAATGACTTTTCTCCTGAATAACGATTTTACCAATCTGAGGAATAATAAAGAAGAAAGTCCTTTATACAAAATTTGCTAGCATGGAAGACTAAATATCTTAAATATTTTAATTTAATAAACTATTTTTGATGTTGAGTGCTAAAGCAAATTTGGATAAAAAAAAGCAATTTATGTAGCGATACAAGGAGGCTATTATGATATCGTTGAAAGATTGCATAGAGATTTAGGCTAAAGTCTTCCTTAATATATTCCTTACTTTATTGAAAAACTACTTTCTTAAATTATAAAGTAAGGAAATATATAGATCCTCAAATATATATTCTACCAAATTAATGATCCCCAATGAAATAGATATTTAAAAACTAGCACTATTGTACTTGAAGCAGCGATGATACACTGTTTAGATAATGACAATACTGAAATTTTGGCTTTCTTGTTGGATGAAGTTAAAACAGTAGTTAACGTAAATATTCTAAATCCATAGCAAGAAAATAATAACACTTCTTTGTTTGACTCCCTAAAATAGGCGATACAAAAAGTACATATAAAGTCCCTAGCTTACTTAAAAGACGTAGCGATGTTTAATATGTCACCTTCTATTTGTATTTGTGTAAAGGAAATGCATAAAAATAATAGACTATGTCTAATCTCATTGTTAAGTGATGCGATAACTACAGAAAATATTTAAATTTTAAAGCTTATCGTAGAAAAATACTAGATGAACCTGTCTCAACTAGAAGAAATTAACTATCAGCATCCCATCTATATTTTTCTTTCCTCCCATTAGTAATCAAATTAAGAAATTAATTATGAAGCTTTTGGATATTTAGTACAGAACATCGAGGATATAGAAAGATATAATGACTCAATTCTAAAGTGCATATTTACTTTGAAATCATAGTAAGTAGCTAAGCAGTTATATTCTATTTATTGTAGTGAATTGGAATAAAAGAACATCAACATCAAAGCACTCATGGGTTATAGTCAGAATAAAAAATTAAAGAAAAATGTGCCCTTCGAATAGAATCCTGGTAAAAAAAGAAAACTTAACGAACTTCCAAAAATTTAATGAATTGCCTTATTAAACTATTTCGTTGATTACGCTATAATATTAAATATTTTAAACTAGCATGTATATCTTCTCTTATACTCAAGTCTTAGCCAAATGAATATATTGAAATTATTAAAAGATCTATAGGTATTTTCATTCTAATTGTTACTAATTTAATATTAATACAACTTCCTAAGTTTTATGGTATATCTATGATTATTTCCTTTTATAATCTATATTAAATTAGTTGAAAACGAAACATCTTTTTATTTAATTTAAACAAGCTTATTATTATTAAATTTGCTGCTAATAAGGAGATGAAGTATCTATAATAAAAATTGAGTAATGTTTACTTTTATTATTAAATTGCTTGTATAAGTTTTACATTAGATCAGGAATTAATAATAGGTAAACATTATATTAATAATAAACTTAATTACTTGTATATATCTATTGCTTGTATTATATAGATTAAATAACTTTAACTTAGAGATATTATAATTAATTTTTATGCTGCTATAAGATTAAATCTTCTAGCAAGTTTATTTAATATATACATCTAAGGTCTGTCTAACTTGGGATTTGCTTATAGAGCAAATTATTTATTTTTATGTGCTCATCTGGATTTTATCAATTATTATTAATACTAAAATTTATAAAAAAGAGAGTTTAGAAGAAAATGAAGCAAGCTCTTAAGTTTTTTCTTAGCTTTTGACACTTTTTTAAATAAATCTTTATAAATGACCTTATTATTAAAAAGCATCTAGTTAGACAATGTAGTTAGTTATTTTCTTAAATAAAAAAATAAAGTTTAATAAAAGAAAAAGAAGAGAGATTGCAAAGAAGATTTAAAGGAAAGAATAAAAATGTTTAATTTAGTAAAGAATGCATTATTAAGAAATCAAAGGACTTTTTCTACTAGATCAATTGAACTTAATTTTTCCTAGGAAGTCTAATATGCTTTACGTCAAAAGAAACCTATCGTCGCTCTTGAATCTACCATTATTACTCATGGAATGCCTTATCCTGAGAATTTATAAACTGCTTAATAAGTAGAACAGATTGTAAGAGATTAGGGTTGCATACCTGCAACTATAGCTATTTTAGGAGGGAATATTTAAATTGGATTAGATTAGAAGCAACTTGAAAATTTAGCTGCTTTGAAAAGAACAGAGGTTGTTAAAGTAACTTCTAGAGATTTAGGCTATATTTTAGCAAATAAAATGAATGGAGGAACAACTGTTGCTGCTACCTTGGTTTTAGCGTAGTAAGCAGGAATAAAAGTATTTGTTACAGGAGGAATAGGAGGTGTGCATCGTGATGTGAATGATAGTATGGATGTTTCAGCAGACTTGGTGCAACTTTCCAACTCATCAGTTATTTGTGTTTGTGCTGGAGTGAAAACAGTTTTAGACATTCCAAAAACCTTAGAATATTTAGAAACTTTTAGTGTGCCTGTCTTTAGCTACTAAACTGAAGAATTTCCTGCTTTTTTTGTAAGAAAGTCAGGCAGTAAAACTCTTTAGGTAAAGTCTTCTGAGGAAATTGCAAAAATATACAATTTTAATTAAAGTCTTGGATTAAAAAGTGGAATGCTGATTGGAGTTCCAATTCCTGAAAAATCTTAATATTTAAAAGTTTAATCAGCAATAGATTAAGCTTTGTAGGAATGCAAAGATCAAAATATAACAGGAAGTAAAATTACTCCCTTTTTATTAGCAAGAGTAAAACAGCTGTCTGGAGGGTAAAGTTTAGAAGCTAGTAAGTATTCATATAGATATTAGCTTGATAAAAAATAACGCCTTAATCGGATCGCAAATATCAATTGAAGTAAATAAGTTGAATCCTTGACGAAAAAATTTAATTTAAAAACATTTAAATTTAAAATAAACTAAGAGTCCTTTAACTATACAATAAATTAAAATAGGAACATTATATTTCATTTAATGCTTAATATCAAATTTTCTAAGAAATAAATGAATAATAGATTCTCTGTCTATTTTAATATGCTTTAAAATTTAAAATTTATAAAGTATTATCTATGAAGATAGAAAATTATATCATTTTATAAACAAATTTAAAATTAAATTTTAATATATTTTAATTTTTTAGTTTCATCAAAATTCGAAAAAATTACTATCCTATTTTTGGCGAAATGAAGAGAATGATCTGAATTTCTCCACTAAAATTTAAATATCTTTTATCAATTAATCATCAAGATATAGCTAAATTTTGATAATTTCATTTAATAAATTTGCAAGTTCCTTAAATAAATAATTTCAATTACTTTTTGTCTTTCAATTTTTAATTTCAATCTGCAGAAATTTTTATATTTCTAAAGTTAGTTTTTTCTTTTTCCTTCTTAATTTAATTATTTATTTATTTATTTATTAAATTTAACACTCTAAATAGAAATTAAGGTTATATATCAAAGAATAAAATATAATAATTGAAAGAAATAACTAATTTAATATATAAAGGTTCATTCAGATATTCTGCTTAAATTAGCAGAGTATTATAATCTTTTATAAATAAAAGCTTATGTCTATTTTGAACTTTATTGTATTTTTTTCTTTATCATAAGTAGATATTTATGATTACAATTTAATATATACCGATTTCAAATAGATTTGTATTAGTATAAAACTTGGATTTAATGATTGCTTTAATTTTATTATTTTTTAGATATAAGCAATTTAAAGTCAATATAGGTTCCAATTTTTTATTTTTAAAGGGTTTTTAATTAAATAGAAGATATTTGAAAATTTAAATAACTAGCATCCGATATTTTAATGATTTGTTATTTATTTTTATTTTTTATTATATCAATATCGCTAATAGATATATTGTTAAATTTATTTTATATTTTAAAATACTATAAAAAAGCATTCCTTCACGATTGTTATTTTTAATATTTTTTATAATATTATTATTCATAGAAAGTTATATTAAAGTTTAAAAATTTTAAATTTTACCCTAGGAATTTATCTTCTATTTATAAATTCTATCTATTCAACTTTCTTAATTTTAAATTATTATTCTTATCATTTTATTTTGCTAAAAGACTAAAATATTAATAATTTTTAACTTTTTTATGTTTCTATTTTTTGATATTTTAAATAATTTTCTATTAGATTTTCTTAAATGAATTATTAATATATAATTGATTATATAAAGTCTCAGCATTTGGATAATCCATAACTAAAGTCTCTTTTATATACATGATTTAAATTTTTCTATTTTTCATATAATTATTTAAGCTATTTATTTTAAATTTTGAGCTTTTTTAGAAATTACTATTGATATATCAAAAATAATTTTACAATTCATTCTCTTTTAACTATTTTTAAGAAAAATAATCTAACAAAAAATAATAAAAATATTTTTGAACATGAAAATTGTGTTAAATTTATAATCTTAAACATAATTAAATGAAAGAGACAAAATAATAAATTTTAATATGGAGCTTCATAATTTTTTCTTAATGCATATATTGCTATAACACAATAAAAATAAATTGTTTGAAAGTTTTCTCTTTTTTTTTTTAGTTTTCTTAATACTTTCTCTTTTTATTATTATACCAAAACTGCATTTTTATTTTATTTTAATCAAAATAATGAATTATTTTTTATAAGTATAAGATTTGACTCAAGACACTAAATAATAAATATTTTTTAATTTATCTAGTTTCTGTAGGTTTATTATAATATATTTAATACTCTTATACTAAAATTAAATAATTTTAAATAAATTTAATAGTTTTTATATTTTGCCTCTTTAAATAAAAAGAAACTTTAAAGAGTTTAAATTTTTCAATCTTATTATATATTTATTTTAAATTATATGCTTTTTAAGAATATAATGTTTAAATATTATCAAATATAGTCAAATTTTGCAATAAAGGTTTATCTATATTTATTTCTTATATTTTTCGTAAAAAATATTTAAAAATTAATAAATTAACAGACATTCTTCAACTAATTAAGCTAATAACTTTTTTTAATTTAATTTTGCTCAAACAGTTTAAATTTATTTTTAAATTTATCTTTAAAAATTAATAATTTTTATTTTTTAGTTTTGTTGACTTTTTAACTTTTTTATTGATGATTAATATTTTTAAATCAAATAATTACTAAAATTTATATATTTAAGATATGCTTTATTTTTTATATAATAATTTTATGTATTTGCTTTAACAAATATTTTTTTAATTTTTCAATCCATAAAATGTTAAGTTTCCAAGACCATAGAAATGTATTATAATTTATATAATTTACAATTAAATTTTTTAATTATTTATTAATTTAAATATTTTGTTTATTATAATAGAAAGTTATTGTTGCTTATTCTATTTTATATTTTTAATCTTATTTAATATTCATTATTCATTTATAAAGAATAAATTTTCAAATTATTAGCCATGTGATATGAGGAAGTAAAATAACTAAATATATTTTAAATTATGCTTATTCACATTTTATATAGCCTAAAAATATTTAATATTATACTTATTAGATTTTATTACATTTCTGATTTAAATCTAATTTATTTATTTCAATGATACCAGATTAAATATTAAAAAATAAAGGAAATTTATCAATAAATTGCTTCCTTATTAAATTTAATTTGAATCTTTATTTTTTTTAATAAATGAGAAAATTATTTGTTCAAACTATACTGAATTTTAGTTAAATTTAAGCTTTGAATAAATTTATTATAATTTTTCATTATTATCTAAATCTATAATAAACTAGTTATTTATGAATTGAGGATATATTACTCTTTTATTAATTAGTTTTTAAGTATTAATTCCTTTTTCTTTATAAATTTATATTTTCTTTTTTTATTAGTAAGGTAAAAGTAATTTTAGTGTTTCAAAGAATTATTTTAGCCTGTTTATATTCCTTTATATTTTTTAGATTGTCTTATTTATTTCCTATTTAGGGAAATATCATTCTTGTTCTATTGTTTTCAGTAAATTATAAAGATTTTTAATTTATAATCCAATAATTTTTTTCTAGTTACTTTATTTAGTTTTATTAATACCTTTATTTAAGAAACATAATTTAATAAATTTAATTTTTAGAAAATTAATAAGTTCATGGAAAGATATAAAACCATATTTAATAAAGTACTTTAATCTAATTTAATTATAAGTAAAATAGAAAAGTTATAAATAAATAAATAAATAAATTTTGTTATAGAGCGCGTAGCACTCTCGTTGGTGCGCAGCTCTCTAAAAAAGAATGTTTCATATTGACAAGAATGTTTGTTACTAATCAAATTATCAGATACTGATAAACCTAGTTCAATATTGTTATAATTATTCAATACTGATAAAAATGTTCAATACTGATATAATTTAAGAATACTCGTAATCTTATCTACTTGTTGAAGGTCCAAGGACATGGCAGGATTGTGTATAATGCATCACCAAAGCAGAGGACGACATGTGTCAATTATGGGTACTTAAATTCCTCACCTCTGATGAAGCTCGCAATATTATTTCTTTTTCGTTCCAGAATTAAATCTAAACTAAGCCAGTGCCGAAGGTCTAAGAATCTTATGTCTCGAGGCCAAACCAAAGCAGAGGAAGACATAAAGTCGATTATGGGTATTTAACTTCCCCAACCTCTGATGAAGATGACCTTGTTGTTCCCCTTCGAACAACTATGGCTGTTTTAAAAAATATTGTTATAATAAAAATTAAATTTACTCTAAAAATTAGTTTGTTGTCTACATAATTCAATTTCTGACTAACATTTCTTTTTTGTTGATTGCTATAGCAAGATCTTGATTAGCTACTATCACAAAGCAAATATTAATTTATTTTGTTGATATTTTATTTTATTTTTATTTTGAATTACCAAAAACTATGTCATTGTATTTCATACTTTCATAGTTTCTTAATTTAGGATAATCTTAAGTTTTTACAAATAAACAAATTATACGATATCCCTATTTATATAATTTTATCAATCATTATAAGATTTTATAGCAAAATTGATAGTTTAAGACTAGGATTTATTTCTATACACTATATTTCAATTTGCGTAGGTAAATTTCCTCATTAAATTTTATCTTAAAAAGCATTAAATTAAGTTTAGTCAAAATCTATTGATTATTTTTCGTTAAGTATCAACAAATTTAATAATCATTTATATCTAAATAGCAACTTTATTTTATAGATTTTCACATTAAAAGTATTAATTTCTTTATAATCAAATTACTCTTTTTCTCTCAATTGGTTATCGCTTAAGAAATTTAAAGAAATTTCTGAAATTATTGGAAATGTTTAACTTAGAGATATCTTACATTATTCTCTAAAATCTTCATAGAAACTAGATAATTAAAAAAAGAAAAATAAAATTTAATAGTCATTAGACTATTAAATAGCTTTTGAATTTACAAATTTTTTGTTTGGTTGTTGTCTTTACTTTTTCATATTATGAAAAGAAGGATTTAAAAAGTATCTTGCGAATTACAAAATTTTTATATTATAAACTAAATCCTTTGTTGTGATTTTTGTAATTATATTAAATATTAATTGATAAAAATCAAGTGTTTAGGATTATTTTAATATCGAGTAACACCTATTTATGTAAAAATTGGTAGAGAAAGTTAAAATATTTGAACTAATAGCGCTTTCAGCTGATTATATGGTAAATTTAATTTATTTCAATAGATTAACTTGCATTATTTTAATTTAGATTTGAAATAATTTAATACTTAGAGCTTAAATTATGTAAATTAGTTCTAATATTAAAATCATTTTTTTCAAATTTTATTATACTTTTAAATTGGAATCTCTACGTTAAATGAAATTAGAAAAAATTTCAAAAATCAACTTTCTTTATCTTTCTTTCCTTTACTTTTCCCATTTCTACATCAAGATTAAGATAGTTTTAGTTTTAATTTTAGATTTCCCTTTTCCTTTATCTTTCTTAAGTTATTTTCCTTAATAAATTTTAAATAAGTCATAGAAAATTCCTCTTATTAATTCTTTCTTTAATTTTCTCTTAATTTATTTTAAGACAAAATAAGCTGCTATAAATGATTAGACTAATAAATTCTCAATTCAGTTTTAAGTTCTACCTTATAAATCCTCAGATTTCAGTTAGCTTATAATCTCTTATGTTTTAATATAGAATAATTAAAATAATTATAAATTGTTAGCTACAAAATCTAAATTACTAGTTTAAAGAAAATATTAAATTTTCTTTAAACTAGTTAAAAAATCATGAAACTTATAAAGGAATAGATAATCTCAATAGTTAAAATTCTTAAAATATCACTATTATTTTTATTTAGTTTATTTAAAAAAATTAATAATTTCAAATATTTTGAAAGAATTATTCAGGGTACCTTGTATTTTTTAATGGATAGATAATTATCTTTTCTTTATTTAATGTAAAGAAAATAAAAATTTATTTTATTATTTAGTAAGCCAATTGTAAAACTTAAGAGTTATATAACTTTGTGGCGATATTGCTTTCTCTTTATATCTTACTATATAAATAATAACCTAATTCAAACTATAATTAAGTATATTTTAATCTCCCATTGATTTTGCTTTTTTTACTTTTAGACATCAAATTTGATATAATTTAAAATGTTTATTGCAACTAATAACTAATTTTTTATTATATTAGCAGCATTAAAACTCCTATGAATTGCTTTTTCCTTCTAAAATAATTTAAGTATTATAAATAAATGAAAAGCATTACATCCTAATAATTCATTATTAAGTTTTCATTTTACAATATTTCTTAAATTAAAATTTATTAGTGCTTTATTCTTTTATTTGTTTTACTATTTTTTACTTAAAAAATAAATTTTAATTATTTTTTATATGATGTGTAGATATAAAATAAATACATTTCATGCACTATTGTTTGCATTTTTAGAGCTTAAATATTTGTAATCATATTTGAGAGCTCTTGATTCAGTTTCTGACTAAAAGTTTATTTAAAATTTATTAAAACAATCTTAATTATAAAATTCTAGAAAATTTATAAAAAATATGCCTCTTAATTTCATTATAATTTATTTTTAAGACTTAACTTTTGTCTTCATTTATATTATAAAAATATTTTAGGAAATAATTTATTTTAAGATTTTAATTTATTTTCTGGTTTAGATCTTACATATTCATTTGATTTAATTTCTTTTACTCATTTTAGTTAGTTTTTCTATTAATTATTTAGTTGTATCCTATTCTGGAAATCACCAATCTTGCTTTGTTAGTTTTATTTTGTTTTGTTTTAAATTTGTTTTTTTATTTTTTAGCTTTGAAATACCTAATTAACTTAAAATAAACTATTTTCTAAGTAATGATTTCATAAATTAGCTTAAGGTTTGCATAAATGCTCGCAAATATAATTTAAAGGTTTTTATAAATTTTTATTTATATCTAAAGTTCTTTCATTTCAAGTTAGATATTTTTGTTTCTTTTGATAGATCTATTTTATGACTTTAAACTCATTAAGCTTCAGATCAAAAAATTTATTATTTTTATACTTAAAAGTTTTAATTTTATTTTCTTGGTATACACTTTCTTTATTCTTTATTCTTAATATTAAGAGACAAATTTCGTCTATACATTTTAGTTTAAGAATGTTATTAGTATACTCATATTATATTTTACAATATTATTTAGAACTCTTAATCTTCTCTTTATTTAGGCTTCAGATAAGCGATTAATTGTAATTTGCTGAAGCTATTGAAATACTATTTCATTTTATATAATCTTTTAACTTCAAATATCATATTGTAATTTTTTTAATTATTTCTTCATAATTTTCTTTAATTATTTTTAGAAGCAATGATGCTTTAAAACTTTATCATTAATTTTAAAATATTCAATAGATTTGATTCTAATAATTATTTATAATGGTCTTTTATATTAATACTGTTTAATTGTAAAAATGACTGTATTTTAGTTAAAAATATACTAATATAACCCTAGCTTTTCAATAAAATTCTTCTTATTTTGTATTAGACTCTAGCTCTCTTTTATATCTCTAAATTAATTATTTAGATTGAGCTTCTTATAATTTATTTATCTATAAAAGTAAAAAACTAAACTAAATAGTTAAAATTATTTATCTATAAAGGTGTATAACTTAGAGCATATCTCTCTAAAATGCCAACCAACGAATTCAATTTTTAATATAGTTTTCAGTATTACACTAAAGACTATAATCAACTATTTAAATCTCTATACAGCTAAACAAAAATATTCCTCCTATTAATTTATTTAAAGAACAGGAGCTATGTATACTAAGCTTATATTCATGAGTTTTTTACACAACTATAAGACTTAAGTATTTCAGATATCAAGATTATACTTATATCTCAGATAGTTTTGTATACAATATATATGAATATGAAGGCTATTTAGTCATATATAAGTAATAGAATAATTAATTAAGCAAAATAGCTTTAAAATTAGTCTTAGCTAAAAAATAATTTTTTAACTATACCAAAATTTTAATAAACTTAGCTAATTTAGATTTCATACAATCAATTAGATGATTAACTAATATTATTGGTCTTTTAATCTATTTATGCATTGCTCTTAAAATCCTTTAAATTTTAAGTAAGTTGATACATTAGGAATTAAGATCAGAGGAATATATTATTATACTAAAATTTAAAAATACCTTATAAATACTCTTACATTTTAACTTTTAAGAGGTAGATTAAAAGGTTAATTAAAAGAATAATAATCAAATATCAATATCTATTTAATAGGCTTTTGAATTATTCAGACTTATTAATTCTTTAGTAAAGCTTAAATTTTATAAAGTCTTAATCAATACTTTTAGAATCTTTAGTGTTAAATTGATATTATCAGAAGTTGAAAAATCAAAAATGCTTGCTATAAATTTCTTTCCATATTTTTTGATTTAGAAAAATCTAATAATTAAATCTTAATTTTATTTATAAATAGATATCACTGGAAATAATTACTTATTTCTATGTTTATTTAAAGTTTTTTTTTATTTTATATAAATGTATAGTCTGGTATATCTGTTATTAACTTTATACCAAGCTAAATCACTCTATTTACTCGTAGTAAGTTCGCCATACACTATTCCTTCCATTTCTGATTTCATTTCGTAATAAATATTTACTAGCAAGCTTAATGCTTCTAGCTTTATTCCTGTGCAACAATTTTTTAACAACTCAGATTTTTCCATCCAAGAAGTTGAAAACAAAATACAAACTTTGGATATAAAAATTATCTTAGACCTTACTTTTAATCCTTTATACTCAGAACGCTTAAGTAGTTTTAAGAAGGATTGTATTCATTTCGTGGCTTATAGAACTAATTAATAAACTTATAAAGGGAATTTATACTGATTAATGCCAAGCTATGAACAAGAAGGATAAGCTCTTAGAACTCTATTGAAATACTTAGACTTCAAAAAAATTTCCTTAATTACACAATAAGAAGAGAGATTCTATAAACCAGCTGAAGTTTTAAGAAATAGTGAGATAAAAGTAGGTACTTCAGTAAATATTCCTTTGAATTCCTATTATGGACTAAACTAAGCTTAATGTAATAACAGTTACATTTAAGATAGATTATTAAATGAAGTTCCTAAAGCTATTAGAATTTTTGGCTCTTCCGTTGTTCTAATGCAAGCAGACGTGTGCTGGTAAGGATACCTTCTTAATTTCGCTACTTTTAGAAAAATGGCAGGACTATAATACGCATGAATCTTAGGGCTAGAATCTTCAAGTTTAGTAAAATCAGAAATAACTTAATTAGTCCATTAAAATTCATAGATTCACGTTAACATTTTAGACGATGGAATGATTGCTCTCACACCTAAAGGATTCATTCCTGGAAATTACTTTGAACTAACTGCTTATTATGTAAACTTACTTCTGACTTACGTAGACAAACTAGTATAAATATAAAAGCTTAATACAGAGTTAAGTATTTTAGATTTATTCTATAATTACAAAGGTTTACTTTTTAATAATAATGGACAGATAAATTAGGAATACTCAGTTTATAACGTTTAAGATAAATAGCCTGTAGAGATTCTCTAAATCAAAAATAGTTAAGTTATATAAAAGGCAGATATAGTTTATCCTGGACCAACTTCAAGGGCTCCTGCAAAGCTATTAACAATAGAAATGTCTTATTCGACTAATTTAAACGAACCAGATGGTTAGGCTATATATTAACCTTTAACACTTCCTCCACTTCATATTCCTTGCATAGTTGATTACATAAACTAAGATTCAAACTTGCTTATTAACTATTAGCTAAAAATAAATCCCTTTTCTTATGGTGGAGTATTTTAACGAAACAATGTAACACTTTATGCTTTTCTTGAAGGATACTTTGATATAGGAGTAGCACACTAAGCCAGTATACTTATAACAAGTTGGTTACCTGCATACTATATACTAAAGGAAATAGGAATAAATATTCCTTACTTATATGCAAGTAGAGATGATAATTTATAAAGCATACAAGAGTTTCCTAATGCCTTCAATAATTACGTATCTTGGTAGCTATTTAGAACAATGTACATTAAATTATTAGAAAAGAACAAATGAGATCATTTTGCCTTAATATTTGAGTAAGTTGAACCATCTAATGAAAAAATGCATAACCAACTAAAAGAATGAGCTATAGAAAATAATAAGCATATTCTTAATTCTAATGACTCTACTTTTATTTCTTTGTCTTTAACTTATGACTGAGCATATTTCGCAGAACTTGCTGAATAAATAATAAAAAAAGAAATGAAAATTATTTTAAGCAGCCCTGCAGTTAATGTGTTCAAGAAAACTAATAAAAAACTAATGGAATCTGGATGAGAACCAGGAGATACGAACTTCTTAATTTTATACACAGCCAATGTTGTAGAAAATATAGCAGAAGGAGAAGAAGAATTATAAAACATTAAGAAGCTTCTATAAGGGTCGATTACTATAACTCCAATAGAATATGTAGGAGAAGAAGGATAAAAGCTAAGACAAATATAGACAGAATGCATTTAAATTCCTGTTACTCCTTGCTATTACATAGAAGAAACTTTATTAATAGCTCATGGAATTTAAAGTTGCATAAACTAAGGCTAAGACTACTAAAGTCCTGAAAACTTAGTTAAAAATATAAGAACTGGAAAGTTTACAGGCTGTAGTGGAACAGTAAAATTTTAATAAACTAAGAATTTTAGAGATAACTTAAACTTTTTTTTCATCAGTAATGTTTATGACTCCGAATGAAATTTGCACTTACAGCCTTACCTAGAATACTGCCCAACTTGCTCTATTGTATGAACTTTCTAAACGGATTAAGTCTTTTGGAATGACAATACTACTAATACTCCTAAAGATCGATTCGATATTTTTGACGAAAATTGCGATTTTTCTGTAAGAAGAGTTGATACTTTCAAATGAGGATAAAGAACAATCTTTATAGAATCAGGAATTATTTTGCTATTGGCTTTTCTTGTCTCAATTTATGGATTAAAAATATGAAAGAATCATAAATATTAAATACTTACAACTGAAGTCTGAATGAGTAGTGAAGACTAAGTTTTCATATATACTTTGATAATTCAGTTTTTCTAGTACATTTCAGTAGGACCTGATATAGATAAATTAATACCTTAAGAAATAACTTATCTAATTTCAATAATATCATTTGATTTTGTTCATATAAGAATGGACAGTTCAATCTCCTGGACATGCTATTACTTATGCATTTGTTTTTCTTTTTTAATGGTTTTGCTTATAATAGCTTTCTTGCTTAAATTCGAAATAAAATATGAAAAGACTTTTATATTAAAGAGAATAGGATAGTTTTCATATACTTTTTCTCCTGTTATAACAGAAATTACCTTAGTGCCAATTATTTTTATCCTAACATAAGTATACAAATGCACCTATGGAAGAGACAAAAATTTGGATTTTAAAATAGATTTATCTGAGAGTTTTTTGGACTTAGATTGCTCGGAGTAATGCCTTTCTATTTTCCACATTTAAACGATAATATTAGCATCTACTGCTTTACTATTATATATCCCTTTAATAATATTAGTACGACCTCATTGGTAAGAACTTTAAGGGGATACTCTGCACATAAAATAGTAACCTTGATATATAGTTTTAAAGAGCTTTTTCCAAATTTCTATTATAAAGCTAAGTTAGACCTTAAAAAATTTCTAGCCACTTATCTATGCAATTATCTACTCTATTGCATTTTTTATTTTTGCCTTGATAGTGCTTATAAAGAAGCCTCTTATTTATATGAAAATGAACTGAATCTAATTTATTTTATTTCTGCTAATTTCTTTTATTTCAGTTCTAATAGCTTTATCTATAAATGGAGATAGAAAAACGATATTTATATTATAAATGTTTTTGTATGTCTTTAGCTTTTTAATTGTTTTCATTGGCTTAATTTTTATGATAAGATTTCCAACTCTTCTTAAACAGATAAAGCCAGACATAGTGAGTTTATTCAGATTCACATACCAAATAGGTGCAAATTTAGACTTGTTAAAAGATCATGTTAGGGCATAAAATGAAAGAGTTAGTATTTATAGAAAGTAATTGATAAATAATATCAACAACCATGTACTAAATTAATCTGAATTAACTGAATAATAGAAGTAATTATTATAGCAGCTTGATAAATAATAACTACTAATAAGTATTAAAAACACTAAAGTTAGAATTTCTGTAGAAGAAATTTAAGAAGAAAATTAATTGATTGAGAATAAAAACATCGTATTAGAACCTAATATCTAAAATACAGCATTAAGTATTCCAAATGATAAGATCGAGAAAAATAGCTCAGATAAGTATACTTATGAGAATGATTATTCCGAAGATATTCACGAAGACCAGCTAAATTCTTTTTAGAATTTTTCTTTTGAAAAAAAGAAAAGTGAAGAAGAAGAATTGAATAAAATGAGAGTCCTGAGTAATTTAATAATTTACGAAAGGAAATAGATAAATTCATCCTCTTAGGAAATATTTATAAAATTGTCTAAGACTATTTCTTAACATTTAACATTTAGATATTTTACATAACTTTTATTTATAAAAATAATGAACGAAATTAATTTTAATAGCAATCTCTTCATTTATTTGATTTAATTTAAAAATATATAATATAATAAATATAAATCATTTAATTAAGTTTATTCTTGTTTAACTACCATACTAAGCACTATTAATTAATGCTTTATCTTCTTCTTTAAAACATTATAAATTTTATTGTTATATCGATAAATTTAAATTTCTTAGTTTTTTAATATTATGATATTTTGTAGAAAAAGAATGTAAGTTGAGTGATGTATAAATTTTACCTTTGATAAAATAAATTATCTTAAAAAGATTTTAATGCTTTCAAAAGATTGCAAATTAAAATTCTAATAAATATTATTTAGATTTTTTATAAAAGGCTAACTATCATCTATTTAAAAATAAAGAGAAATAATATCTAAATTATTTAATTAAATATATAAGATTAAGTTGGAAAAATAAAAAACTTAAATTTTTAAGATTTGAAAAATTGTAAAATAATATACTAAAAATTTAAATTAAAAAGTATATGAAAAATTTAGGAAGTGAAATAACTGAGTCTTAAAGGAAATAAATTAAAAAAAACATACATCAGAAAATAATTATTAAAGAGGAATGATCAAATTTTATGAAAATCTCATAATTTAATAATATTGAAAAATCAAAAATTAATAAGTATAAACATAATAAAATTATAATTGTTTGTATTAAGTTAGTTAGAAATTAAAATTTATATCTATTTATCTTTAAAAATGATAAATTTAAATTTATTTTTAATTTTATTAAGATCTTTTATCTTTAATTATTTTAATGAAAAAGGAAGGAAGGAAGGAAAAGTTTAAAAAGATAGTCAAGCAAAATTAAAAATTAATTATTTTATTTAATTTTCTAATTTAATTTTAAGTTAAAAAATAGTTCACTCAAATAGTTATTATCATTTAAGAGGATTGAGATATAATACAGGTTTACATTTAGTTAAAAAATCAACTTAATATTTTATAGATAACTTTAAACTAAGAAGTAGATAAAATAGATTTATTAAATTAGAAATTATTAAAAAAATATTAGATATTCATTTATTTCTAAAAAAATTTAGAAGATAATTCATTTGAAATTTTATCAACCATCTTTATTTTAAGAAGCTAAGAAAGATAAATCGACATTTAGATGATTAGATTGAAATAATTGCTTAAGGTAATTTTAATTTAAAAATTAATATAGCAAAAGATATAACTAGACATTCTTATATTAATAAATTTGTTTCTTGTCTCATTTAAAATTCAAGCATTTTATTTGGCTTAAATGAAAAAGGTAGATTTAACTTAGAATTTATAAAATGCTAATTTGATAATTAATTAAAAAATCCTTGATTTAATTATTATAAATATCTCTGAAGCTTGAGTTTCTTTCTTTAATAAACATAATTTAAGACTTATTGATATAATAGCAAATCTTATGTGAGTTAATAGTATAAGCTATGAATATACTTTTGGTATTTTTATCTTTTTAATCCTAAAATTTATTATGCATGTTGAATAAAGCTTAATAAGTTTAAGTGCTTTATAAAAATTACATTTAATTTTATCTATATCATTTAACTAATTACTAATACTTATAGACTTAGAAATCAATATCCCCCTTGAAAATATAAGCTGATATAATTGTGAACTTAATACTTTCTACATATTTTGTTTTCTATAAGATCTTCAATGTTTGTTTGATTTATAGTCAATCTATCCTTCGCATAAATAAGCATTCTACTTCGATTCTTTATTATTCTTTGAAACAAAATTTGTTAAATAGATTATTAAAATAAAGTCTTTTACTATTTTTAAAAAAAATTGAATTTTATGAATTTTAAGTAAATGTTTATTAAATAGACTTTAAAATATTTAACTTAAGTTTTTAATATTAATGCTAAAAATTATAGTTAGAACTTTATTTAGCTTTTATTAAATTAATTATATCCTTTTAATAACTTTTTGGTTTTAAGTAATTATGTTGAATAAAAGCTAAAAAATAAACTTAATTTTTTATTTTATTCAAAAAGTAGTTTTAGCTTGATTTTGCTTCCCAGATGATTAAGCTAGACTAAAAATATTTGCTAAGAAATGCTAATTGATTTCTAGATGCGTATATTCTATTTATTCGCTTAAAAATTTAACTAAAATTTTAATTTTTTTATTTAATTTTTTCTATTGAAATAAAAAATCCTATAAGTATAATCTTATAAATGTTAATCATCTTAAATTCTATCTTATAAATACTAATTTTTCTAAATAATACAGCTTAATTAATTTCATATAAAATATGAGCAAATATAGTTCCTCTTTTCAAATCTAGGCTTAGCTTCATATTATAAATAGATTTTAAACTCAATTTTACTTTTTAGTATAATCATATTATATTTAAAGGAATTTTACTCATAAAATAATTTTAAAAATATCTTAATTTAATTATTTCTTAACAAATTTTCTTTAAATTCATTAGTTTTTCCAAATAAATAATTCAATGTAATTTTCAATAAAAATTTTTGATTTCAATCAAATGAGAAAGTTTGATTTCATGCAAAAGTATCTATTCTCTATTTAAAAATAAGTTTTAAAATAGAAAATTTATTTCCACATTTATCTATAATTTGCTTTAATAATTATAAATTTCACCTAAATTTTTTTATTTATCTATGCAAATAGAGAATATAAATTTCAAACAGCTAAAATAATAAAATCTAGAATTCTTTAATTAATTTTTTTTATTTCAGCAGATAGAAAAAAGAGAATTTTTTTAATTTTATAAGAAAAAATAATTTAATTTTTCTTTTATTGCATTCTTTAGTATTACATAATGTAAGACTTTTAATTAAATTAAATTAAATTAAAATGTTAAAGAAGGATCGTCTACTTAAGAGCTTCCTACTTCCCTATCCAACCAATAGGAACTTGATCTCTAGGTGGTTTTCTCCTCCTTCACTGTCAAGTTTTCGGAATGGTTGTCTCTTCATATAGCTTGCTTTCTTCATATAAATTTCTCCATTCCTGGTTGGGTAAAATTAGGTTAGGTTATTCCATATTTTCTGTTAAATATTATTTCTCTTCCAGCATCGTCTCCATAGGTGGTCTGTTCTCCTGCAGATGTAACATTTTTTCCTAAAATATTTCTCTTTAGTTTGTTCAATTGGCTTATTATTCTCTTATTCGATCTCCATTGGGATAGATCGCATAGCCTATTATTTTACACTTGTCTCTATTTTTCCAATTTGATATGAATATTTTCATTTGATTCGTATAATTGTTCCAGCTACCTATCGAATTCGTCAATTCTGATATTAATTGCAGCCTGGTTTAATTTTCTAGGAGCATGGGTTTTCCCATCTTCTAAATGCTCTTGCTGTTCTTAAGCTAGTTCTTCAATCTGTTTTTCCAGATCTTTATTTTTTCCTATTAATGCTAAGATAAGCTAAGCCATTTCCTCCTTCGTCATTCCTAAGATTTGTTCTTTATTGAGATCTCCGAGGTTCATGTAGGGGTTGAATGTCCTAATCTAGACCTGAAAGTTACTAATCTTTTGCTTCTTGGGAAGGTCCTCAGTTGATATTGTTGCATGCTAGTGTTTCTAGGGTTATCTGGGGGTGTTGTTTAGAGTTGCTCCTATATGGTTTAAGAAGAAGGTTAGGTTTTGGAAGATGATGTGTGGTGTTTAGAAATTTAGGTTTCCTGCTCCCTCTCTTCCTTTTTAGCTTAGAAAGAGGTGGTAAAGACTTTTAATACTATTAAAATTTTTAATTACAGAAAGATAAATTGTTTCATATTCCTGCTAATTTCCTCTATTAAGATATTTTTATTATTTATTATTCCCTATTTTTCTTAAAGAATATTCAATCTGATATTGTAGTTCTTTTAGGTCTCTCTTATGAAATATATCTGATTTAACAAAAATTTAATTTATTATTTCAAATTCGTTATTCAATAAAAGTTTTAAAAAAGCTAAAGTATTAAGATAATAAACTTATTTAAAATATATAAAAGACAAATGAAATTAATATCTTCAAATCTTTTATTACTATTTTAAAGAATAAATGTTTAGTTTCTTATTGTTTTTGAGATCTTTATATTTCGGTGAATTTAAAATAATGAATCATTGTATAAACATTTCTATTAATAAATATTTATATTACAAATTATTATCATTGCAAAATAAAAATCTCATATTTTCACTTAAAAACCATCAGTCAGAAATTTTTATTTATACTTTTAGTCCAATCTAGATTTATTTATATAGAAAAATTTGGTCTAAATACTAATATTTTAAACTATCTTAACTAAAAATTTTAAAAGAAAGAAAATAGTTAATTTGTTTTAAATTTAGGAATTTTGCTTTATGACCTTTAAAATTTTATATTTGATACATCTTTTAACACATGGTTTCTAATGATAAATTAATTTAAATTCTTAAAAATGATTTCATTTTTTTTTAGATTTTTTGCTTTAAGTCTAAGAATTTTTTAACTTAGATAATCAAAAGAAAAAATTTGATTCTTTGGATTTTAATTTTAAAAAGCAAAATAGTAATGCTAACTTTATTATCATTATAAAATTTAATTTTAAAATATTAAAAATCATAAATAAAAATTATTAGAAACTAAAGAATGTTTAATTTTGCTTAAATATATATTTTTACTTTATTTAAATATAAAAAATTTAACTTTTTAACTAACATTTTATATATTTTTTTATAATAAATTTAAATATGTAAAAGCTTTGAAAATTTCACTCAATAGTAAGTTATTAAAAATTAAAAGTCACAAGAATAAAATTTGCTTTAAAAATGAATTTTCATACTTTAGATTATAAAAAAACAAATAGATATTAAAATCCAATTTTAAATATAAAAATACTATATATTTTTTATGCTTATACTATACCATCTAAATTAAATCTTATATTATAATAAAGCTATAAACTTAATTTAAAATTATTCTAATTTTATTATTATTGAAATTTTGAAACATTTAATATAATTTTAGTTATTAGACCAATTCTTAAACAAAACATATTTTTAATATTTTTTAAACTTAATTTTTCTAAATTAATTTATTTATTTTTCTTATTATTTTTATTATATTTTATTTCATAAGCTTTTTCATTAATTTAAACTTTTAATCTTTTTCTTTTGAAAAATAAATTTTTATTTATTTTAATAATTTAGTATTTAAATCTAAATTATTTATTAAATATTTAAATTAATCGTTTAAAACATTTTTTCTAATAGATTAAATATATGATATTTTAAGATTATATTAAAAATTTTTATAATAAAAAAATGGAAGGATTCAAAAGAGGTTTCTACACCACCTCCAAAAAGTTGGAGAGGAAACCTGAATCCAATCTTGGATAGTCTTCTAACCCTGAACCCTAACTTTTTTCTTAATTCTAACAACCGGAAGAGGAACAGAAACAAGCTCAGAAGACAACACATGAGATAACTCCAACTTCAGAAGAGAAGCCAAGAAAGCAGATGAAGTCTGCTCTGCACCAGGAGGTGTCAAAGTTTAATCCTTCTGGCCAGATGAGCATGGAACAGCTCATCAAAGTGGTACTAAACCTCCAGGAAGAGGTTAGGAAACTGAGAAAGGACAATGAGAAACTTATGGAAAAACTCAACCTAGCGGAAGGAATAGAATCCAGACTTATGTCCTAAGAAAGAGAACTAAGCGCTTTCTGAAACATATCTTAAGACCAGAGTAGCTAATCCTAAAATTAGCTTCAGAAACAATCTGATATGAGTATTAGACTGGAAATACTAGAAAAGAAATTAGATGAACAAAGGGGAGATCCAATGATGATTGAAGAGACCAATAGGAGACTAAGGTTAAACTCCAAAAAGTAGTGAAGAAATGTTACTACTGCAATTCGACAGAACACTTATGAAGACGCTGCAAGGAATTCCAAAATTTCAAGACGTAGTACTGAATAAATAAAGAACCATACAAGCACAGTATAGAAAGAAAAAACAAATGTAGTAGAGACAAATAAGAGAAAAATTATACTTAAATGAATAAGGATACATTTACAAGAGAAAATGTAATTAGAAATAAGGCTAGATCCGGAAATGACAAGAGTAATGGGAGGAGAGAGGAGTAGAGACATCTAAAACTTTATTTTTAACACTGGAGCAATCTGGTGTCCAGTATGAAGAGGTGAAAATCCTCAAAAATTGCTAAAATTAATTTATCCTATTATTATAAAGAGCTGCGCACCAACGAGGTGCTACGTGCTCTATAATCAAACTTATTTATTTATTTATTAAAAATTTTACTAAATTAAATCAATTTATAATAATTTAGTGATTATAAACATTCTTGTATTATTTTATAATTTTGATACTTATAATAGATTTAAAATTATTTAGTTATTTTTTATTTAAAAAAAAGATGGCAGAAGATCTCAAGAAGGGTTTTTTGCAGGCTCCATAGATAAAGGAGCAAAAACAAGAGACTTCTAATTCTTCATCCATCACGTATTCTTTAATAAAATAATAATCTTCTTAATCTTAATAACCTCCAATAGTTGAAAATATAAGACAATCTTAAATAAAAAAAGAACTTAAATAAGCATAAACAGAATAAAACTAATCATAAAATATTGACTTTCTTCCTAAACCAAGACCAAGTAACTATAGGAAATAAGAGAATCCAAAAACGATAGAAAAAGCAGACAAATGAAGAATAATTATTAATTGAAAGTCTTTTGAAATCTGTACGTATTCTGTAAGAATAAGTAAAAATATTAAGATAAGAAGACAAAAAATTATTAGAAAAAAGTTAAAATACTGAATAATGATTAATCAAATAAGAAATCGAAGTATAGCAACTTGGACAAAAAAGAATAGAGCCTCTAATCTAAGAAATAAAAATGGATGTAGAAGACGATAGGCAAAAAGAACCAGCCAATATTAGAAGAATTCTCAAGAGATGTAACCTGTTCTAATCAAGATTCCATAGATTCAAGAGTTGCAAGATATACAAGGAAAAGATGAAGAGAAACAGCGAAGAAGTCTGAAGAGAATTAACAAGAATTTAAGCGACGATAGAAGGAAGAATTTACAGAAGAAAAATTTTCCATTCGAGTTCCAGAACTTCGAAAAAATCTGGATGATCCGAACTTTTATTTTAAGCATCCAGGAGCGATCGCTGGGCGTCAGTAGCAATGAGGGTGAAATACCTCAAAGCCACAACACTTTAATTAAGTATATTATTATTATTTTTTTATTTTATTTTATTTTACAATTACATACAATGAATTTAAAGATTTTTTTATTTATTCAAATTTCTTAATTTTTAACTAATAATAAATTATTATTATAAATTCAGATAAACAATACTTTTTATTTTGATTAGTTGAAAACTGAATAGCTTAATACTTTATATTTTATTAAAAAGAAATATAAAAACCTTTTACTACTCTTGTTAAATTATAAAAATCTTAATTTTTTTATAAATAATCTTCTTGTAAAGCTGGCTTTTTTGATTTTTAAAGACATATAAATAAAATGAATTAATTAAAACTTATTAATTAATATTTTCATATATTACATTCCTTTTTAAGTTCATTTAAATATTTTTTAATATAAATCTGTTATAAATATTTATAGAAGTCAATTTATGATAGAAAAATAGTAACAAATTTTTTTAATTATCTTACCTGGATATATTTCTAAATTTTTTAAAAGTTTTAAATATGCTAAATTATATAAAATAAAGTATTAAAAAATATAAATTTTATTTATATTGGTATATTTTTGTAGAATCAAGATAATTTAAAAAATTAAGATATAATTAAAAAAATTAAATATCATGTAAAATGAGAATAGATTAACAAAAATTTAATAACAGAAAAAGCTATAAAAATTAAAAAAATAAAGCTTAAAATTAATATTTTTTATATTATTTTCAAATATTTTTATTTTTGGAATCTGATGTTATTTACATTATTTTTTATTAATTAGCAAGGTTTTATAGAAATATCTCTCATTTCTTAAACCAAAGATATTTAATTAGTATGATCTGTTTATTTAAAAAAAATATTCCTTAGAAATTTTCCACCGGGCTTTTAATTAAAAAATTTATAATATTAGGTATAAAAAATATAAAAAGAGATCAGTTTATGTTTTATAGAGATTTTTAATGCTAAGAATTAGCAAAACTAAAATTAAATTAAAAAAGTTTAAAAAAATAAAGCCTGGCTTTTTTACCAAATAAAATTAGAAAGGTAAAAATTAATAAGAATCTGAAGAGAAAAAGTAGAAAGAATCAAAACCTAGGAAGAGAATGTCCACACCTCCAAAGTAATAAGAAACTCCAGTTGACTAAGAACTTTTAGAAACTAATCTCAAATGAGGATCGAAATAACATTGAATAACTTAGAGAATTAGTAAAAATTTTGCTTAATGAAGTTAAAAAGCTTAAGGAGTAAAATCAAATATTGATAGAGAATCGTGAAAACGTAGAAGATAGATTAATTAAATAAGAAAGAGAAATGGATGCCTATTGAAATATTCAAACTGACTGCTCTTAGTAAATATAGTAAATGAAATTAGACTCATAATCATAGTTAATTAAATAAACAGAACGTGCATAATAGCCAGAACCAATTGCGATATTGGGGCAAAATCAAATTTAAGAATAATTTTAAAACAATTAGCAAGGTTGTCAAATGGAAATTGAAAAAGGACCAAAAATTTATCAGAATACAATGAAAATTAGAAAGTGCTATTACTGCAAGAAAAAAGGACACTAATACAAATAGTGTAGAAATTTCTATGTATTCAAGAATGAATTTAATTAGAGAGTTAAGAGACTGACAGAAAAAATTCATATTACTGAGAGAGGATCTATTTATTAAATTAAAGAGACAAGCGCCAAAAGAATAGTAGCAAGGTAGATGGATGAAAGATGGAGAGAGAAGAGAAATACAAGATTTAAGACAAGAAAAAATAGAAATGAAACAATAAACTTTTCTTTTTATTCACCAGACTATTCTGATTGGAAAGAGGGAAATTGGTGAAAATCCAAGAAGACCTCTAAAGAATTTTATCTATTATTATTAAATTAAATTAGTTTAATTTCGCGAATTGTTTAAATTTAATGTTGATAAAACATGATATTTGCTTAAGTAGCTTATATGGAATATCTCGAAGGTTGTTAATAAATTATAAATAGTATATTCATATCTATTTCCTAAAATACATATAATATTATAATTTTAATAATTTATGGCAAAGATGATATAGTTAAAAAGAAAAAATAAGAAAAATAATTTAAAAATTAGATTTTTTATACAACCTTCAGTAGATTATTATTTTAAACTGAAATAAGAATAATAATTTAAAAATTATTATATATAATTAATATTTAAATACGGTGGAAAGCCCTTTCCTTCGGATGCTGTTTGGAGGCCCAGCAAGACAACAAAAAAATGAGCGCGGACGGAGGATAAATCAGAGGAAGAAAAATAATTACAAGAGAAGGAAGATATGACAAGCTGGAGAACTCTGAGTGCCAGGATGAAACTTTCTTCATCATAGGTTGGGGAAATTTACTCGTAATCGCATAATGCATCCTATGCTTTGTAAGGAAAAATTATAGGGACGTACTGCAGGAAGAGAAAACAAGGATAGAGAGACCATAAATTCTTTTTTGACATTAGATAAAATTTATTTAAAGAGTTGCGAACCAACGAGAGTGCTACACGCTCTATTATCCAATTTATTTATATTTAATCTAATATTTAGTTAAAATTAAAAAATTTTAAATCTAAACTTTTGATAAATTAATTTTATTAATTTTTTACCTAATTTTATCATTTTATAGATCTATAATTTTTACTTTAAAAACTTTAAAAATCATTTTACCAAAAAAATCATTTTCTTGCTAAAATTATTTTTTAATATTTTAAAGAAGATTGAGATTAAAATTAAAAAATTAATTAATTTAGAAAAAATTATAGTTCTTATGATAAATAACTTTTAAATTTATTTTTTAAATAAAGGTAAAAGGTAAAATTAAGTTTATAGTCTTAAAAGAGAACTTCACAACTAACTTGAATCCGCTCTCTCCCAAACTAAAGGATGGCAACGGACTTCGTTAGTCCGCAATCATTATCTCTCTTATCTCACCCAAAAACCATTTGTTCTCCTAGTTTCTATTTCGCTTTATATTTTATTTTTTATTTCTTGAGTTGTAAAATTTTTTTATTTATGATTATCCTGTTCTCGTTGGTCAAATCCAGAAAAGTTCATCTAGTATTTATTTCTTATTAATTCTTTCAATTTCTCTTTCAGCACTATCTTCAGCAGTGGTTTTCCTGACATATATAGAACCTGATCTTTCTACGAAAGTAATTTCTCTTATTTGTCTATTATTATTAATATTCAGGTTCGATTTCCATTGGAATGCTTGATTACTAATTTTTAGAATTTTAAACTGCAAGTTGTTTTTATTCTTACTTTACTTAAGTTTCATTAATTTCATATTAGAATCTTGAGAATTAGAATTAAAATAATGGAAGAACTTCATCAAATTATTTGTCAATATCTTCAAATTTAGCTACTATTGACTCTTAAAGCTTATCAAGAGTTTCTTGTATGGCTGAAATTATAAATCTAGTTATTAAATCAATTTATCTAACATTTTTTTTAATTTTTCTACTTTTATCCTTGATGTTTTAGCTCTTATTATATTTGATATCCTTTGCTACACTGATTATGCAAAGAATACTTAAGATTATTGTTCTTAGTCTTATTAAGAGGATTAGTCGATTAAATTAGGTTGCTATTCTTATTTTAAAAATATTCGTTAATAGAGGTCTATTATTTCTAAGGTTCCATTTGATTTTAAATAATTTGATATATACTTTGTTTGCAAATATCTTGCAACAATTTTTCGATGTTTTTTTGATTACTAATAAGCCTTGCTTTGAGTAAATTTAAACTATTTTAAATTTCTTATTCCATTTATTAAAGATAAAAAGATGCGAAGCAGTACTATTTATTTATTTTCTAATTATTAATTTTAAAATCTTTTATATATAACTTACTATAAGCAGATGATTAAAATTCTATCTGGCTCTATATAAAAATTTAATTGTAATTTAATAAATTTACTAAATTAATTATAAACATTAGTTAAAAATTATAAGATAACTAAATTTAAACAAATTTAATCTTTATGTCTAAAGTTAAAGTATCAACTATCAGAAAGTAATAAAAAGGATTCCAAATTACCTATCTATCATACTTTCTCTGGTTTCTAAGTTTTATCTAATTGTTACTAAATAGATTAAATATGTAAAATTTAGTTTTAGAGAAATTAAGTAAATTTTAGTTAGATAAATTTAGACAGGCTAAATATTTAATAGTCTTCCAAAAAAGTTTCCTTTATAAATTTTAAATAAATAGAACAAATATATGATATAATTAGGAAGAGTTATTTATTTTAATTTAATAAAAGCAAAGAAATATTTTATAAAAACTAAGTAAATTAAGAAAATATTTAAGCAAAGTTTTATAAACAAAATTGCTAATTAAAAGTTTATCTAAGTTTATATTAAGTAGATAATATTGATTTTATAAATAAATATATAGTATCTTAAGAAATTTAAAGCCTAAATTAAAGAACATGAAATTGGAAAAAAGTATAATAAATAAATCTATTCAACCTAAATTAAAATAAGTTCAAATGTATTTAAATTGTCTCTTCTAATTATTTTAAAAATTATTATTCAATTTTAGTTCTTACAAGCCTTATTTTTTATCAACTCAATTTATTTTGTATGATATATTAAAATATAAGATGAATTTTTCAATTATAATATGATAAATTAATAATTTTAATATTCTGTTTAAATTTATCTTAATATGAGAATGAAAATAATAAAGTGATATATGAATAAAAATATTAAATCTTTAATACTTTCTTAATATTTAATAATAATAAAATCTATTATATATTTTATGAAATAGATTTTTTCAATAAGCATAGCAAAATGCTAAAAGATATCTTTAAGTTTAAATATACATAATTAATTAATTAATTAATTTTAAATCTATAAGGAGAGTTATTGGGTAAAGAAAAGAGCAAATAAAAATAAATTTTATAATCGTTCAGATTTGAAAATAAATAGGATATAGAATTAATATAGAAAGAATTCATTTTAAAATTGTTGAAACTGAAGAAAATTAACTAACTAAGCTTCGAGCAAACTTAATTGAAGTTTACCCCTATAAAGATATACTTTTTAAGTAATTATTTACCCGATGAAATAAAAGTAATGCATAGAAGAAAGGCTAAATCTTTGAAAAATAAGGTTTTTTTGGATAAGTTCTATGTATGATTATAGATAAATAAAATAATCTAAAATTATATTATCATTTATTTTACTTAAGTATTCGTCAAAAAAATCAAAACTTATTATTTTCAACTTTTTAATGATTATTTCAATATATCTTTCTCTTTGTCGTTATAAATTAAAAAATTTAGTAAAAATTCACAATAGATAAGCTTATTTCATTTTAATAAATAATTTTTAAACCTTTGAATGATATTTATTGGTTACTAAGATCAAAAGATAAATACCCATATTATATATATATCTGATTCTTAAATTTATTAAAAGGAAAGATTATAGAAGATGACAGATATAATATGGAAAATATTTATTAATTTAGACTTTAGTATCTACATTTATTAAAATATAAATTCAGAACAACTCATTTCGAAAAAAAAGCATTAGCTTCACCTAAAACAAAAAAGATATAAAAGGTGTAAAATTAATCTCTATCATTAGTATTTTTATTATTTTTATAAATCTAATAAACATTAATATTGTTAGGAGTTATCCAACTTTATTGGCATTGCATTTAGTAGTTTAGAATTATTTTGAATAAATTCTTAAATAAATCTATAAAATAAAATAATTATTACTATTACGTTTGCTTGATGAATAACTTTGTTAACTTCGCTGAAATAAAATTTATTAATTAAAGGTATAATAAATTCAATGAATTTCTCTATTTACAGGCGAGTTACAGTTCTTATAAAAAGCCTCGACTTATTCCATAGATTTTTGTATTATTGGTTGAGTTTAAAAATTTGCTCTAATATTTTTTAGTAAAGGTATATGCTTTTTCTTTTCCCATTTTTAAATTACCTTGAAAACTACACTCATAACTTAATCTAAATCCATATAAATAAAAACCACTTTAAAATGTTTATATTCCTGATTTTTAAGATCTTTATTATTCTTCATTGATATTAAAAAATCTCTTTGATAGAATAAATTAATTAGAGAGCTGCACCATATCTTGCTATAAAAACATATATATCTATTTTAAAATTGTTGAATGATTCTAGCTACTTATAAAGATTTCTTCTAAAGTTAAGTTCATTAGAAGTTAAGTATTTAGAAATAAAATAATTATAAATACTTATTTAAAGTTCAAAAAATATAAATCTATTTAACTTCTAATCAATTTCAGAATCTTCAAAGTTATAGAAGAATAAATATTCAAATTCTATAAAGAAGTTAGCACTTTAACTTTTAAAAGACTTTAAAACTCTTAGAAGGATAAGATTCAGTTTTCATTTTAGTAGACATAAAATAAAATAAATATAAACAATTTAAGAAAGAAACATTTAAAATATCAAGGCTTTTTATATGGATAATACATTTTATTTTTACCTGATAGAAAGAAAAATAATAAAAATGATATAATAAATAATTATAAAAAGATTTAGTAAATTTAGGAAATATTTACCTTATAAATAATTTCCTTTTTGTAAACTTTCTTCATCTCACTACAAAATAAGCAGCCTAAACTAAATTTTAAAATAAATTTTTATTTAGTAAACTTAATTAATTTCTAAGCATTAACTAATTTAAAAATGGTAATAATTTAAAAGAGAATAAAAAGAAAAAAATATTAAATACTTAACTTTGATCTGAAAAAATGGTAAAAACTAAATTTTTATTAACTTAATTAAATTTTTATTATATTTATCTGAAATTTATATATTTTTCTTTGCTTTTACTAGTTATAGTACTTAATAATCAGTAAATTAGATGATAACTTCAAAATTAACTTTTAAATTTTATAGCTTATATAAGAAAAAAGGAATAAAAAAATTAAAAATAAATCCTTATCTTTTTAAAACTGAATTGAGAATTAGACATAAAGGTATAAAATTTCTTTAGATATTAATTTTTATGAATTGATTAATTTTAAAAATCTACTTCATACTTTGAAGAATTTAATTATTTGATAATTGTCAAGATTTAAATTAGGAGCTTTAAAACTTTAAGATGCCGATTAAAAGTCCTCAATTATTTTTAGTTTACATTTCTTCTAATTTTTAGATAGATTTATAAATTTAATTCGAATAGAAGTATAACTAAAGGATTTTTATAAATAAATTTAAATCAAATTTAAAGTCTTAAACTAGCTTCAAATATTTTAATCTTTCATCTAATATTTTAAAGTGAAATCAGAAAATTAAGTAGTTAAAAAAATTATCTCCTTTTTATTTGAAATTTTTTAATTTTATATAAATGTATAGCCTGGTATATCTGCTATTAACTTCATACCAAGCTAAATCCCTCTATTTACTCGTAGTAAGTTCGCCATACACTATTCCTTCCATTTCTGATTTCATTTCGTAATAAATATTTACTAGCAAGCTTAATGCTTCTAGCTTTATTCCTGTGCAACAATTTTTTAACAACTCAGATTTTTCCATCCAAGAAGTTGAAAACAAAATACAAACTTTGGATATAAAAATTATCTTAGACCTTATTTTTAACCCTCTATACTCAGAACGCTTAAGTAGACTTAACAAAGATTGTATTCGTTTCGTGGCTTATAGAACTAGTTAATAAACTTATAAAGGGAATTTATACTGATTAATGCCAAGCTATGAACAAGAAGGATAAGCTCTTAGAACTCTATTGAAATACTTAGACTTCAAAAAAATTTCCTTAATTACACAATAAGAAGAGAGATTCTATAAACCAGCTGAAGTTTTAAGAAATAGTGAGATAAAAGTAGGTACTTCAGTAAATATTCCTTTGAATTCCTATTATGGACTAAACTAAGCTTAATGTAATAACAGTTACATTTAAGATAGATTATTAAATGAAGTTCCTAAAGCTATTAGAATTTTTGGCTCTTCCGTTGTTCTAATGCAAGCAGACGTGTGCTGGTAAGGATACATTCTTAATTTCGCTACTTTTAGAAAAATGGCAGGGATATAATACGCATGAGTCTTAGGGTTAGAATCTTCAAGTTTAGTAAAATCAGAAATAACTTAATTAGTCCATTAAAATTCATAAACTCACGTTAACATTTTAGACGATGGAATGATTGCTCTCACACCTAAAGGATTCATTCCTGGAAATTACTTTGAACTAACTGCTTATTATGTAAACTTACTTCTGACTTACGTAGACAAACTAGTATAAATATAAAAGCTTAATACAGAGTTAAGTATTTTAGATTTATTCTATAATTACAAAGGTTTACTTTTTAATAATAATGGACAGATAAATTAGGAATACTCAGTTTATAACGTTTAAGATAAATAGCCTGTAGAGATTCTCTAAATCAAAAATAGTTAAGTTATATAAAAGACAGATATAGTTTATCCTGGACCAACTTCAAGGGCTCCTGCAAAGCTATTAACAATAGAAATGTCTTATTCGACTAATTTAAACGAACCAGATGGTTAGGCTATATATTAACCTTTAACAATTCCTCCACTTCATATTCCTTGCATAGTTGATTACATAAACTAAGATTCAAACTTGCTTATTAACTATTAGCTAAAAATAAATCCCTTTTCTTATGGTGGAGTATTTTAACGAAACAATGTAACACTTTATGCTTTTCTTGAAGGATACTTTGATATAGGAGTAGCACACTAAGCCAGTATACTTATAACAAGTTGGCTACCTGCATACTATATACTAAAGGAAATAGGAATAAATATTCCTTATTTATACGCAAGTAGAGATGATAATTTGGGAAGCATACAAGAGTTTCCTAATGCTTTCAATAATTACGTATCCTGGCAGCTATTTAGAACAATGTACATTAAATTATTAGAAAAGAATAACTGAAATCATTTTGCCTTAATATTTGAGTAAGTTGAACCATCTAATGAAAAAATGCATAACCAACTAAAAGAATGAGCTATAGAAAATAATAAGCATATTCTTAATTCTAATGACTCTACTTTTATTTCTTTGTCTTTAACTTATGACTGAGCATATTTCGCAGAACTTGCTGAATAAATAATAAAAAAAGAAATGAAAATTATTTTAAGCAGCCCTGCAGTTAATGTGTTCAAGAAAACTAATAAAAAACTAATGGAATCTGGATGAGAACCAGGAGATACGAACTTCTTAATTTTATACACAGCCAATGTTGTAGAAAATATAGCAGAAGGAGAAGAAGAATTATAAAACATTAAGAAGCTTCTATAAGGGTCGATTACTATAACTCCAATAGAATATGTAGGAGAAGAAGGATAAAAGCTAAGACAAATATAGACAGAATGCATTTAAATTCCTGTTACTCCTTGCTATTACATAGAAGAAACTTTATTAATAGCTCATGGAATTTAAAGTTGCATAAACTAAGGCTAAGACTACTAAAGTCCTGAAAACTTAGTTAGAAATATAAGAACTGGAAAGTTTACAGGCTGTAGTGGAACAGTAAAATTTTAATAAACTAAGAATTTTAGAGATAACTTAAACTTTTTTTTCATCAGTAATGTTTATGACTCCGAATGAAATTTGCACTTATAGCCTTACCTAGAGTACTGCCCAACTTGCTCTATTGTATGAACTTTCTAAACGGATTAAGTCTTTTGGAATGACAATACTACTAATACTCCTAAAGATCGATTCGATATTTTTGACGAAAATTGCGATTTTTCTGTAAGAAGAGTTGATACTTTCAAATGAGGATAAAGAACAATCTTTATAGAATCAGGAATTATTTTGCTATTGGCTTTTCTTGTCTCAATTTATGGATTAAAAATATGAAAGAATCATAAATATTAAATACTTACAACTGAAGTCTGAATGAGTAGTGAAGACTAAGTTTTCATATATACTTTGATAATTCAGTTTTTCTAGTACATTTCAGTAGGACCTGATATAGATAAATTAATACCTTAAGAAATAACTTATCTAATTTCAATAATATCACTTGATTTTGTTCATATAAGAATGGACAGTTCAATCTCCTGGACATGCTATTACTTATGCATTTGTTTTTCTTTTTTAATGGTTTTGCTTATAATAGCTTTCTTGCTTAAATTCGAAATAAAATACGAAAAGACTTTTATATTAAAAAGAATAGGATAGTTTTCATATACTTTTTCTCCTGTTATAACAGAAATTACCTTAGTGCCAATTATTTTTATCCTAACATAAGTATACAAATGCACCTATGGAAGAGACAGAAATTTGGATTTTAAAATAGATTTATCTGAGAGTTTTTTGGACTTAGATTGCTCAGAGTAATGCTTTTCTATTTATCATATTTAAACGATAATATTAGCATCTACTGCTTTACTATTATATATCCCTTTAATAATATTAGTACGACCTCATTGGTAAGAACTTTAAGGGGATACTCTGCACATAAAATAGTAACCTTGATATATAGTTTTAAAGAGCTTTTTCCAAATTTCTATTATAAAGCTAAGTTAAACCTTAAAAAATTTCTAGCCACTTATCTATGCAATTATCTACTCTATTGCATTTTTTATTTATGCCTTGATAGTGCTTATAAAGAAGCCTCTTATTTATATGAAAATGAACTGAATCTAATTTATTTTATTTCTGCTAATTTCTTTTATTTCAGTTCTAATAGCTTTATCTATAAATGGAGATAGAAAAACGATATTTATATTATAAATGTTTTTGTATGTCTTTAGCTTTTTAATTGTTTTCATTGGCTTAATTTTTATGATAAGATTTCCAACTCTTCTTAAACAGATAAAGCCAGACATAGTGAGTTTATTCAGGTTCACATACCAAATAGGTGCAAATTTAGACTTGCTAACAGATCATGTTAGAACTTAGAATGAAAGAGTTAGTATTTATAGAAAGTAATTGATAAATAATATCAACAACCATGTACTAAATTAATCTGAATTAACTGAATAATAGAAGTAATTATTATAGCAGCTTGATAAATAATAACTACTAATAAGTATTAAAAACACTAAAGTTAGAATTTTTGTTGAAGAAACCTAAGAAGAAAATTAATTGATTGAGAATAAAAGCTTAATATAAGAACCTAATATCTAAAGCACAGCATTAAGAATTCCAGATGATAAGATTGTTAACAATAACTCCGAAAAATATACTTTAGAGAATGATTATTCTGAAGACAATCATGAAGAATAGTTAAAATTTTTTTAAAGTCTTTTTTTAGAAAAAGATAAAAGTGAAGTAGAAGAATTGGATAAAATGGGATTTCTGAGCAATTTATTAATTTGCGAAAGGAAATAGATAAATTCATCCTCGTAGGAAATATTTATAAAATTGTCTAAGACTATTTCTTAACATTTAACATTTAGATATTTATAATAAGTTTTATTTGTAAAAATAATGAACGAAATTAATTTTAATAAGCAATCTCTTCATTTATTTGATTTAATTTAAAACTATATAATATAATAAATATAAATCCTTTAACCAAATTTATTCTTATTTAATACATCATACATCATACTATTTATTAATGCTATATCTTCTTCTTTAAAGCACTATAAATTTTATTGTTATATCGATAAATCTAAATTTCTTAGTTTTTTAACATTATGATATTTTGTAGAAAAAGAATGTAAGTTGAGTGATGTAAAATTTTAGCTTTGATAAAATAAATTATCTTAAAAAGATTTTTATAGCTTCAAAAGATTGAAAATTCAAATTTAGCGATTATTATTTAGACTTTTCTTAAAAAGAAATTTTCATATATTTTAAAAATAAGAGAAAAGCTACTGCTTCTAAGTTATAAAGGCTAAATTTATGAGATATAGATTTAAAATAAAATGAAGATGTTTAATTTATTTTCTAAGTTATGAAATAACTTTAGTTTTTCATTTCTAGTTATAAGGAAATTTTTTTTTATTTGTAGCATTGTCTTAAATGAAATAAATTATAAGAAAGATAAAGTTAGGTAAAATTCATTGAAAGCAAAAAAATTTTTGAAGATCCGTTTACTTCATTACATAAGAAAGGAAAAACTATAAACAAAATATAGAGAATAAAGTTCTTAAAAATTGTAGGTAGTTGTGAATTATTTAAAACTTCATTTATCTAACTTTAAAATTGATAAAATTTAAGTGACTGCTAATTTTATCCAAATCCTGTATTTTGATTTACTTTTTTTATAAAAGAAAGGTATTCAAAAATTAAATAAAAAGGCTAGGAAAATTTTAAAAGTTGAGACTTTAATTTTAAATTAAAAAATAAAATAAGAATAAATAGCTATTCTCATTTAATGATTTAAGTTAAAATACAGAGTTGCATTAAAAATAGTTTAGATGCAATTTAATATTTTGTAGAAAAACTAAATTACTAAGTAGTTATTACAAAAGCAATTTGCTTACTAAGAAACTATTTTGAATAATTTGAGTATTTTAGATTATCTCTTAGATCTATTAAAAAATTTATAATAATTCATTTAGGTTTTTATTAATATCTTTATTTAAAAAAGGCTAGGAAAATGAGCTAGTATTTTAATATTTAGGTTGAAATACTTGCTTAATATAATTATAACTATAAAGTTAAGATGATATAACTAAGCATTTACAAAATAATAAATAAATCACATTGATTAAAGAGTTCAAGCACTTAATTTGGCTAAATTACAATGGTAACTTTTATTTATAATTCACATAATGTTAGTTAGATGTTTTATTAAAAATAAAAAATAAAGATTTATTAAAGAAATTTATTAATTTTTAATTTTAGTTTAAGAAAATAATCAGTTAAAGCTTATGCCTTAATAAAATCTTAAATACGCTAATAGAAAAAACAATGGCTGTGCATTTAATAATAATAATAAAATTAAGTTTGGCAATCTTGGAGGAATTTCACCTCTTCCTGCCGATCGCCGGATTGCTCTGTGATTATATAAAAATGTTTAAAAATTTGATATCCTCTCTCTCTCACTTGGTTATATTGTCTTTCATTCTGTTCTGATTTCTTTCTATAGATCTTCCCAAGCTCATTCATATAAAGTCTTTCTCTTTCTCTTCTCTTTTAAAGTTGATGTTTTTTCCTTTATTGCGCTTGTAATTTTCTTTGCTTTGTTCAGTATTAATTCTTGAAACTTAGGAATTTCTTGCATCTTCTTCATAATTGTTCTCCCGAATTACAATAATAACATTTTTTCTTAATTCTTTTAGGTTTTCTTGTTTCTTCCTTCTCAATCACCATTGGATCACTTCTTTGCTCATTTTACTCTATTTGTCGTTGCAGTTTCTCTTCTATTTTTTCAAGTCTATTGTCCAGTTCTGTCTGTTTCTGAAGCTAATTTTGGGATTAACTTCTCTGATCTTGTGATATGTTCCAAAAAGCGCTTAGTTCTCTTTCCTAGGACATGAGTCTTGATTTTATTCCTTCTGCTAGGTTAAACTGTTGCATTAGCTTCTCATTGTCCTTCTTTAGCTTCTTGATCTCTTCCTGGAGATTTAGTACTACTTTGATGAGCTATTCCATGCTCTCTGGCCAGAAGGATTAAATTTTTATACCTCCAGGTGCAAAGCAGACTTCGTCTGCTTTCTGGTTTTCTCCTGAGACGTTGGGGTGATTGCATTAGTGATTTTCTTAGATTACTTCTGTTCTTCTTGAACCTATGTTCCGGATTATTAAGAAAAAGGTTAGGGTTAAGTAAAAGAAGACTGGCTGAGAGTGGCTTCTGGTTTCCTCTCCTTCTTGGAGGTGGTGTAGAAACCTTTTTTAAAACTTCTATTTTTTAATTTTATTTGACTGTGCATTTATTAAATAATTATTAATTTTTCATTTTTAAACCTAAAATAAATATTTTATTCGAGCGGTGCTTACTAAATAGGTTTGATTTCTTAATTAAATTTTATTTTATTTTTATAATATAACTAATAAATCATATTTGCTTGCTTATAAATTATATTGCCTTTATAAATATAAGATAATTTGTTTATGGATCAATTACTTTCTAACAATTTTTCAAAAAAACCTTTATAGCATATTTAGTCATTCAGAAATTATTTTTAGTATATTTTAGCATTCTATTTGATTCTTAATTCTTTGAAATAAAATAAAGATTAAAGTTTATTAAAACTAAGATTTTTGCCCTTTTATAAGAAAATAAGACTAAGCTTTTAGAATTAAGGCCAATTATTAAATAGTTATTAAATGTTTAACTAAAATTATTTAATTTAAATTTAAAAAAATCAGTTTGATATTTTTCAATCTGGATTTAATTATTTATCTCTTTTAAATAAATTTTTGATTTTACTAAATAAGAAAGCTAGAAAATTAAAATAAAACTTGGATAAATTTTATTATAAAAATGATGATTGTAGCTAGATTTAGTTTCTCTAGTGAGGGTATAATCTAAAAATATTTGCTAAGAAATATTAAATGATTTCAAATTATGCAAAAGAAATATTTCAGCAGTCATAAATTTAATTAATATTTGAAATTCATTTAACTTTAGATAAATGAAATAAAACTTTTTAAAGCATAAACTTGATTTATAATTGTCTTAAATAATTATTTCTAAAAAACTAATTTTTCGAAATAATACAGGATTCATTTATGTCAAATAAAAGATAAAAAATCATATTTTCTATTTTCATTAAATTTTTTATCCTTCCTCTTCATAAATTTATTCCTCTTAGCTATATTTATTTTTTAGTATAAATATAACATATTTTAAGAGTTGCATTGCTCCTATCTAACTTCAAGCCTTTCATTTCTTAATTTATTTTTAATTATTCTTATTTTTAGAGTCCTTAGTTTTTCCAAAAAAGTACCTCTTCTTTATTTTATAGAAAAGTTTTAGGTTGTAAACAAATAAAAAAGTTGAATTTTATTTCAAATTTGTAATAAAAGCAAACTATATTATATATTTGAACAAAATTATATGAATTTAGAAATGATTTCCACTTTGTAAAGTTCAGAGCATATTTTGTATTTCTAAATTCCTTAAAATTATAAAAAGAAATTTTTCTTTTGATACAAATATCAAAAAAATTTTAGCTTTCTTTTTTTCTTTATTTTAACTAAAAAAGAATAAATGTTCCCAATTTTTTTTTACGAATATTAGCTTTTATCAAACTAAAATAAAACTTAAATTAAAATTGAAATTATAGTTAAAATGTAAATTAATTAATTAATTATTTCCATAGCACTTATAGATAATTTACTTTAACTATAAAAATTTGGAATTAAGAGAAGATAATCTAACTTACATAAATAGAGAGACAAATTCAAATTAAATAGTAAAATTTAATCTTTTTAATTTTTTTATTACCTTCATTAGTCTTTCAAAATGTAAACTTTTTAATAGTTAAAAGATTTTTCTAGATTGATGTAATAAATTATTATTATAACCATATTCATTTCCTATATTATTAAATATAATCAACAAATTTAAATTATTTTTTAATTCTTCAACTATTGGTTATTTTAATTAAAAAATTGGCTTAAAAATAATTATTGCTTGAATAAAATGGAATTAATTATTGAAAATTTCGTTATTGAAAGATAGTTTAAAAAAAATAAAGTATTAAGCAAATAGGGGTATTTAAGATGAATAAACATACACTTTTTTTAGAGCTTATGGAGAAAAAGCGTACAAAATATATTGTACTAAAAACTATATCAAATATTTAATTATAGCAATAAAGAAAATTTTATAATTTATTAATTAATTTGTTAACTCAATTTATGATAAATTTAAATTAATTAACCATCTCATAAGCATTTTTCTATTAATGAACCTTAGTTATTAGAATAACTTTCATTTGCAAAATAAAATATCAATATTCATTTAATAATTCAACAAGGCTATTTATTTATATTTTTCATATATTCAAATTTTCAATTATAATTTTATCTAGTTGCTAATTATTTTTATTTTAATTAATTAATTCCAAATATAAAACAATTATTAATACCTTTTTCACCAAATTTATAAGATGAAATTAAAAATTTATTAATTAAATTAAATTTAAATTTAGCTCCTGCTAAATTTAAAAAACTTGATAGAAACTATTAAATTTACAGTAGTATACTACTTTTGCCACATAATCTTATAAAGTTAAGTTGCTTATTTTTTATTAAGAGAATTCTTTACTTTATAAAGCAAATTTTACTTTTCAGCCTATTTATTCAAATTTAAAAAAAATTATATTTATATATTTAAAAGTGAAGAATTGTAGAAGGTAAATCAGTTATATTTTTTAATGAAAAATATAAAGATAAAAATGTAAAAAAATAATAAATGCAAATCGAGAAGAGTTAATAAATTTTAATTTAATTTTAAACATTTTACATCTTAGTTTAATATAACTCTAAAGATGATTATATGTAATTTTAATAATATGTTTAATAGTTAAAAATTTATTTATTTAGAAATTTTTAATAATATTTTTAAGCATTTTAAATCAAAATTTACATTCTCTTCAAAAAACTAATTTTAATCTTTCAAATTTTCAATAAAAGTGAATGTCTATTTTTGATTAATGCTTATGATTAAAAAGTAAATTAAAATCATAAAAGCATTTCGAAATAAAAAATAATTAATATTTATTTTTATAATTTAATAATTTTTATTAATAATTTAGCAAAATAATTTAAATTTTAGATTATACTAAGTTAATTAAATTTTTTGCTTTTTTCTACTATAGAAATCATAAAATTAATATATTTTATTATAATTTAATTTTAGTTATTAGATTATTAAAAAAAACTAAATTATTTAGCTATTTAATTTTATTTAAATTAATTTAAAACTTTTATCCTTTTTTTATAATTTTAATCATTTAACTATTTTATTCCATCTTAAAAACTTCTAATTATTTTTCTTGAAATTAGTATGCATTTTTGTTATCTATTAAGTTTAAAAAAAATGAAATTAATTGCTTTTTTTTAATAATTAAAAAAAATATTTAAAAATTATTTAATTGTAAAAAAGTTATTTAACAGGACACCACAAATGAGATTTTAATAAATTTAATATTTCTTTTTAAATTATTATTAATTAAAAATAAATTAATTATTTTTTACATATTTATATAAATTATTTTAATTATTATTTGTCAACAATACATACAAATTTAATTTTCATTTTTGATTTACTATTTTTACAGCAAAGTTTAAATATATTTTTAATTTTTTATCAATTTTTGCTGAATAAATTTATTATTAGATTGAAAAAGATAGCATTATTTTATATATTATGATTATTAAGAACTAAATAATTAAATTAAAAATTTTATTTTTCTATTAAAGATAATACTTATTTTTAAATCTTTTTGTCTTTATATTAATTTTAAATAAATATTAGATTAATAGTCATAACTTTATTTTTAAACTAAATAATAATAAAAATTTAATCTAAAACTTTCCAAATTTTTAAATTAATTAAAATAAGTAAAATAAAATTGTTCCATTTTTAGATATATCTAGTTTAAATAAATGGAATACTTTATTTAAATTTATCTTTGAAAAATAAATTTTATTATCATATATAATAAGAATAAATTAATATATTATTAATCATAAATAGCGTTTTAGTTAGAAATTATTAATTTTAAATTTAATGAAAATGATCTTTATATCTTATATATTTTATAATGGATTTTAAAGCAAATATTTATATTTCTGTTATATTATTCTAAATTCTTTTTTCGTAATTTTTTAATTTATTTTGTAAAGCTTTTTTTTAAATTATTTATTTTTAAGCTTATAGATCCTTTTTAATATGATCTGATTTTTTAGCTTAAAAAAATGATTTCCTTCAAAGTTTTTTTAACTAATTTTTTAGTGCTTTAATTTATATTAGATAAAACTTAATTTTTTTAAAATTTTAAAGTAGTAAAATTTAATGTCTGAATCATAAAAATGTAAAAAATAAAATTTAAATTATTAAAATCTAAATGTAAAAAAGAAAAGTAATTTAAATTAAAATAATTAATAATTAAAACAAATTAAGAATAAAATTATTAAAATTATTCTTTTACTTGAATAAGCAAATAACATTAGTATTTCATATTTCTTTATTTTTAAATGTATTTAATTTTATAATATTAAATTTTTAGTTTTGTTAGATGAGTTAAATGAATCTGCTTAGAAAAATATAGATTATTTTATTTTAAAATGTAATAAAGGAATCTAATGAAATTTATTTACTAAGATATATAAAAAATGAATTAATTTAGTATTATCTCCTGTTAAAAATTTATTTATCTAAAATATATAAAAATAGAAGAGCAACTGAAAATTAATATGAATAATTAATTAAAAATTTAAAATATTATACAACTATAAAATATTTCTCATTTATTTTAGTTTTAAAAATTTGTAGTTTTTAGTTTTTTAGGTATTACCTACTGCTTTGTTGATTTATAATTTTTACCTATTATATTTTCTACTTTTTGTTTATTTTTTAAAGATTTTATTTTCTTGTTTTAATTTAAGTTTTTATAAAATATAAATTTTATAAATAAAAAAAAATTTATTTAAATAAAATTAAAATTTTTGGTATCCATTAATTTTTTTATATCGTCTAGAGAGAAATTTTCCATTAAACTAAAATATAGTGCTTAACTATTTTAAAATACAAAAATCGTAGTGATGAATATCTCGTAAAATTATTAATTAAATAAATAGCTTGAAGAGCTTAAATTAAAAAATGTCTTTTAGCATATATTATTTAGATTTTATCATGGCTTAATAATTTTGGCTGAGAAGATTTTTTAATCTATTTTATATCTTAATAAATTAATTAATATTTTAGACTTTAATTTAAGATATTAAATAATACAAACAGATAGCTCACCTTTGATTCTAATTATTCTAGTATGCTTTTTAAATTAAAAAAAATTATTAAAAAACTAACAAATTTAGTACAATTTAAATTGCTTGAATTTCTAAATATTAACTTCAAAACTATAAATCTTAAATAAATAAAAATGATTATAGAGCGTGTAGCAACTCAATGGCGCTCAGCTCTTTCATTATTAATATTTAATATTTAAAAATGTTCTCATGATTCTTGTTAAATTCTAGACGTCCGATGAGTTATGTCAGCTTCTCTAAATGGAGAATCTTCTTATTAAAAATTATTCTAAAATCTTAAGTCAAATGCTTCAGTCTTCTTGAATAAGGTCCAAATAAGAGATAGCTATTAAGTTGGTAATTAGAAGGCCCGTCAGTCAAACTCTCATACTGCTAGAGAGAACCCTCGGAGTAAGTTAGGTACGTCTCAACAGAGCTTATCCACCCTTCCCCGTGGTGGCATCTAGTGTGAGATTACTCGCAATGCAGTATACACTGCACCAGATTATCTACTAGTTTTACTGACGCTGCCGACATCAATTATATTTAATAATAAACTATAACAAGAATAAAAAACTATGTAAGTTTAATTAAAAAGCTTTTAAATAAATAAAATAGATTATAGAGCGCGTAGCATTCTCGTTAGTGTGCAGCTTTTAAATTAATTTTATTTAATGTCGAAAAATAATATTTTTATGGGTCTCTCTATCCTTGTTTTCTCTTCCTGCAGTACGTCCCTGTAATTTTCCCTTCCAAATCATAGGATGCAATATGCGATTACGGGTACATCTTTCTCCGACCTATGATGAAAAAGGTTTTTTCCTGGCCTTCAGAGTTCTCCAGCTTGTTAAATTTTCCTTCTCTTGCTATTGCTATTGATTTCTCTTTCTCCGATTTATCCTCCATCCTCACTCGTTTTTTAGTTACCTTGCAGGTCCTCCAAGCAGTATCCGAAGGAAAGGTCTTTCCACCCTATTTAAAAATCTTAATAAATAATTATCTCTAAGTAATTAAAAAGAATTATAAGATAATAAAAATGAGATTAATTGCAGTCTTTATGTATTAAAGTTAAGTTATAAAGGATTATAAAAGAAATATTTTATTTTAAAAAATATCTAAATTTAAAATGAATGCTTGTACTTTAAAATTTGATTTATTTTTAATACAATAGATAATATAAGAAAATACTAAGAAAAATAGAAAAAAAAGAAATTTATTAGGAAGGAAAATAAAGACTTAATTTATATTTAAAATTATTATTATAATATGATGCTTATTTTACTTCAAATAAATAGAAAGGTTGTTAGAGTTAAGTAATCATATATAATTTTATTCTCTATTTGTGAAAAATTAAGAAAAAAATTGTATAAAGTATTTAGATGAAAATAAAAAGAAATCAAAGCTTAAATATTTAATTAAAAAGGAAAGTGAAGATTAAACTTAAAACTAAATTTATCTAAAATATAATGCAGATTATATGAAATTATCAAAGAAGGACTTAAAAAAGAAAATTCGAATTTAAAAATTATATAGTTCATTTTAAATTTATAATATTAATATTAAAAATAAATATAATATATAAAATAAATAATTTTAAAAATGAATTTAATATCATATTTAAATTATTGTTAAACTCCTAATCTTACAATATTAAAATCTGAATTAAAAAAGCGAATAAATTGGATGCAAAGATACTGATTTAATCTCAAAATTTATCTGAAAATAATATTTTTTATAATATATTTGTATTATCTTTTCTAGTCTTTATAAAAAAGTTTGACTTTACATGAAACATCTCTTAATAAAATTTTAGAGGAACTATTTTTATAAAATTAGACAAATAAAAAGATTAATTTTCAATTCTAGATTCGAGAAATGTATTAATTTAAAGATTTCGTTTAAATTCCTTCTTATTAAAGAGTGAAAATAATAGATATGATATCCAAATATAAAATAGTTATTTTCCTATATTTTACAATTATTTAATCATATAGAAAATTCTTTAATTTCTTAAAAATCAAATGTATCCAGTTAAGAAAAACTGTATAATGAAATTAAATATTACTCTGAGATAGTAATTAATAGAACAATGATGCTTCGTATAATTTTTCTATTGAAGTAGCTAAAACTAAAAGAAAAATATTTATATCTAAACTCAAAAAAAACTTAAATGAAATTTATTTTTTAAGATAAAAATTTAAAATAAAAAATGCTATAAAGAAAGTTTGAAAATTATTGTGTAAATGATAATTATAATTTTTAGATAATTACTCAGGTTTGTGATATAATCTAATATTGATTATAGCAATAAAAAATAGGGTATGATATTTATTTAATTTAAACTAGTTCCGAAGTTTACTATTTTATCAACTATTTACTTAGTATTTCAATTTTTTTGTTAAAATATAAAGTTTTAGTAAATCTTTAAGATAATAACTCAAGTTCTCTTAAAATAAATAGATTTTTTAAAATATCAATACCATGTACATCAGCTGATAAAATTTTATAAGATATTATGGGAATAATAGCCTTTTTACTTAAGTTTAATACCAGATCTAATTTTAAAAAAAAATTGATAAATTTGAATATGGTAAAGATCAGATCAACTGAATTACCTTATTAAAAGATCAGCATCTGTTCTAGTTAAATAAATCATCAATAAATCGTTTCTTAGAGAAATAAATATTAAAGCCATTAAGATTTATAAAATCTTCAAAATATATAAATTAGATAGATAATTTATTTAAATAGTATAACTATATTCAGCAAGCAATTTTTTATATATAATATCTTCCTTAAACTTCTTTAAAAAGAATAGAAAAGAACATTTATAATAACAAAAGAGATAATTTAGAATTGTAGTAGTAATATTAATACAAAAACTATTGCTAATGAAATACTTAATTCAAAATAAATAATTATAGTTTTATCTCATTTTTAATGCTTATAACTCTTAGTTTAAAATTTGAATAAAGGAAACATTTTTTTATTTAATTTTTATTATAGTTATATAATAAAGTTTAAAATAAAAGAAGACTTGCTTATCTATTAAGATAAAGCGTTATATTTAAAGAAAATTAAAAAATTTTTTTGATAATTAATTTTAAATTTAATGAAATAGGATTTTTTTTAGGTTCAAATCTTAATTTTAGAAGCTAGCAACCTTTTAAAATTTTGAATTTAAGAGTGGGAAATTATTTCAAGATTAAATTTAAATACGAAGAAATATAATTAGAGGCATATAAAAGAGCATTCCAGCAAAAATTTATAAATTTAGGGAATTAATTTGGATTAATTAATAAGAACTGTTTTCAAGTTGATAAATATACATTTAATTAAATCTGTTAAATATTTAGTTACTAAAGCTTAATAAATAAATAATTATTTAACAAGCAGATTTTAAAAAATTATTTTACCATTTTGAAAAATTTATTTTTTCTTAAAAAATATTTCTCAAAATAAAATTAAGTGTATATTGAATAAACCTATTTAGAAACAAATTACTTAAGGAAATAATTCTTGCAATAAAAAGCAAAAAAGAACAATTGTATCTTTAATTCTGGTCCAACTTAGATGAGAAAATTTTTAATGATAAATTAAGTAACTTAAACTGATAACGTGACCACTTAAAAAAACGAAATAGAAATTTAAAGATCGAACTAAATAGAATAATGAAAAAATAAAAAGTTTTATTCTTTCAAAGCATAGCAGAAGTAAAAAATAAAAAAGTTTCGAACTTGAATTTTTTCCGAACTTCTGATATATCTTATTTTTAACTTCTAAAGAATTTAAAGATTAGAGAATAAAAGGCACTAAGTGAATTCTCAAGAATTAATATAAGAAATTATAGAGTTTACAAAAAAGATTAAGATAAAGGAGATATGAATATAATAGATGAAAAGTAATAACCATATATAAAATTATAATTGAAGAGTCCAATTTCAAAAAGTGAACAGCTGAAACTGATTTCAAATCTAGGGAAAACAATTATTATTTAGCCTTTTAGTTGAAAATAATAATTAAATATTAGCTAGTCTTTAATATATACTAAATAATCCCTAGTATTTTCTTCTAATTTAAGTAAATTCAAAATTCTATAATTATATCTAGCAATAATCTAATTTTTTAGAAATTAATTAGATATAAATTTAAATTAATTGCTATATAAAAATAAAATAAATTATTGGTTTAAATTATGAATATTAAAAATATAAAAGAATAAGTAATCATATAGTATGAAATAGATTAGCTCTTTAGCTTTATAATAATTTTCAAATTTAAAATAATAGAATATTGTTTTCATTTAAGTAGCAATAAAATAAAATCTATAGATGAAGGCATTTGAAAGAATTATTAATATTACATAGAATTTTTAAATGTATAGGTAATATTTTAATCTCCTTTTATAAAGGAGAATAAAAATATTATATATTTAATTATTCTAAAAAACTCTATTAAAACTTAAGAAATATTCCCTTAAAATAATTGCTATGAAGATGATTTTATCACTTTTATCTTACTATATTATCAATCATTTAAATAATTTTAATTAAGTATGTTTTAAATTTCTTATTAATTTTGTTTGTTTAGTTTCAGGGAGTTGAATTTAAGCGACTCTAAATTGTTTATTTATGGTTAAAGAATTATTTCTTCTTTTCTTACGCTTTTGATTTATTTTGAAATTTTTTCATTCAAAAATAAAGTTAAATATTATAGAATATTTAAATGTATTTAAATTATATAGCCTAATTTTAAAATTTCTTTTTATAAGACTGCTAAATTAAGTTCTGACTATTATAAAGATTCAACTTTATTCTTTTTTTACTATCTTTTAAGATTTTGTAATACCCAATTTTCCATTTAACGAATGTTTATCGCTAATTTAAAAAATTAAAGCTTTCATTTCTTTTGCCATGCTATGTGAAAACTTAAAATCAAATTTTAAATTTTAGATTCTGATTTATTAATTTCTTAGAGTTGAAAATAATTTCCTAGGATGTTTAAGAGTTTTTTATCCTGTTACTAATTAATCTAATTAACGTAATTTCATTAATGTCAACTTAAATAAAATTCTAGGAGACTTATCAATAAAATTCTATATAATTATTATAAATTTAACTTTGTAGATACTTCACTTTTATCATTAATTTGATGAGAAATGTTTTTATCATTATATATCATTTTTGGCGAAAGTATTTAAATTTAAATGAATGCATTAATTAATTATCAATGTCTTTATATTTTGGATTTATTAATATTTTTGAATTTAATTTATGCCTAATAAACCTGTAATTGACTTTAAATTGAGAGGCATTTTTCTTTTAAGAATTAATTTTTAGTTAAAAAGATTTTTTATTTTATAAATTTTAGAATTAGCTTCTTAATAGATCTTATTTTTTCTCTTCAATATCTAAAAATAATTTCATTTAATTAATTGAAAGATTTCTTTAATCTTAACTAAATTCTTTTAATCCCTTAAAATTTTTCTTCTATTAGATATTTATTTGCTTTCTATTTTAAGATTTTTTTTCCTTTTTATGTTGATTTATAATAAATTTCTTTTTTATTTGCTTAATAACTTAAAATAAAGCATTTCTTATTAATAAATTTCATATATTATGGCTTTGCTTACGAAAGATACTTTTAATATAGTTGAATTTATTAATAAATCTAATATTTATAATTAAAGTTCTTTCAGTTTGTGAAAGATAAATTTATTTCTTTAGAGAGATTTCTTTTATTAGAATTTTTAATTAATTAAGATAAATTTCTATATTTTTAACTTGAGTAATTTTGAATTTTTCTATAGAAAATTTTTTAATTTCTTTATTTTAAATTTTAAGAAACATAATTTTAACAAATTCCTTTAGATTTAAAAATTTTATAAAGTAAACTATAGACATACTTTCAAAGAAAAGTATATAGAAATTCTTTGAATTCTCTTTGTTTACATTTCAGATAAAGCAACCATTTTATCTAATTTGATTATGCAATAGCTAAAGAAAAGTTAAGATTAATTTTCGCTTCCTTTTTCATAAAAAATAATCAATTTAAATTTTAAAATTATTATTAAATCTTTGAAACTCTTCCTAAGATTTTATAAAAGCATCAATGATTTTAAAATTTTATTATTCTTTTTATAAAATCTTAGTAAAAGTAAATCCAATAGTTTTTCAGCAATCTTTTCTATTCTATATTTGATTAGTTGTAAAGATTACTATAATTCTATGCTGAAAATTTCCTAGAAATATTCCTTCTTTTCAAAAAATCTCAATTTATTTTTTATTAGATTCTAAACTTTTAAATGATAAAATGATTATATTTAAATCATACATCTTTCATTAAAACAAAAAAGCAAACTTATTTAGCAAATTTAATATAGTAAAAGATACAAACTAGAGATTAACATCTTATTTGCTTTCTATAATCAATTGCTTATTGTTTTATTATAACTATGCAGCATTTTGTTTAAATCTATTATCATTTAATTAATTTTCATTCTGCTTATGCAGAAATTATAAAATACCTTATAGATTTTCTTAAAAAGCTAAATTTTTAGAATATAATTATATCAAAGAATTTTTAATTTCATTTTATCTAAAATTTACGTAATGGCTCAATTATCATGCTTATAATTTAAGTGTAATATACAAATCGTAATGAATATTACAATATTATATATACATATGAAGGATATTTAGTCATATATAGATTTAGATAAAAATAATATAGAAAATAAACTTAAATATGGAACTGTTTCTAATATATTTGGAAAACTATTTAAGTATGGAATAAATATTTCTTTAATCCTTTCATACAGTTAATTTAGAAACTCTTTAAACTTTAGGAAATTAGTTATATTTAAAGAAAGGTCTGTCAGAAAAATGGATATATTAAAAATAATTAATAGTTAATTATATATTTACGTTTTAAGGATTGCATAGGAAAGGTGGTTAAAAGAATATAAATAAAATAATAAAACTTTCTAATTATTTATTTAAAGCGGTAAGACTTATTAATTTTAAGATAAACTTAAATAAATTTTAATTTTAAATTAAAATTTTATGATTTCACTTTAAATTTATTTTTCGTAGTTTGGAATTATTATGCTTGCTTATTTGATTCTTTTCTGAATTTTGTAGTTTCCAGGAAAATTTAAAGAAATTAAATCTTAATTTTATTTATAAATAGATATCACTGGAAAAAATTACTTATTTCATACAATTATTTAAAGAGTTTTTTTAGTTTTATATAAATGTATAGTCTGGTATATCTGTTATTAACTTTATACCAAGCTAAATCACTCTATTTACTTGTAGTAAGCTCGCCATACACTATTCCTTCCATTTCTGATTTTGTTTCATAATAAATATTTACTAGCAAGCTTAATGCTTCTAGCTTTATTCCTGTGCAACAATTTTTTAACAACTCAGATTTTTCTATCCAAGAAGTTGAAAACAAAATACAAACTTTGGATATAAAAATTATCTTAGACCTTACTTTTAACCCTTTATACTCAGAACGCTTAAGTAGACTTAAGAAGGATTGTATTCATTTCGTGGCTTATAGAACTAATTAATAAACTTATAAAGGGAATTTATACTGATTAATGCCAAGCTATGAACAAGAAGGATAAGCTCTTAGAACTCTATTGAAATACTTAGACTTCAAAAAAATTTCCTTAATTACACAATAAGAATAGAGATTCTATAAACCAGCTGAAGTTTTAAGAAATAGTGAGATAAAAGTAGGTACTTCAGTAAATATTCCTTTGAATTCCTATTATGGACTAAACTAAACTTAATGTAATAACAGTTACATTTAAGATAGATTATTAAATGAAGTTCCTAAAGCTATTAGAATTTTTGGCTCTTCAGTTATTCTAATGTAAGCAGATGTTTGTTGGTAAGGATACATTCTTAATTTCGCTACTTTTTATAAGATGGCAGGACTATAATACGCATGAGTCTTAGGGTTAGAATCTTCAAGTTTAGTAAAATCAGAAATAACTTAATTAGTCCATTAAAATTCATAGATTCATGTTAACATTTTAGACGATGGAATGATTGCTCTCACACCTAAAGGATTCATTCCTGGAAATTACTTTGAACTAACTGCTTATTATGTGAACTTACTTCTGACTTATGTAGACAAACTAGTATAAATTAAAAAACTGAATACAGAGTTAAGTATTTTAGATTTATTCTATAAGTACAAAGGTTTACTTTTTAATAATAATGGACAGATAAATTAGGAATACTCAGTTTATAACGTTTAAGATAAATAGCCTGTAGAGATTCTCTAAATCAAAAATAGTTAAGTTATATAAAAGGCAGATATAGTTTATCCTGGACCAACTTCAAGGGCTCCTGCAAAGCTATTAACAATAGAAATGTCTTATTCGACTAATTTAAACGAACCAGGTGGTTATCCAATATTTTTACCTATAACACTTCCTCCACTTCATATTCCTTGCATAGTTGATTACATAAACTAAGATCCTAATTTTCTTAGTAACTATCATTTAAAAATAAATCCCTTTTCTTATGGAGGAATATTTTAGCAAAACAATGTAACACTTTATGCTTTTCTTGATGGATATTTTGATATAGGAGTAGCACACTAAGCCAGTATACTTATAACAAGTTGATTACCTGCATACTATATACTAAAGGAAATAGGAATAAATATTCCTTATTTATACGCAAGTAGAGATGATAATTTGGGAAGCATACAAGAGTTTCCTAATGCCTTCAATAATTACGTATCTTGACAGTTTTTTAAAACAATGTACATTAAATTATTAGAAAAGAATAACTGAAATCATTTTGCCTTAATATTTGAATAAATTGAACCATCTAATGAAAAAATGCATAACCAACTAAAAGAATGAGCTATAGAAAATAATAAGCATATTCTTAATTCTAATGACTCTACTTTTATTTCTTTGTTTTAAACTTATAACTAAACTTACTATGAGGAACTTGCTGAATAAATAATAAAAAAAGAAATGAAAATTATTTTAAGCAGCCCTGCAGTTAATGTGTTTAAGAGAACTAATAAAAAACTAATGGAATCTGGATGAGAACCAGGAGATACGAACTTCCTAATTTTATACACAGCCAATGTTGTAGAAAATATAGCAGAAGGAGAAGAAGAATTATAAAACATTAAGAAGCTTCTATAAGGGTCGATTACTATAACTCCAATAGAATATGTAGGAGAAGAAGGATAAAAGCTAAGACAAATATAGACAGAATGCATTTAAATTCCTGTTACTCCTTGCTATTACATAGAAGAAACTTTATTAATAGCTCATGGAATTTAAAGTTGCATAAACTAAGGCTAAGACTACTAAAGTCCTGAAAACTTAGTTAGAAATATAAGAACTGGAAAGTTTACAGGCTGTAGTGGAACAGTAAAATTTTAATAAACTAAGAATTTTAGAGATAACTTAAACTTTTTTTTCATCAGTAATGTTTATGACTCCGAATGAAATTTGCACCTATAGCCTTACCTAGAGTACTGCCCAACTTGCTCTATTGTATGAACTTTCTAAACGGATTAAGTCTTTTGGAATGACAATACTACTAATACTCCTAAAGATCGATTCGATATTTTTGACGAAAATTGCGATTTTTCTGTAAGAAGAGTTGATACTTTCAAATAAGGATAAAGAACAATCTTTATAGAATCAGGAATTATTTTGCTATTGGCTTTTCTTGTCTCAATTTATGGATTAAAAATATGAAAGAATCATAAATATTAAATATTTACAACTGAAGTCTGAATGAGTAGTGAAGACTAAGTTTTCATATATACTTTGATAATTCAGTTTTTCTAGTACATTTCAGTAGGACCTAATATAGATAAATTAATACCTTAAGAAATAACTTATCTAATTTCAATAATATCACTTGATTTTGTTCATATAAGAATGGACAGTTCAATCTCCTGGATATGCTATTACTTATGCATTTGTTTCTCTTTTTTAATGGTTTTGCTTATAATAGCTTTCTTGCTTAAATTCGAAATAAAATACGAAAATACTTTTATATTAAAAAGAATAGGATAGTTTTCATATACTTTTTCTCCTGTTATAACAGAAATTACCTTAGTGCCAATTATTTTTATCCTAACATAAGTATACAAATGCACCTATGGAAGAGACAGAAATTTGGATTTTAAAATAGATTTATCTGAGAGTTTTTTGGACTTAGATTGCTCGGAGTAATGCCTTTCTATTTTCCACATTTAAACGATAATATTAGCATCTATTGCTTTACTATTATATATCCCTTTAATAATATTAGTACGACCTCATTGGTAAGAACTTTAAGGGGATACTCTGCACATAAAATAGTAACCTTGATATATAGTTTTAAAGAGCTTTTTCCAAATTTCTATTATAAAGCTAAGTTAGACCTTAAAAAATTTCTAGCCACTTATCTATGCAATTATCTACTCTATTGCATTTTTTATTTTTGCCTTGATAGTGCTTATAAAGAAGCCTCTTATTTATATGAAAATGAACTGAATCTAATTTATTTTATTTCTGCTAATTTCTTTTATTTCAGTTCTAATAGCTTTATCTATAAATGGAGATAGAAAAACGATATTTATATTATAAATGTTTTTGTATGTCTTTAGCTTTTTAATTGTTTTCATTGGCTTAATTTTTATGATAAGATTTCCAACTCTTCTTAAACAGATAAAGCCAGACATAGTGAGTTTATTCAGGTTCACATACCAAATAGGCTCAAATTTAGACTTGTTAAAAGATCATGTTAGGGCATAAAATGAAAGAGTTAGTATTTATAGAAAGTAATTGATAAATAATATCAACAACCATGTACTAAATTAATCTGAATTAACTGAATAATAGAAGTAATTATTATAGCAGCTTGATAAATAATAACTACTAATAAGTATTAAAAACACTAAAGTTAGAATTTTTGTTGAAGAAACCTAAGAAGAAAATTAATTGATTGAGAATAAAAGCTTAATATAAGAACCTAATATCTACAGTACAGCACTAAGCATTCCAAATGATAAGATCATTAACAATAACTCTTATAAATATACTTCTGAGAATGATTATTCTGAAGATAATCATGAAGAATAGTTAAAATTTTTTTAAAATTTGACTTTAGAAAAAAAGAAAAGTGAGGTAGAAGAATCGGATAAAATGAGCGTTCTGAGTAATTTAGTAATTTGCGGAAACAAATAAAGCAACTCATTGTCTTAGGAGAAATTTTTAAAACTATCGAAGACTATTTCTTAACACTTTACATTTTATATAATTAAAAATAAAAAATTTTAAATATAACTTAATTAATTATAAGCTTTTCTTTCTTTCTTAATTAGTTAATTTAATTTAAGCAATATATATGATAAATATATATAATATAGTTAATTATTCTTATTTATTTATAATATACTTAAATGCTATTTAAATTATTTTATTCTATTATCTAAAGCAATATAATTTTAGGGTTATTGGGATATGTTTAAGTTTATGTTTTTGAATTTTAAAATTATTTGTAAATAATATTGTCAGTTGAGTGATTTCTATAAATTTTGCATTATAAGTTAATTACCGTAATTTATTTATTATAAAATAAGAAGATTGCATATTAAAATATTATAATTAATATGCTTGATATTCTTTATAGATTTAAAATTAAATTTAAAATATTTAAGAAAAAGCTGTAAAACATTTAGATTTTAAGTGACATTATATTTAATTTTATTTAGTCTAAACAACTTTAATCTAAATCCGATATATAATTAAAAATGTAGAAATTAAATGTTTAAAAGTATAAATGTAATAGTAATATCAATTAATATATCTATACTATAATTTTTAAATAAGAATATTTAATGTTTAAGTTGCTAAGGCATTTTAATTTAATTATAGCAAAAGAGATGTATTTTATATTTATCCTATATCATTATATTATCGTTTTATTTTACTATAAAATCATATCTTTTTCTAGTTTTAATATATTAAAGTTTTATTTTATTTAGTTTAGCTTTTCTGTAATTTTAATTTGCTTATTTATAATTTTTCCATTTTTATTGCATGAACATTTTTTTCAAAATATAAAATGTTTTTCTTTCTCTCTTGAAAAATTATATTATTTTTAATAAATTTCTCAAATTAAAAAATTTATTTTAGATTAAAAATAATGATAAAATAGGTTGCATAATCAAAATTTATTTATGTTTTATTTTATACTTAAATATCCATATTTTATATATTTCAGATTATTACTTAGTAATTGTATATGTATTTTTTAAATTTTTAAATTATTATTATTATTATATATATATAAATATATAAAATGGCTTCTAAGAAATAACAGAACTTTGAACAAAACATTTAAACAGGAAAATTCTCTAAAAAATAAAAAAACGAAATAATTACAATGAGTGAAAGTGAGAAATATGATTGATATGACGAACATTAACCACTTGGAAATCCAAAACTAAAAAAACTTCCGACACAAACTCAAATAGAAATATTATCTAAGTCATTAAAAGAGTTTATGTTTAAAAATAGATACCTCACTGATAAAGTAGAAAAATTAAAAAAACTAATATCTTCTTTGCTTGAGAAACAATATTAATAATCATAAGAAATAGAAAAAAAACTGGAACAAAGAATTCTTTAAATTTAATAATAAATTCAGGTAACGCCATTTTCGTTTTAACAGAATTAATCAGATCCTATGGAAATAGAAAATGAAGCCTCAAATTAAAATAAACAGTAAACGTTTATTTAAAATAAGTAGTAAATTTAAATTAAATAAGTGTTACAGGAATAATAGGTTAAAAGAAGAATAAAATGCTACGTGTGCAATAAATAACACCAATGAAAATACTGCTACTAACTAAGCGAAATTTAAAGAAAGAATAAATAAGATATTTTTAGAAAACTATTTAGGATATATCCAACATAAAGCGGAAAAATTTATAGAAAAAAATTCTTTAATTCAAATCTTAATCCTTGGATAAATAATTAGGAACGCTAAGTGCAAGACCAAAACTATTCCGAATATTAAAGGATGGTGCACTAATGAAGTGCTACACCGCCTAACTAAGCCTAGTAGGAATTTAAGACAAACTAATAGAGACAAGCTGATAGAATAGGTCAGATGGCTGACTACTAAGGCTTTAATAAAGCTTTTTAACTTAAACTTTTTTTTATATACATAAAACTTTTATAGTCTTTTATGAATACTGTTTTAGTAAGGTAAATTTAAATTTAATTCTTTTAATTTATAAATATTTTATAATCATAATTAAATGAAATAATAGCCTAATTATATATAAATGAGCGTTTGCTTTTAATAAGTTTAAATATTTGTAATTTAGTATACAATTTTTTATTTTTAGCTAAAATACAATAAATCCTATTTTATTCCTTTTACTTAATTATAATGTTCTTAAATTTTAAAAACAAAATGAATGTGAAAAATTAAATTTTTTATCTTTTTATAGCATATAATCGAAGCTAAATTGAAATTTCTAAAACCTATTAATAAATACTTTCCATTTTAATTATTAATTTAGCTAAAGTCTATTATTAAAGCTGATAAATGTTATTTCATTATAGTCTATTTAGTAATAAAATTTTAATGTAAAAATTATCAAGAAAAAGCATATTTAACACTTTTAAAAAAGTTAAACGAATATATTAAAATTAGTATTCAAATTATTAATCTTTATACATATTTTAGATTTTCTAATAGCTTTAATTATTTAAAAAAAATACTTTTTTTTTAATTATCTTGCAAATATATTTATTTATAAAAATGTTGTTAGAAGTTAATAAGTTTTATCGTATTATTTTAGTTTTTTCTATCACTGTTTATATATTAATTTTATTATTTCTGTTAAATTATTTTCCTAATTTTTTAATTTATTCATAATAGAGTGCTATTTAAAGATTATTTTCTTTCTAAGCATAAAGAATACTTAATTATTATAATCTTATCTTTTAATAAAATAATTTTAATTCAGAAATTTTAAAATTTTAATTTTTGATTTAGAATGCTAATTTTAATCTAATTTAATTTCCTCTAAAGCTAGAGAAGTTTAAATTTTAAATCCTCAATATTAAAATCATATTAAATAATTAAAATATTAGAAAATAAATAAATATTAAGAAATCATTTTAATCTAATTTATTGTTATGAGATTTTAATATTTATCGATGTTAAGAAAATAGTTAACTAGCAAGTTATCAATATTATATCAAAAACCATTTTTAAAATATGAAAAAGCAAATTTATTAGCATATTTTCCTGAGTTACTCATAATTATAAATTTAAAAGCTTTATAAAGATATCATTCAGTTAAAAAAAGAATTAAATTTGAATACTAATTGAAATATTAAAATATTATACTTTTTTAACTTAGAATCACATTTTAAATCTAAAAAACAATAATTTATTGCTTTTTTTAATTTCCCTTATTTTTATTAATCAAAACTTATTAATTTATATCATTTTTTAATAATTCCAAATTTTTTATTTTTATACTCTATTATGGCTTCTTTATAATATCTTGTTTTATAAAAAAATTAAAACTCTTTCCATAAAAAAATCACAAAATTCTGGTAAAAACTAATCCTTTTTATAATATCTTGAAAAGAAGTTATCTTTTAAAGCAAAAATTGTGTTCTTTTAGTTATTTTATGATTTCTCTTTTATTTTTTAGATTTATTAAGGAAATTTATCATATATTAAAATGCTTTTTCTAGAGGCATTGTAACTTTTTAATATCTATCTCTATTAATAATAGAAATTAAGTTAGTTTTCAAATAGAATAATAGATTAAAGACTTTCTCAGTCAAAATATGATAATAAGCAAAATTATATCTAAATAATGTTTCTGCAAGAGATATAGCAAATAGAAAATATGTTAAGATATTTCTTTAATAAATAATTAGAAAAGTTAGTCATTACTAAGATTTATTTATTTTATAAAGAATTAAGTATAATCCCTATGTTGTAAAGTTAAGATATAAACAATTAGAAAGAAAAGATTCAAACACAAAAAATGTTTATACAGTTTTCTATTTTTCATATACTTTTTATCCTTTCATTACTGAAGTAACCTTAATGCCAATTATTTTTATCTTAACATAAGTATACAAATGCAACTATGAAAGGGACACTAATTTAGATTTCGAAATAGATTTATCTGAGAGTTTCTTAGATCTAGATTGCTCAAGACAATGCCTTTCAGAATTTCATATATAGACAATAGTATTAACTAACTTCTTTTTATTGCTATATCTTCCTTTAGTTATTCTAATTCGTCCTCATTGATAAGAACTTCAAGGAGATACACTACATATAAAATAGTAGTCTTTATTTATAATTCTAAAGAGTGCAGTTTAAATACTCATAGTAGAGCTGAGTTAGATGCTGAAGAAGTTTTATTCTTTCATTTATGGATCTGCTTTCTCAATCCTATTCTTAGTATTTGCAATCTTTATTCTAAAGAAGAAGCCTCTAACCTATATGAAGATGAATTGAATTCAGTTCGTTTTGCTCCTTCTTACTTCATTTATTTCCATCTTAGTTGCTATTTCCGAGGTAACAGGCGAAGAAATGAAATTTGTGCTACAGCTGATTCTTTTTGCAGGTTCCTGTTTAATTCTCTTAATAGGTTTAGTGATTATGACAAGATACTCTAACTTCTTAGGTAAATAAAGCCTGACTTAGTAAGTTTATTCAGATTTACATATAAAATAAAGGCAAAATCAAATATACTAAACGATCATGTCTAAAGCTAGAATGAAAGGGTACGTATTTACAGAAACTAACTAATAAGTAACATAACTGGCAAAGATAAAAGCAAGCATTAGATTACAGACCAGCAGTAAGAATTATTGCTAAAGCTCGAGAGTTAGTTACTGTTAATAAGCATTAAGGTTAGAAAGTTAAAATTTAACCAGAAGACAAATTAGAAACTAATAAGCTTATTGACAACCAAAAAAATGTAGCTGAAAGAATAGTTTACAGTACAGCCTTAGATTCTCCAAATAATAAAATGGAGAAAATAGACGAAATTGATAAGTAAAATATCTAGGAGATAAAATATTAAGGAAATAGCAATGAAAGTGACAACATCTTATAAAAAATTGCTCGTAATCGAACGAAGTAATAAATGAAAAGTGACTAAATCTTAAATAAAAAAGATATTTCTGTCGAAGAAGTTAAGCATTCGAACAAATCTTCACAAGAAGTAACCTTAAGTTTGTCCAAGTTAAATTCATTATTTTTAACACTTAAGATATCTATGTAAAAATTTTAATTAAAGTAACTAAAATAAAATCTATTTTTTTCGCTATTAATGCTAATAATATAGCAAATCAAGGTATTATTTTTAAATATTGCAAAGGATAAATTTGATTTTTTATAGACACATAGAATAACTTTAGTTTAGTGTTAACTATTTCTAGACTAAGTTAAAGTATTTCATTTTAACTTCAGACTTTTTGAATACGTTAAAACAATTTTTACTATCAATGATTAAGATAAAAATACAATTAGATTTGTTTTATTTCATGTTAAAGAAATTGTATTAATTGGAAAATTGTTAGTCAAGGTTTAAAAAGTTAAAAAATTGAATGAAAGCTAAAATTAAATTTAATTAAATTTAATTATTTTTTTAATTTTTCCCCCAAAAAATAAAGAAATACTAATAATAAAGGTGTATGGCTTTAAATTTCATTTATATATTATAATTTAAGAAAGAAGACTTAAAGTTTAAAAATTGTAAGAGAAGATAAAATTAAATAAAGAGAAATTAAATAACTGCTAATTTTTTATCTAAATTATCTTATCTATATGTTTAATATTTTTCTTTAGTGTTCTAAAATAAAAAACCTTTTAGAAAGAAACTAACTAATTAATTAATTAATGAAATTTAACCTCTCATTTTATACTAAAAAGCTGAGAGGATCTTTCTAATTTATATTTAAGGGAAAGTACTCTTGGAGTTGGCAGTTTCTTGAATATCTTTTCCCTGTAGAATTATCCATTCGAGTAATATGTCTTGGCTAGTCTCTTCCATAATTCTCTTGATTTTTTGCTTTGAACTTTTTGAACTCTAAACATTGTCTTATTAGGTGATTCGTCTACATACATTAATAACATCTTTCGAACACTAGTTTTTGTCTTGGCTGTTGTTCTCTAGGTTTTTTTCACAACAAGGACGGGAGAGTATTGCGATAGGTTCCACGTCCATCTTGTCCAGCTGAATCTATGGTTGACATTGGAGTTGAGGTTGGAAATTAGCTGTCACTCCAGGAAACTCCATTTAGGATTCTTTCATCTTGGTGATTTCTTCCTTGAGGTAATAGATAGCAGCTTACATTTCTTGGAACTCTAATGGATCTTGCGAGACTTGTTCAAGTCTCTTCTGCATTTGTGCATTCTCAAACCTGAGAGTTCCCACTAGCTTACGTAGTTTTTCGACGTCATAAGAGACGTCCCATTCTTCGTAGTCAACTTGGTAATAGTCTTCCTCTTGTGCCTTGAAAGGTCTAATTTTTTAAGGTGATTAGTTTTGGTTAAGTTTCTATTTCTTCAGGACTTTGGTTTAGGTTAGTCCTGTTTCATGGTCGTGTTTCTAAGGCTTGTGCAGAGGAGTTACTTAATGAATCCCAACGACTCTTGGCTTCTTTAACTCCTGGCATCTAGAAAGCCTTTTCTTATTCCTGCCATTTTGTAAGTATTTATACCAACTAATTAAAATAATTTTAATCTTTTTAAATTTTTAATTATTTTAGCTAAATTATTACTAAATAAAAGGATTTTACTCTTTAGCCTAACTTAAAATATTAGCCCCCTTTAGTTTATTTAAGCTTCTTAAGTATCTATAAGATCTCTCCATTATTAGAGTGATTTAAATTATTATAGCAAGCTGTATCAATTTATTTAACTAGATCTTATATCTATCATAAGTAAATATATCTATATAGTACACCAATTGAAAATTAGAAGAGTTAGATTATATAAAATATAAGTATATATATTAAAAGATAGTCAAGTACATTGATATATTCTTATCTTTAGGACTTAGATATTCATTTTTTAAATCTAAATAAAGATGCTATTCACTTATTTCAATTTATTTACTTAGTTCCTATTTTAAAAATTGGACATTTAATATCTAAGAATAATTAAACTTATCAATAAAAGCATCTTTTTAGCTATTCTCTTGGTGTACTAATATTAGTTAAGGAATTATTTTATTTAATTAAGATTAAGTTTTAGGAATGGAGATAATCATAAAATAGAATAAAGTATTAAGCTAAATGTTTATCGATTTATATGTTTAACCACTTCTAATAATATCTAAAAATTAATAAGTTAGTATATAATAAATAAATTTGATTATAGAGCACGTAGCACTCTCATTGGTGCGCAGCTCTTTAAAAAAAAGTTTCATACTGACAAGAATGTTTATTACTGATAAAATTATCAGATACTGGTAGACCTTGTTCAAGACTGGTATAATTATTCGGTACTGATAAAAATGTTCAATACTGATATAATTTAAGAATAATAGTAATCTTTAATACTTGTTGGAGGTCCAAGGACATGGCAGGTTTGCGTCTCATTGCCTCACCAAAGCAGAGGACGACATATGTCAATTATGGGTACTTAAATTCCCCACCTCTGATGATATAATAAATCTCCTTAGATGATGCTAACCCTAATAAGATATATAGGATAACTATTATAGCTATTTATACCAAATAGGTATTCTATTAATGAAATTAAAAATCTAAATACATACATTATGAAAAGAGTAAATCTAGTTAAATTAAATAATTTATAGTTACTATATAATTAAATGCCTTATAATGCTAAATTAAATAAAGCAATAGAAAATAATTGTTTTTACTATAACTTTACAGCTATTTATATCAATATAGTTCCTAATTTAGCTTCAAAACTCTTAATAAAGTCTTTTAGTTTTTCTTTTATATTTTTCTTGGTTATATATATATTAAACTAGGATAATCTCTTAATATAAATAGAAGATGTCTTTTAGTTTATGATATAATAGCTTAATGTAAAAGAGTAAAATTATTTATAAAGGTATTAAGTAAAAGAAAATTAATAATCATAATAAAGTTAAAATTTGATTATCTATAAGACTTAGAATAATTTAGTCAGCTACCTATAAAATATTTTACTATTATACTTAAAAATTAAATTTAATAGAGGCAGATAAGATTATAGTACTTTTGATCTATGGCTCAGGTAAAATAATTTAATATGTCATTATACAACAAAAAGAAAAAAATTGTGTATTAATTTAGCAAGACTTAATTGATTGTGATATCAAAGTTTTAAATTCAAATCTTATGAATCAAAAATAATAGGAAGAACGTATATTTTCAAATTTAAAAGAATGTAAGTGAATTTAAATTTAAGTATTATCTTCTTCTGTTAGAATCATACTCTAATAAATAAATTTTTAGAATCAATTATTAGTTCTTTAAATTAGTTAAAATAGATTAAAAATTAATAATTAGCTTTATCTTATTTATTCTAGCTAAGTAATTTATCACGTTAAAATTATTTATTATTTCTATTTTTTCGCTTCTTTTTCTTATTGATGTTCATTTACATTTTATGTGCTTTACAGCTGCAAAATTTAATTTGCTTAGTAATCTAAATTTAAATGAAAATTTAAGTTAAAAATAGCTTATCTCTTTCATACTATTCCAATTTTAAAAATAAACGTATTAGAGAAATTTTTAAGTGCTAAAGTCTAAGTTTTATATCTAAATTTTTTATCTACATAAGGAGAATGTAAATTAAGTTATTGCTTAATTATTAAATATACTAGGCTATTAAGTTAATTCTATATATAACCTTATATTACAGTTCTTAAAGGGAGATTAAAGGACTAAAGTAGGTATATAACCTTTTAAGCATTACTATCTATTTAATCTTAAGTTAACTTACACTATTTTAATGTCTATCACTAGTCTCATTTCCTACTAATAGCTCCTATGTTTCCTCTTTTTTTCATTAATAAAAGCAAAGCTTTTTTCTAGATAAATGTACTTATCTTCAAATAAATTAAAAAAATGAAAATATACCTAAACTGAAGTTTTAGTTAAAAAGCGCAGCTATTTCTCCTAGCAGCTCCAATAATTGAAAGGTATAAAGTATAAAGTTATATGATGGGTTGTTTAGTACCTTTAAAAGCATAAAAACCTGATAATTTCAGTTAACTTTAGAATTATAAATAATAACTAAATTCAATAAATCTCTTTAGTCTAATTTGCTTGCAGTTAAAATAGAAAAAGTATGATGATGCTATAAGTAAATAGCTTTAGCTTATCCAAGCAAGTTAATTTAAATTCTAGCTACTAAATATAAAATTAATAGTTAGCTCAAAGAAAAAAAATCTAAAATTAAATAACTTTTAAATAAAAATAAGGTATTGATTCTATTTTTCGATGGAAATAAAGAATAGCAAGTTAAATGATGTAGAACATTAAAAAATTAAATAAAAGCAACAAAAATGAATTTACAAATAAAAGAATAAGCAGATCAGCAATAATAAATAGATTTTAATTTAGTTTAGTAATTTTATAGTCAATTTAGATATAAAAGGTATATAGCTTCATATACAGAGTATTTGATTATATTAATATATTTAAAGCTCTAAAAACTTTAATAAAATAGCATCGGCATAAACTTATTTAAGCTTAATCCTTTATTATCTTCATTAATTTCAATTGAATATATTTATACAATTACTTTTAGTTTATATGGAAAAGCTGAATATCAATCAACAAGAGAATAGAAAATAAATAAAGGTAATTATAAAAAGAACTAAATCTATCTAAATTAAAGTGATATAATTAAATAACTATTGTATAGATATAATGAAGTCTAATATAAAATAGATATTAACTTTATAACTATAAAGCATCATTAATATGAATTATCTCTCATATCTTTCATAAGCTTCTTCTAAATATAAGTATCAGAATTATTATCTTACTTAACTTAGCATGCTATTTCATTTAGCTTTATTCGAAAGCTATTCCTTGATTATTTTTAATCAAAGCTTTTAAGATTTAAGCTTTTTTGTTAGATAGAATAAAGTTATATTATTAATAATAAAATGTAAGCGGAAGAAATATAAAATTTAGTTATAGATAACAAGGAAATTGAAAAAGGGGAGTAAATAGGAAAAGGAAGTTTTGGTGCTGTTTATAAAGGAAGGAGAAATAATAATTCTGATGTTGCAATTAAAGAATTCTTCCAACCAAAGCCTAGTAAAAAAATCGCTCAAGGTTTTAATAGAGAAATTTAGATAATGGAACGAATGAGACATCCAAATATTGTTAGAATTTATGGTTATGTTAATGATCCTACTAGTTTGATAATGGATCTACTACCATAATCTTTATTTACATTTCTTACTTCAAACTAGCAAATTGAGTGAAAGATACGGTACTAAATATCTTGCAATATAGTTTCAGGACTTAAATTTATTCATGATTAAGGTATATTGCATAGAGATTTGAAAAGCTCAAATATTCTATTAGATAATAATAGAAGAGCACAAATATGTGATTTTGGTCTTGCATTATTTAAGAACGAAATTCATACATTAAGTACGTAGACAAAAGGAAGAAATCCAAGATGAATGGCTCCTGAGCTTCTAGCTTTAAAACCAAAGTTCAGCGAAAAATCTGATATATTCGCACTAGGTATGCTATTTTGAGAAATAGCGGAGCAAATAGTACCTTATGCAAATATGGAAAATAGTGAAATTATAGAATATATTTAAAACGGAAAAAGAGAAGAAATTTCTAGTAGTTGTCCTTAAGAATTTGCTAATTTAATTTAAGAATGTTGAAAACAACAGCCGGAAGAAAGGATAAATTTAGTTGATTTAAAACATAAACTTTCTAAACTTTTAGATCCAGAAAATTAAAATTTAAACGAATAAAACTAAAATAATGAGCAACATGAAAATTCTTAAGAAAATTAAAAAATATAACTAAATAATTAAGAAGAAAGTAAATCTGAAGTTTTAGATATTGAAGAAGAATCTTAAACAGTTATTTAAATGGAAGAAATAAAATCTATAATTACGCTTGACTCGAACTCAAATCGTAAAAAGGAATATAATATTTAAAAAAAATTTCTTTCGTTCTAAGAAGTAAATACAATGATAACTGAAGATAGTTTGACATAAATTGAATAAATTGGGGAATAATAATTTATGATTACAGGAGGACACGATAAAAGTTAGAGGTTTACCTTTTATGACAAAGAAAATATCTGGGAAGGCAAGATGAGAAAAGGAAGATATTGGCATAGAACTGTATATGATGGGAAAAAAAGATAATACATCATATCAGGAGAATTAGGCAAAAAGCTTTGTGAAGTTTTCGATCTCGAAGAAAAGACATTTAATCAAATAAAAGATATTTGGATGACTAATTACTTATTTGGAGCTTTTATGAATGAAATACAAAAAATTTACGTATTAGGAGGAACTGTTATAAGTCACATATAAGTATATAACTGCGCTAGAAATGAATGGCAATTTGATTAATGCCCAATGCCAGAAGCAGCAAAAGTGACAGCTGGTTATATGGAAGCACCAAAAGCTGGAATAATGTATTCAAACGATTATCAAGATACAAAAATTGTAACTTATATTTTCGATTTAAAAAATTTCTAAAGACATGGCTAAGCATTCTGGGGAGAATAACCTACTTTTACATAACCATACGCAAAGGATTAAAAAGTTTATTAGTTTGGGTACTATTCTGATTTATACGTATATTCACTTCTTGCTCCGGAATGGTAGAAAGTTGTTATTTGATATCACTTTTATATACTTTATATAAATATATTCAAATTTAGTATACCAAAATAAAAAGAAAAAGCTTATCTTTAAAATTATTTCTATTACTAAACAATTTCCCGGTTTTTTAAAGCTATTTTAAATTTAAATTACAAAAGTTTTAATCATATTTCACTTTATTTTTCAAATCATTAAATTATTGATCTTTTACCAATTTTAGAGAAAAGCTTTAACTTTCTTTAAATTGAAAATATCTAAATAAATATAGATAGTTAGAACTAGAAAACAATGGTAGTTACTAATAAAAGTCATCCATGAAAGTACATAAGCAAACTTTAACAACTTCTAAGATAAAATTTAATTTATTAGATATTTTCAGTAGCATACTTAAATATTATTTCAGAACTAAATTACTATACATAGCTTAAAAATTAATTTTTGAAAGACTCTATTTTTAAATTTTCTCTTAAAAATGATAAAATAAAAACAGGAAAAAAGCTTATTTTATATATAGAATTTAGCTTATTTCATATAGAAATAAATATTAAATAGAATATTAAACTTCTATATGCTTCATTAATTAAATAATTTAGAATTACCAAGATTTTCATTTTTGTTTTGAAATTAATTAAATAAAGTTAATATAGAATGTATAATCATTTATTAATTTGAATTAATACTAAGTTTATATTTAGTTTTGTTTAATCTAATTCCACTAAGAGTTATTAAGAGAATAATAGTATTAGTCTGTTTCTTTATCAAACTAGTAAATGTTTTCTTAAATTGTTATTGGCTGTGTAAAGGTTGGTTTCTTTCCAGGAAATCCTTAATCGTTTTGTTGAAAATTTTTGAAATCATAAGTGAAAGTATCGAATTTATCCTAATCGTCATTTTGATAAAGTAATCCATATTACTCTTATACATAGTAAAATGTAGCTCCTTCCCTTTTTGGCGCCATTGTTTCTTCTAAGTCTCAATCATCAATTTATGAATCATAAGCTTAAATTTTATTTTCTTTCCATCCACCTAAAACATAAATAGTATTTTATGAGTGTTTATAAAAGCTCCAAACTTTAGAGTATAAATTGGAATATCGCAAATTTAGCTAAAACTTTCTTTTCATATAACATATTTTTCGCATCTTTTGTTAACGTTATTCCCTAAAATGTATGCTGTATCTTTTTAATCATACACTGTTCTATGAAAATATCTACCAAACGTAAGAGATAAATTTTATGCTTAAGCTCCAAATACTTCTGTAAATCTTTTATTATTCTTAGTACCTCCTGATATTATGTAATTACTTTCTCCTAGTTGCTCTATTTAAGAACAAGTATAATCAGTTTAAGTAATTTAAACTTGCTATGTCTTAAATTTTTATTTTTGTAAATTAAAGTACTTAGTTGTTTAAGAGCAAGACTAGAATGTTATTAAATTAACTATTTTTTATTATTGCTATGGAATTATTTCGATTTATTATGCTTCTAATATCTAGAAGATTATTAGCTTTCTTATTTCTACTTTTCGTTTGAAGATTCTTTAAAACTAAAATCTCAACTTGATTCAGTCTTATTGTAACCAATCTTACTTATATTTGTTGATTAAGCTTCAATTTTACTATATTAATTAGGATCTAATAGTTATATAATGTTGCTTAAACTAATTCTATTTTCTGGCACGTAATCTCAACATCTTTATATAATCTCCTAAATTTCTTAAGGACAGTTCTAAAATTCTTCTTTATATCCCTTTTTTAATTCTTTAATCAAAACGTCATTTTACATTTCTTCAAAAGGTAATTTCCCTTTTAAAATTTCCCAAAAGATCATACCTACGGAGTAAATATCAGATTATATACTTTATTTGAGTGGCTCCTCAAATAACTCAGGAGCCATTCATTTGAGAGTACCTTCAGCATTTAATTTATTAGTTTCTGATATTTTGCAAGCTAAACAAAAATAAGATATCTTAGTATTTAATTTCTTATCAAGAAGGATATTTAGACTTTTTAAATCTCTGTTAATTATTCCTTACCATGGATAAATTAAAGTCCTATCGCGATATCTAAACAAAATTTTCTTTTGAAGTTCGTAATTAAAATATTATAATTTTGATTATATCCAAACAGAGATTATGTCATAAGCTCCATTACTAAACTAAGAGGAGAAGGACAATATGCTAATAAACAAAGGACATTACTATGGTTCAATTGTTTCTTAATTAGAATTTCTTCATAAATTTATCTTACTTTTTCATTTCCTTCATTTTATTTGCTAAATTATTATTTACTATATCATTTTAGATCCATTCTCCGAATTACACAGTTCCAGTTTTTCCCCTTACATATTTTTCAACCTTAACGAAATCTTCCTTCTTAATTTTAAGATTCTTTAAAGGGATTATAATTTAAGAATAACAATCCATTATTATGAAAATAATTTAAAATTAACTTAGAAATTAATATTTTCTGAAAGCTTTTGGATATAACTTATTACTAAAATTAAAATGCTAAGAATTGCTAACTTTTATATAAATACCTATATGCTTAGCTTTATTACTTTCCTAATAATTATTATTTATTCTTTAATTTCTTAATTTTATATCCCTTTCGTTTTTACTTTAAATGGTAAATTATTAAACAGATCAGATGAGATTTAATTTAAGTGTATTTAAATTAGTTAAAAATAATAAGGAGTCTAAATAGTTTATCTTTAGTTTTATTAAGATAGTTAAGTTTGCTTATTTGCTATATTTATTATTTTATTACTTTTTTCTGACTCAAATAGTAAGTCTAAAGTTGAAGTTTATTAAACCAAATATTTATAAACTTATTTATTAAATATCTCTAATTAATATTTTATTTTATTTTATAAGCGTATTGTCCCCAATTTTCATTGTTAAAAGAAGGTAATGCAGACAATCTAAACCAGATAAAAAATAATTTAGCTTATCTATATTTATTAATTAGTTCTTCAATCTCAGTTTTAGCTTTTCAATTCTTCATTCTCTTAAATTAAATAGCCATCTCTATAATCATAATTATGTAGCTTAAAGCCATGATCTTAATAAAGTAGTTGCAGTTTTATTTATTTGTCTATAAATTAATTATCTTACATCTATAAATTATTTAATTTATATGATACAAGTAAATAGAATTAAGCAATAAACTGATTAAGTTATATTATAGGATACTTCTATAGCTTTTATTTGTAAATAAATTGTTATAATATGTATTTGAATGTATTTAGATAGCTTGATAATCTTGATAACTCTAGGTTTACTTTGATTTAACTAAAAATAGAAGTGAAATATAATTTACTAAGTATTTTAATATCTAACTAAGCATTTCTGAAGCAATTTATAGACTCTTTATTTTTATGTTCATATACTTAATAATTCTTATCTTTTGAGTTATTCATGTCTTAGTTAAAATTACTCTTATTAGCTCCTTAATTATCCACTTAGTTAGTTTAGAACTATATCTATTTGAATAATTATTAAGCATATTATAAGAATAAACGCTTAAAAAATTAAAAAAAGGATTATAAATAAAAATAAATAAATTTGATTATAGAGTGTTTAGTTCTTTCCATACTTCAATATATGTCCATTTCTTCAAGTGAGCTTTCAGACAAAAGAAATTTTCCTTTTATTAATTACATATCTTCATCATTTTCCTCTACATTATCTCTTGTTCTTCTATCTTCTATAGGCTTTATTAGATCTTTATTGTAAGCTTCCTTTATTTTTCTTACATATCTTGCTAATTTTCGTTTCTAATTATTTTCTTCTTAATTAATCTTTTAAAAACTCATGGAAGTTGTACTTTTCCTGCTCTATAGTATTTTCCTATTTCTTTTTTCTAGTATATATTTGATATAATCTTCTATTATCAAGTCAATTATAGCTCTTTTTACTCTTCTTAGGTTCTAATAAATTTCTTGAATTTAATTTTACCTCATATTATATCAAATAATTCCATTCCTAATCTCTATATCTATTGTTCTAAGATTTCAGATACATTATTATCTTCCTTCTTTGTATTCTACACATTTTTCAATGATATACTTTTCATTTTCTCTTGCATCGTTGCAGAAAGGGCTTTAACTTGTCATAAATAGATGTCTTTCTTTTAAGTAATCTAGCTCCCATTTCATATCTTTCTTATTCTAAATATGTAACATATTTCTTCTTTTCTATTTTTATTTATCTCAGATAGTTGGATGGTCCTGTTACATAATCGACAAATCATGTCTTTTTATACTCTAATGTTTTTATTTACTCAATTCTTTCTCTATCTTCTACGTATATTCTATTCTCTCAAATTGCTCGATTAGTGTTTTTTTTTTTTTTTTATTATTATTACATCATCTTCAAATATATATTTTCCTAAATTTTTAATTCTAATTTTATTGTTGTGCAACATTATTCAAATATAAAATTCACTTCTTTACTTAAGTCGAGCATAAATCTGTCTATTGTTTTTCCTTAGTTACCTATTAATCTGTTTCTTAATCTCAATGTTTTCTGTCATAGGTAATGTTTAAATTTCATAAACTACAGTTCATGTTCTAATTCTTATTTTGCAGTTAAAAAGGGACATCTATAATCGTCATAAAAATCTTCTCTATATTATTTATAATTGTTCCATCACTTATTTTTCTACAAATTATTCGCTAAAAAATCATTTCTGTCCCATAACTGAAAACTGAGCTTACGAAAGTTTTATCATCATTACTGCATTATAAGGTGTCATTCCCTTTTTCATTGCTATTTTTCCGGTATTCATGTTTACATTTTTATGCTTCTAGTCTATTCTCCTTGTACTTTTCAAAATTGATATTCTCTTCTATTATATGGCCTAGGTACTAAAAGGTAATTACTCTTTCGATCCTTAAATTTCCCACCTCAATAATATTTTCAATATTTTCTTGTCTATTATTTCTGCTGCTTTTCATATCATTCATTTTGCTTTATTTGCATTTTGCAATTTGTACTTTACTTCCCATTAGGTAAAATTTTCAATTACTTCCTCTAATTATTCCCATTCACTTATTAAGGTTAGGTCATCTAAGTATGAAAAAGCATCCTACACATATTTCTTTTATTCATCCCCCTTCTTTTTTATAGTCAACAGTAATTGCTAGTTTCCAATCTTCCAAAATATAAAGAAGTCTTGCTATTATCAAGTTAAATAGTCTCAGTGTCATGCTTCCCTGCTTTAGTCCTTTATTTGTATGAAAGATTTTTCTAATCAATCATTGATTTTCAGTTTAATTTCTTCTTCACAGTAGAAGTTTGCAAGAAGTTTAATTATCTTTTCTAGTACTTTTAGACTGCTTAGGTTTTATCATATATATTTTCTTTGCACTGAATCATAAACTTTCTGAATATAAAAAAATATTACAAACATTTTTTTTTGTTCCGCATTGATCATTCCTATAATGTTCTTAGATTGAAGATTTAAAGTGAGCATGTCTTTCCTTTTTTGAAGCCATATTAGTATTCGCTTTCAGCATTATGAAAATATCCTTAAAATTGCTAGAAAATTAATCTTTCTATAAATTTTAAAGAATTATTCAATAAAGAGATTGGTCTTTAGTTCATCAGGTTCATCTATCCTACTTTTTTGTATATTAATAAAATGTAACATTATTTCACCTCCTTAAGGTAGAACTCCTCTTAAATCATCTTTGCTATCATTTCGCATGTTGTTTACATTAGCTTTTTCCCAAGAGCTAAAATTATTCCTTCTTATATTTCATCAGATCTTGCTACTTTTCATTTCGCCAATTAGTTAATATTTTCTCAAATTTCATACTCGTTTACCATTATTTGTCTCTTGTTTGAGAATTTAGTTGGTAACTTATTATTGGTATCTTTATATAACTACTATCATTCATCCCTGAAAGTCATAACATCTTATTTTGATAAGAGTATTCATTAACTATTTTTTCTTTAAGCAAATTTTTAAGTTTCTTTCACATTTCTATGAGTATCTTTTATTAACATTGTCCATAAATAGGTTAGGTTACTTTTATCTTTTTTTCTTGATTGAATATATTCTTTTCTTGCTCTTTGATATTCTCTATAATCCTCGTTTTATTGATTTTCATTTATTTATTCGTTGTCCTTTACCCTTCATTTTAAATTACTTACTGTATTTTCTGGAAATTTTATTACACTATTTTGTTTTTTTTCGGAGTATCTATATATTCTATGTTTTATGTATTAACTGTTCCACATACCATTTAATCTCTTTCTTATATCTTATATCTTTTTCTTTAATTATTTATAAGTCTATATACCGTTTAGGCTATTAATTTCTTTTTTCTTAGACATTTTCTTGTTTAAAATCTTTCAAATTATCATTAGATTTTTTTTAATTTAATATTACGTAATTTATTTTTTGTGGTTTACTAAATTATTTTCCAATCTTTATCTATATAATACTGGGTATATAGTCCCCTATTACGTATGAGTAATAAAAATCACTTTTTATCACCTTTTTTCTCATTAGTAGCCATTTCTATATGTGCACATTTCAATATCCTATTATAATTACATTAAGTTTTTTTCTATTGCTTATAGTTTAAAATAATTCACTAAATTATAGAATGACTTATATTATCCGTCGTCATTTGTAACAGGTGAACATACATTTATTACTGCTAGATTTAAATTACTTCAATTGCAAGCATTCTTGCTCCTCTAAAAAAGTGTTTGATTCACTTAATTTTATATTCCACTAGTCTCATTCCATATGACATTTCTAATATATAATGCCATTCCTCTCTCCTTTTTTAAATCTCTTATATTGTCATTATGTGGATACTTTTTTTGAATCATGAATTCAACTAGTGTCTTTTTTGCCCTTCTAACTCTCCAAACATTTGCTGTCCCTATTTTTAATATTTATTCTTATTCTTTTTTTAACCCATCCTCTCTGCTTCCTTTTATCCTTTTAATTCTTTTTATTCATCTTCCTTCATGATTTTCCTTCTTCCTATCCTATCCTATGCTTTTCTTCTTCTTTTTTCCTTTTCCTTTTCCTTTTAATTGATGTTGAGTAATTGTTCATTTTTATTTTCAGGATTCTTAGCCTGTGAAGTCTATTTAAAATTTATTTAAATTTGCTTTATTTCTAACTTGATACTTGCATTTATGCTTTTTCTTCTTGAGCTGAATCTATTTCTTTTTGATTTTTTTGATTTATACTTTTCCTTGCATATTTACTTATGCTATTTTGTTTGATTCTTATTTCTTCTTTTAGGATTCGGGATTTTTACCATCACTTATCCTATCTTTTTCTCCGCTTTGTTTTATATTATATATTATTCTTTAGTTAATTGATTTCTATTTTATTTATTTCATTGAAAACTTTTCTGTCCATCTGTCTTATATATTTCCAAAATCATTATAAAAAATAATTTTTGCTATTTCGTTTTGCATTAAAAAATTTTTGTTATTTGAATTTTTAGTAGTTTAAATTATTTTTCTATTCTCCTCTTTTTATTTGCTTCTCTTCTTAAGATACTTCCTCTATAATCATTTATACACCTTCTTATAATATTCTTTTATTTGTATGTTTTCTTTTAAAACTAGTTTGATTACCGCTAAATTAACTTATACTTGCTGCATCTCGATCATCTTTATATGTGATCTTTCTCCTTTGTGATTCTCAATCCTTTCTGCATTAGCGATCTGTTTGTCTCGTAAATTTTAAAAGCAAAAAATGAAAATTTAAAAAGTGTAGATTTCTAATTTTATTTCCGTTATAAATATTTCAAATAATTCTCTTTCCTTTGTCTATATTTACAAAATCTAGGAAGTATATCAAACTTCTTATTTAGAGTAGAGTTTGAAATGAAATGAAATATAAACATAGACTAAATCTGCTCTTCATAAATTCAATAACTTCATATGACAATTTTATAAATATAATCATAATAAGAAATATGAGAATAATAAATCAATAAGTTTTTGATTGCTAGAAAAAAAAACTTTATACACGAATTATCATAAACACATAAGTATTTTCATTACTTTCTAAAGATAAAAAAAATTTCAAACTTTATATGAAATTCATAATATAAAACTGATAATACCAAATTATTAAAAATTATTAGAAAATAAAAACATTGATTCAAATGAATTTAGAAGAAAGAATTGAATAGATAACAGACTAGAAAAAATAGTCAAAGAGATAATAAAATATAAACATAGATAATTATAAGATTCTTTTATAAGTGATAAAAAAATGAATGAAAAAACAATAACCATTAAAATGTGCTAATTTTTGTTTGAAAAATATAAAAGTAAAAATAAATAAATAAAAAGAAAAACTTAATGAAAATGTCTACACCTACATAATATGTCTTTAATCTAGAAACTGGAATTTATGTTCCTATTCTTAATTATAATTTACATATCTATTCCAAAGTCGCCTTTGAAGAATTATCTTGTCCATCAGTTAATACTATATGCACAAAATTCCAATTATTTTAAGCATTGAAACCCATAAGGACCTCATTTAATCGCAGAAGTAACACTTATCCTCTTATCACTGAATCTCTCATAGCAGTACCACCATCTGGATTTATTTTACTCATCTTAACATTGATAGAACTTTTAGGAGCTTCCACAAATCCTACTTTACTCATTATAGCTTCTGCAAAAGCTAATGAAAGTTACTATCTTATAAGATATTCCATTATTTTAGTTTTCCATATTTTCCTTATATAGCCATATTTATAAGAATCTAAAATCAACTAATTTTTTTTGATGCGAATTAATTCGCTTTTTTTTCTGAACTGATTTACTTTTTTTTAAACTTTTTTAATTAAAATATTACCATTAACTTTCTCATCATAAATTTATACACAATATTTATCATTTTCATATATTAAAAATATGATTCATAAAAACAAAATTACTAAAATTGTCTATATACTTAAGAAATATCTATTATCTATGAACTGTTATTGATTAAATTTTAAAGTTTATTTTTTATTTTTGTTTTATTCTGAGTCTTTTAATTAAAAAGATGGTTGTAGCGGATATTTTTTTCTGAATCATACTTTCTGGTTTTATGGCTAGGAACAAATTCCTTTCCTTTCGCTGAGAAATCACCTGGTCAAAGTCATCCTTTGCAAGGGAACACTTCCTCTTTATTATCCACTCCTGGTAGGTGCTTGAAGCCTGTCAGCCCATAGCGATGGAAGTCCCTGGCAGCTGTTTTTCGAAAGCAACAAGATATCCCCGTTTACCCATGAAGGGAGTGTTGGGGTCGTTATACTGCAAGATGTTGCAGTCCAAAAACTCTTTTAGTTTAGAATTAATTAATTATTTCTGTGTCTTATTTCTTTTTTTAAACTTTTTAAAAAGATCGTAATATATTTTTTGCTTTTCTTAATTTTTTTTATGCTTTAAGAGACAATTTAACTTTTTTTTTCTTACTTAAAGATATTTTTATTGAGATGATAAAAAGAAAACTAAAGATCAAACTTTACATGGATTTCGTCGAATCATTTGTCAATTTCTTCCAATTTATATCCCATTAGCAATTTTATCTTTATTGTTGAGTTTTCTATAGATGGTTATCAGATATTTAGCTAATTTTTTTCTTTTTAAATATTAATTCTAATTGATAATTTTTTATCCTTAACATTGGATTACGCAAAGGATTCCTAATTTGTTCCTTTATCTTATTAATGCGATGGTTCATTTAAATTATATTTCAAATCTTATTTCTTAATATATTCTTTAAGAGATATCTGTTGTTTCTTATGTTCCATTTTATATATATAATAATTTAATTTATCTAAGTTTGAATTAATAAAATCTTAAGATTGCAATTAAAATAAGACTATGTATATATTAATTACTTTTAATTTTTTAATTTTTAATCTTAAAATAAATAATTATTTTGTTAAATCTTCTTATATAATTCCAGGATTTTATAAAAAGTAGTTTAAATTTTAATTCTATTTTAAAACAAATATAATATTTATAATTTTAAAAATTTAAAATTTCTTCTTGAAAATATAAGATGATATTATTATGAGATTTAATACTATTTAGCATTTCTATTTTCTATAATTCCTTCAATGTAGATTATAATTACTCTCAATCAATTTTTTTATACCTAAGTATTTACTTTAGTTTCAAGTATTCTTCGAAATAAATTAAGCAAAATTTATTAAAACAAAGTCTTTTACTTTTATAAAATATATAATTAAATTTTAAGAATTTTAAATTAATTTATTTGATAAATAAATGTTAAAGAATTTAACTTTAAGTCTTTCAATTTTTAGGTAAAAAAATCATAATTATGCTTTTATTTAATTTGGACTATAATAGTTATATCTTTTAAATAAATTTTTTATTTAAATATTGTATTTTTAATTAAAATTAAAAATTAAAGGGAACTCAGATTATAGAGCGCATAGTTCTTTTAATAAAGTTTTTTAAGTTTAAATATTTATTTCCTGTATATTTTTTTATTACTAGCATTCTTTTGTGAGTTTTTTCTTATATAGAGCCGAAATCGGAATGCTACCCCAAGTAATCTTAAAGTCTTAGCATCTTTCAACCTAGTTTTATTTGAAGCCTCCAGTTCGGAATTCTCCCCTGACAAAATTCTTGCTCTGTTCTTTACATAAAAGTACTTCTTGGCACTTGAGTTTAAGATCTCAGTTGGAGGATTACTACTTCCTATTTAAATAATAAAACAAACTTAACTTTTTTCTAAGATTTTTAATTTCAGTCAAACAAAAAATTTAATTTAGTTTCATATTTAATAAAGTTATATTACTTTTATTTGAACTATGAGTAACAAAAGATTTTATTACAAAAATAGAATTTGTCTGTCAAAATAATTTTGAATTAAAACGAAAATAAGTACTTAAACAAATAGAAAATTTATGTTTATAACATTCATCAATAAATAAATTGATAATTATAAAATTTACCTTTAAAAAAGACAAATTTTACTTATACAAATAGATTAAAAATTTAAAATGCTTAAACTAAAATATTTAAATTTTATTCTTTTGAATTTAAAAAAATTGATAGAAACTTAAAAAATGTAAAAACAAAATAATGCAAGAATAAATCTTAATCACATTAATCTTTAATATAAGTTTGATGTTTTTTTATAGATGGATATTAATAAAAATAATTTATGCTCTTAATTCATTTATTTTAATTTTTATATCAAAATAATTAGGAAATAATTTAATTATAGATAAATAATTTAAAAGTGAAAAAGGCAGAAAATAAAAAAATTCTCTTAGATTTATTTTTAAAGAAAAGACTAGACAAAATATAAAATATTATAAATTGAAATCAAAGAAAACTAAATAAATTTAAACACCCTTTAGCATTATTATCTTTAACTTAAATAAAATTTTTAAAGATATTTTTATATGTAATTTCCTAATCATGCTATTTAAAATTTAATTACAATAAATAATTTTAATATTTTATATAAAAATTTAACATTTTCTCTATTTTTTTTATTTTTATTTTTATCTTGTGCTAAAATATAATCGATTTTCGAATATCACTTTTATATCAAAAAATGTAATTAAAAATAATTAAAATGTCTAGAAATTTAAATTTATTAATAATGCTACAAGAAAACAATATTAATTTTAGATTTATATTCATTTGTAAAATAATCGTTTTATTTTAAACTAAATATATAAACTTAATTTTACGTCTTTAATATTTTAAATCCCTTTTAATTTTGAAATTTATTTTTAGTCATTAGAGTAATTTAAAGCTAAGTTTTAGTTAATTAATTTTATTTAAACCTAGTTTAATTTAAGTTGCTTATTTATAACTTTTTATATAAATTTTTATAATATTCTGTTTATATCATTTATAAAAATCATTTATATTAAACATAAAATACAAATAATAATTAATGATTTATAATTATTTCAAAAAGCATTAAAAGAATGATAATGATAAGATATTAATTAGATATTAATTATTAATTATTTAATATGCTAGTTTTATATATTTAAATATTAAATTAAATTTAAATTAAATTAAAAATAAATATTGGCTTAAAAGCTTTCAAGTCTATGGTTCTCATTCATTACTTATTTTCAGTTTTCTAAGGTTTTTTTCTACTTAAAAATATTTATCGAATAAATTTTCTATTTCTTTGTTATCTTGATTCTTTCAATGTATATTTTCTGAATGTGGTTTTCTTAAAATTTTATTATTGTCATATATTTAAATATATTAATAAATATTCTAAGCAATTTTATACATAATTATATAGAGTCTTATCATTTTTAATTTTACTTCTTTATTATTTGAAATTTAATTCCATTTTTTATTTATTTATATCTTCTTAATTTTTCTAAAATTATTCATTATAAAGAGCTGCCCATCATCAAGGTGTTACGCGATCTATATTCAAATTTTTAGTATAGATGATGTTTTTTTTGCTGAAAATTGAATTTAGATTTGAAACCTTGTTATTTATCATTTGAAAAATATTTTTTATTTCTTTTGTGTATTTTTAAAGAATTTAAATTAAAGCAAATTCAAATTTGTATAAAAAATAATTTTCTTTAATTCTACTAAATATGAATAAAACAAAAATCCAAATTATAAACAATTTATGAATAAAATTTTTCTTTTCAAAGTCACTCTCTTTTTTTAATTTTATTATAAATTTTTTATTTGAAAAAGTTATAACTAATATTTTAATCCATTATTCTATTATAAGCTAAATAGATATTAAATTTTTAAATAGCACAAACCTAAACTAGAAAATTAGTTCTGAAGAGCAATAAACTTGATATATAATAACATTTAAAAACAATATAATACCTTCAATTGGAAGAACATATTCTGAAAATTGAAGGTACCACAAATTTTTTTAGTTAAATTTAATTTAATTTAATTTAATTTTTAAATAGCACCTAAAAATAAAAAAAATTAAAATTAGTTAAAACTAATATTAATTTTTTATGCTTATGTGAATAATGCTTGATAGTACTCTCTTTTATTAAAAATGTATATAATTAGAAAAATTCTAGTTTTTTAATAGAAATAAATTTATACTCTATAATAATAAATTTTTGTAAATCCACCTTTAATAGGATTATTTTTGTTTAAGTAAAGTTAATAGAATTTTTGTTTATGAAATTTCTCTTGCTACTCCTGAAATTGTTTAAATTTATTTCTTACTCTTTCTCTTCAGCTCAATCTTCTTCTTGCTCTTTTAGAATAATGCTTTCTGTATCTCCTTTTATCATTTTACTCTTTGTTATTATTTTTTTCCTTTAATAATTCATAAAATTAAATTCCTTAATACAGCTTTCCCATAAGATTTACCTTATCTCAAGCGATATATTAACTAATTTTTTATAATTTAGGTTATCAGTCAATATTAGTTCAAAATATATGTTTACACACAAAAATTTAAGAATATATGCCAACCTAAGAAAAGGAAAGATGATAAAAGTATAAATATTTATTCTTATAACAAATTATTTCCTATACAATTTTTTCAAAAGTATATAAGTTAGCTTTTTATCTTTAAATTTATATAAAATTTATTTTATTATTTAAAGTAAAATTCAAAATCTAAAATTTATGCTTTTCATTTTAAGAAAAAATATAAAGAAAAAAATTAAAAATTAAGTTTTTATATTCACGGTTTTCCACATAAACTAATAATTTTAATATAATTTTAAATTATTTTTGAAAGATGCAAATTAATTTTTTCAGTATATCTGACTTAATTTTAAAAATATTTATGAATTAAAATAAAAATAAGAGAAGATATATTGCGAAAATAAAATAATAAATATAATTTTAGTTATATTTATTCTTATTTTAAACTTTTTAATATAAAAATTATTAATAAAAATGAAGGAAAATTAAATGTCTTTAATTAATTAAAAAAGTAACATATTATTATTTTATAAATGTTACATAAATAAATAAATTTTATTATAGAGCGCGTAGTCCTCTCGTTGGTGCGCAGCTCTTTAAAAAAAAATGTTTCATACTGACAAGAATGTTTGTTACTGATAAAATTATCAGATACTGATAAACCTTGTTCAATACTGATATAATTTTAGAATGCTCGTAATCTTTAATACTTGCTGGAGGTCCAAGGACATGATAAGATTGTGTCTCATTGCATCACCAAAGCAGAGGACGACATGTGTCAATTATGGGTACTTAAATTCCCCACCTCTGATGAAGCTCGCAATATTATTTCTTTATCGTTCCAGAATTAAAAACTAAAATAAGCCAGTGCCGAAGGTCTAAGCATCTTATGTCTCGAGGCCAAACCAAAGCAGAGGAAGTCATAAAGTCGATTATGGGTACTTAACTTCCCCAACCTCTGATGAAGATGACCTTGTTGTTCATCTTCGAACAACTATGGCGGTTTTAAAAAATATATATATAATAAATCTAGTATCTTAGTGCTTAGAAAATGTTTTCATATTTCTGTAAAAATCACAATTTTTCTAATATGAAATAATTATATTTTATTAAGATTCTTAAATAAGATAAATGATACATGAGGCCAATATTTTTAAATAAGTAATTAAAAAAAATTAATTTTCATAAATAAAACTTAAAAGAACTTTAAATAAATTTAGTATAAAAACATTTATTTAAATCATATAATTTAATTTTATATAAAATATTCTTATTTCTTTATATATCATAAAAATTTAATATCTTTTAATTTAATAATTTTTTAATAAATTTTAGTTATTTGAATTTTTTAAGTTAATTTTTTAAATTATTTTTTATTAATCATATTCAACTGTATATAAGCAATTTAAAATAAATCCTTATTGCATAAAGTAAATATATTTTCTTTAGATAATTTTCATATTGCTTTTATTTGTAAAAAATAATTTTTTGATTTCATCACATATATTACAAAAAATTATTGTTTTAATTATAATAAATAATGAAATTATTCTTTATAAATTATTGAATAACTATTAAACTATTATTATTTATAATATATAATAATCTGTTATTTTCATTTTTAATTTTGCTACATTAACTAAGATATGCTGAATTTATATTTTTAAGCAAGGAATAATTTACTAAAATTTTGAATAAATTTAGTATATTTAGGTTGATTAATTGAAAATTTATTTATTTTAATTAAGCTAAAATATTTATACCTTAATCCTAAATTTTTAATTTTTATTAAAAATTACAATCATTTTTGTTATTTTTATGTATTTATAAAATCTAAAATGTTTATATGTTTTATATGAATTAAAATGCTTTCTTTAATATTAAAATATATAAATACATCTAATTTGAAGTTAATTAAGGATTAATTGTCTTTTCTTTGATAATAATTCTTCATTTTGAAATGTATTTAAATTAAAACTCGTTAAATATATTTGTAAGATTCAACTATTAAATACTAAATACTAAAACTTTTAAAATTAATATTTATCTAGAAACTGCATTTTTCATTTTTGAAATATGGTAAAATAAGTTTTAAGATAAAAAGGAATGCATACTTTACTATATTAATTATTTTAATAGCAAACATAAATATATTATTTATAATTAATCTAATTTTAGTATTATATAATAATAAGAATAAATTAATATGGTATCAATAAAAATATTTATATTATAAGGAAATAAAATAAATTAAAATTTAGTTATATTAATTTTTATATATATTATTTATTATTTATTTTATATTTTAAGTTGTACTATTTTCAAATATTTTTTCTTTAAAATAAAATTTTCTTCAATTTATCTTATTTTTTAAGCAAAGTTTATTAGATTAGAATTTTTTTAAGCAACATGATAATTTAAATTGTTCGATATGGATCTTAATCTAAAAATCAGTTTCCTTGAGAGTTTTCTGAATTGAATTTTAATCAGTATTTTTGCTCATAGTTGTTAAATTCTTTTCCACCTAAATGTTGTTAAAATTAATAGTTTAAAAATTACACTAAAATATTTAAATAAAAATATAAAATAAATGCCTAGATAAATATAAACTTATAATATTAAAAAAATTAATTCAACCATTTATAAATAAAATTAATTTAGAATATTTTAAAAAACATTTATTAAAAATTTTAAAACTTAAATAAGTAAGCAGCATTTTTTTATTAAAAATATTTAGATTATTTTTTTACTTATAATTATTAAAAATAGACTTTTTTAAAGATAATAAAATAACTAAAAGCTAATAATAATATTAAAAAAATTTAATTATATAATTATATAAATTAAGATATAAATTTATACTTCCTAAAGAAAAAATTGATAAATTTAATGTTATTTATATTTTTTTTGTTATTAGAATAATAAAAATTAATCTCAAACCTACTCAGATATATATTTTATTTAATTACGACTACCATTTTGTTTTTGTAGACGGATGAAACCACGTTATTAGAAAATGATATCACAGCATTAAGTTTTATTGTTATTTCTATTTTACTTTTCTACTAACATTCCTTATAATTTAAAAGTTTTTGAATTTGCGTTTGATACTTGATATCTTCTTTATTTCTTGGATTTTTAAACATTTACAATAAATTAAAATATTAATAACATCATTTTTTTAATTGTTTTAATGATTTTGAAGTTTAGCTCAAAGCAGAGTAATCTTATAGACTAAAGTTTTATTCTACACATAAACTTCCAAATTTCTTAGGTTAATAGGTATATTAAATTTTATATTTAATAGAGATTATATTTCAATTAAGTTTTGCTCATAACTTTTCTAGTTATTTTATTTTTCAATTTCAATGATTTGAATAATAATCTGTTACTAGAAGCAATGCTATATATTTTACAAATATGAATTATCTTTCTTAAATTTAAATTTCTTTTTTCTTTGCTTAAATATTGCTAGTTTTATTTTAAATAATTTCTAATTAATTAAGTATTGCATATTTTAACTTAAAGATATCTTTTAAAATTTCTTTAATCTTTGCTAAAGCAAAAATATTCATAAGTTAAAATAAAACTTTTATTGTATTTAGATATTAAGAAATTTTTTGAATGTAATAATTTTTTATTTTGATATCACGCTTTCTTTTTTCATTTTATGAAATGAAGGAAATAAAAAAATATTATGAACTATCGAATATTTTTTATTAGGATGGAGTACAAGAATTTTGATTCTTGTATCTTATAAAATAAGTATCATTAATATACAAGTGCTTTGGACTATTTTCATGTCGAACAGGATTCTTTTATAAAATATTTTAAGAGATGAATAAAAGCTTTAACTAATAGTATTTTAAGTTGAATTATAAAATTAACTTATTAACTTTTCCAAAGCTTAATGTTTTTTATTTCAGATTCTAAATACTTAAATAGTCAAATTTCTTTTAATATAAACTTAACGCATAACTTTTTTCTTTTTAGTTTAAACATTTTATTTTTAAATTAAAATAATCTAACAAAAACGAAATTAGAAAATCATTCAATAAGCTTTTACCTTATTAAGTTCTATTTTAATATTTTCTTCTTTTCTTCATCAAATTAAGAAAGTTTAAGTTTTAATTACAGATTATTTTTCTAGAATTGTTTAAGTTCGAAATTCCTTTTTCAATTAATTTCTTAATAAACTTTTATTTTTTTCATTAAGCCATAGAAAATTCTTCTTCTTAAATTTATCTTTAATTTTCTCTTAATTTATTTTAAGGCAAAATAAACTAATTTATATAGCTAGATTATATAATTATTAATTAAGCCATAGAGTTCCATCTAATAAATCCTCAATTTTATTTTATTAAGCAATTTATGATTTTTTATATATTAGTAAAAAAATTTAGGTGTTTATAAATTAGAAACCTATATATTCTAGTTTGATAGTTATATAAAGGTATAAACTTCAATTTTTGCTAAAACTAATTTAAGAATCTTAAATATTATACATGAATAAATCATATTGTATGAAATAGTTAAATCTTTAAAGAATAAAAATTTAGTTTTTATTATTTAATATGACTCTAGTAAAACTTATAATATTTAAATTTAATTGCAATGATGTTACTTATCTCACTTTTGTTTTATCGTATAAACAATGGACTAATTAAAATTTTAATTAAGTATATTTCTAACTTTCCATGATTTTTTGTTAGCTTAGCTTCTAGAAGTTATATGAGATTCCCATCTATCCAGTGTAACTCCAAAAGTCTCGTATTTGTTTCTATACTGTATGTTTCTTGGATGATTTTTTTCTAATAGCAATAAGACGCATATATTATTAGTATAATGGTATGAATTTTAGCCTAACATGAAGAAAACTTCTTTTTGAGGTATTTAATCAATTACCTAAATAGACGTCTTCCTTTATATACCGTTCTAGTTAGTACGACAAAGATAACATCATTATTTCTTGCTCATTGGTTCCAACTACGAATAAAAATATCCTCTCCTTATTTGGCTATAATATTATATATTGGAGCCGATATTCCATCTACTGTTTTAATTTTCCTGATAAAGCGATAAGCCGCGAAGTTATATAAATAATTGTCTATTTATTCTTCTTTTCCAGCAAAAGAAATACCCTGAGTCAAAATACCATAACCGATATCCGAACAAACATTAGCAATACCTTATGCAGTACTTCCATACGGTTCTTAGTAATTAATTGAAACTTTGTTGCTCTCATCCGCTAATTGAATTTTAAATTTTTATTACAACTAGTAACTGCTTTTCTATTATTTCAGCAACTTTGAAATTCTTTGATCTACTTTTACCTCCATAATAATGTTAAATATTATAGATCATGGAAAGGCATGACGCCTTATATAATTTTCTATAAATTTTTCTCTTTTAGTATGACTTCTAAAATTTTAATATGTTTATTTTCTAAAAGTTCAACTTTATTAATGCTTTAATTTTTTATCATTTTGCTTAATGCTTATTGTTTAATGAAGACTAAACTTTAAATTTATTGATGTGATTTTAAAAAATGAAGCAAATAATTTCAAACTCTGATTACTTGCATTTTTAGAGTTAAAAATCATTTGTTATAATTTCCAAGAGATATTAATTCATTTTTTGATTTTACAGCTTATTGTCAATTTTATTGATACTAGCTAAAAATAAAGTTTTAGGAAGCTTATCATTAATTTTATTTCTAATTTTATTTTAATTTCATTTTTAAGTTTTAACTTTTGTCTTCAGTAGCAAGAAAAAATAATTGCTTATCACTATAAATATTTTTAAGATAGAATATATGTATTTTGAATAAACCTTTTTATAATTCTTAGCATGATTTAAAATTAAATTTAGCTAGTTAACGATCATTTGATTTAATATATCATAAACTTTTTATTATATTTTGATTGAGGGATTAAATCTTCTTTTATATTAATATTTTTTCATTTGATATTATTTAATTTTTAGGCTTCAGATAATTTTCCTTTATAGATCTTAAATTTTCTCCTTTATTAATTTAAACAAAAATATTTCATTTAGCTTTTCGATAAAAACTTTCATTTTATTTAACTTCTACCTTTTTGATTATTCTTCAATTATAATTTAGTTTTATCCTATTTTGGAATCTATCATTCTATTTAAATATTGTTTTACATTTAAGTTTTGCATTTTTAATTGTGATACACCTGACTGTATTAAAGAGAATTCTTTCTTAGTCATAATTTAATAAACTAATGCTTTTATTATGCATAAATGTTTGCTAATATAATTAAAGTTACTAGTAAATTATTTTTATTCCTAAGCTATTTTCGTTTTATTAGAATAGTTTTATTTCTTTAGATGTATCTTTTTATTCATTTATTTTTATTAAATTACCAAGTTAAACATTTCTTAATTTTTTAACTTGAAAAATCTTAATTAATTTATTCTAGATATTCATTTTCTTTTATTCTTTCTTCTTAATATTAAGAGAAGAAATTTCTTCAATACTTATAATTTAAAAATGTATTAATATACTCAATATTATACTTTTCTCTAAAAGTATTTATAAATTCTTAATGTCTATGTATTTGCACTCCAAGCAAGCCTCTGAAAATCCAAATAAGAATTTATAATAGCTATTGAAATATTAGTTAATTTTATATAATCTTTTAATTTAAAATATTATATTATAAACTTTTAATTATTTCTTTATAACTCTCCTTTTATTAATTTTAGAAGAAATAAGGCTTTTAAGTCTATATCATTCTTTTTTAAAATATCTAAGTAAGTTAATCTAACTATCAAGCAAATCTTTTTATTACTAGATTATATAGCTTTATGTATTTTTATGTTGAAAGTATCTTAATTAAATGCTCAAATTTTCAAGAAAATTATCGTTATTTTCATTTAGGCTCTAGCTCTCTTTATGTTTTTATATTATTAATTTAGCATTTTGCATCTTATAATTTATTCAAACACAAAAAAATCATTTTAATAATTAATTTAGCTATAAAATTTTATAGCTTAGTATGCATTTCCCTCAATTACTAACCCAATAATCCACTACTTTAATTCAGTTTTCAGTACTAAGCTTTAAACTTCCATCAACTAATTAAATTTCAATAAAGGGAAACAAAAAGTATAAATACTCTTATTAATTTAATTAAGAATAAGTACTATTTATACTAAGCTTATATCCATAAGTAGGATATTAAGTCATATATAGATTAAGAAAAAATCAATTAAGCTAAATAGTTTTAAAGTTAAGTCTTAAGCTAAATTAATTAGTTGGTTATTACTAAAATTTTAATAATTCAGCTAAGTTTGCCTTTCATACTAATAACTAAGTAGCAATGAAAATATTAGATTTTTAAACTGATTATATCTTACTCCTAGAATCTTTTTACATTTTATGAAAAAATTATTTTTTATCAAGATTAGATAATTAAGTTGATATGCGGAATATTAAAATTAATTATCCACTAGCCTCATATTTAGAGTTTAAGGGGTTAGATAAAATCATTTATTTGAGAATAGAAATAAAAAATAATATCTATTAAATAATTTTTTAAACATTCAGACTTATTAACTCTTGAGTGATTTTAAAGTTTTATATTCTTTAATCCAAAATTTTTAGGATTTTAATTTTAAGTTTATTTCTTCGTATTTGAAGAGTTATTATGCTTGCTTATTAGTTTCTTTTCTGAATTTTATATTTTCCAGAAGAATTTAAAGAAATTAAATCTTAATTTTATTTAAATAGCAATCACTGGAAATTTACTTATTTCTTAGGATTATTTAAAGTTTTTTTTATTTTATATAAATGTATAGTCTGGTATATCTGCTATTAGCTTTATACCAAGCTAAATCACTCTATTTACTCGTAGTAAACTCGCCTAATACTATTCCTTTAGTTTCTGATTTTGTTTCGTAATAAATATTTACTAGTTAGCTTAATGCTTCTAGCTTTACTCCTGTGCAACAATTTTTTGACAACTCAGATTTTTCTACCCAAGAAATTGAAAATAAAATACAAGCTTTGGATATAAAAATTATCTTAGACCTCACTTTTAACCCTCTATACACAGAAAGCTTAAGTAGACTTAGCAAAGATTGTATTCATTTCGTGGCTTATAGAACTAGTTAATAAACTTATAAAGAGAATTTATATTGATTAATGCCAAGCTATGAGCAAGAAGGATAAGCTCTTAGAACTCTACTGAAATACTTACACTTCAAAAAAATTTCCTTAATTACACAATAAGAATAGAGATTCTATAAACCAGCTGAAGTTTTAAGAAATAGTGAGATAAAAGTAGGTACTTCAGTGAATATTCCTTTGAACTCCTATTATGGACTTAACTAAGCTTAATGTAATAACAGTTACATTTAAGATAGATTATTAAATGAAGTTCCTAAAGCCATCAGAGTTTTTGGCTCTTCAGTTATTCTGATGTAGGCAGATGTTTGTTGGTAAGGCTACATTCTTAATTTCGCTACTTTTTATAAGATGGCAGGGATATAATATGCATGAGTCTTAGGGTTAGAATCCTCAAGTTTAATAAAACCAGAAATAACTTAAATAATCCATTAAAAATCATAAATTCATGTTAATATTTTAGATAATGGAATGATTGCTCTCACACCCAAAGGATTCATTCCTGGAAATTACTTCGAGCTAACTACATATTATGTGAGCTCACTTCTAACTTTCGTAGACAAACTAGTATAAATTTAAAAGCTTAATACAGAGTTAAGTATTTTAGATTTATTCTATAGTTACAAAGGATTACTTTTTAACAATAATGGTTAGATAGATTTAGAATACTCAGTTTATAACGTTTAAGATAAATAGCCTGTAGAGATTCTTTAAATCAAAAATAGTTAAGTTAAATAAAAGGCAGACATAGTTTTTCCTGGGCCAACTTCAAGTCCTCCTCCAAAGCTATTAACAATAGATATGTCTTATTCGACTAATTTAAACGAACCAGATGGCTAAGCTATATATTAACCTTTAACACTTCCTCCTCTCCATATTCCTTGCATGGCTAATTACATAAACTAAGATCCAAACTTACTTGTTAACTATCAGCTAAAAATAAATCCCTTTTCTTATGGTGGAGTATTTTAACGAAATAATTTTACACTTTAAGTTTTTCTTGAAGGATACTTTGATATAGGAGTAGCACACTAAGCCAGTATACTTATAACAAGTTGGTTACCTGCATACTATATACTAAAGGAAATAGGAATAAATATTCCTTACTTATATGCAAGTAGAGATGATAATTTATAAAGCATACAAGAGTTTCCTAATGCCTTCAATAATTACGTATCTTGGTAACTATTTAGAACAATGTACATTAAATTATTAGAAAAGAATAAATGAAATCATTTTGCATTAATATTTGAATAAGTTGAACCATCTAATGAAAAAATGCATAACCAACTAAAAGAATGAGCTATAGAAAATAATAAGCATATTCTTAATTCTAATGACTCTACTTTTATTTCTTTGTCTTTAACTTATGACTGAGCATATTTCGCAGAACTTGCTGAATAAATAATAAAAAAAGAAATGAAAATTATTTTAAGCAGCCCTGCAGTTAATGTGTTCAAGAAAACTAATAAAAAACTAATGGAATCTGGATGAGAACCAGGAGATACCAACTTCCTAATTTTATACACAGCCAATGTTGTAGAAAATATAGCAGAAGGAGAAGAAGAATTATAAAACATTAAGAAGCTTCTATAAGGGTCAATTACTATAACTCCAATAGAATATGTAGGAGAAGAAGGATAAAAGCTAAGACAAATATAGACAGAATGCGTTTAAATTCCTGTTACTCCTTGCTATTACATAGAATAAACTTTATTAATAGCTCATGGAATTTAAAATTGTATAAACAAAGGTTAAGATTATTAAAGTCCTGAAAACTTAGTTAAAAATATAAGAACTGGAAAGTTTACAGGCTGTAGTGGAACAGTAAAATTCTAATAAACTAAGAATTTTAGAGATAACTTAAACTTTTTTTTCATCAGTAATGTTTATGACTCCGAATGAAATTTGCACCTATAGCCTTACCTAGAGTACTGCCCAACTTGCTCTATTGTATGAACTTTTTAAACGGAATAAGTCTTTTGAAATGACAATACAACTAATACTCCTAAAGATCGATTCGATATTTTTGACGAAAATTGTGATTTTTCTGTAAGAAGAGTTGACATTTTCAAGTGAGGATAAAGAACAATCTTTATAGAATCAGGAATTATTTTGCTGTTGACTTTTCTTGTCTCAATTTACGGATTAAAAATATGAAAGAATCACAAATATGAAAAGCTTACAACTGAAGTCTGAATGAGTAGTGAAGACTAAGTTTTCATATATACTTTGATAATTCAGTTTTTCTAGTACATTTCAGTAGGACCTGATATAGATAAATTAATACCTTAAGAAATAACTTATCTAATTTCAATAATATCATTGGATTTTGTTCATATAAGAATGGAAAAATCAATCTCCTGGATATGCTATTACTTATGCGTTTGTTTCTCTTTTTTAATGGTATTGCTTATAATAGCTTTCCTGCTTAAATTCGAAATAAGATACGAAAAGGCCTTTCTATTAAAAATAATAGGATAGTTTTCATATATATTTTCTCCTGTTATAACAGAAATTACCTTAGTACCAATTATTTTTATCCTAACCTAAGTATACAAATGCACCTACGGAAGAGACAGAAATTTGGATTTTAAAATAGATTTATCTGAGAGTTTTTTGGACCTAGATTGCTCAGAGTAATGTCTTTCTAGTTTTCACATTTAAACGATAATATTAGCATCTACTGCTTTACTATTATATATCCCTTTAATAATATTAGTAAGACCTCATTGATAAGAACTTTAAGGTGACACTTTACATATAAAATAGTAACCTTGATATATAATCTTAAAGAGTTTTTTCCAAATTTCTATCATAAAGTTAAGTTAGACCTTAAAAAATTTCTAGCCACTTATCTATGCAATTATCTACTCAATTGCATTTTTTATTTTTGCCTTGATAATGCTTATAAAGAAGCCCCTTACTTATATGAAAATGAACTGAATCTAATTTATTTTATTTCTGCTAATTTCTTTTATTTCAGCACTAATAGCTTTATCTATAAATGGAGATAGAAAAACGATATTTATATTATAAATGTTTTTGTATGTCTTTAGCTTCTTAATTGTTTTCATTGGCATTGCTTTTATGATAAGGCTTCCAACTCTTCTCAAACAAATAAAGCCAGACTTAGTGAGTTTATTTAGATTCACATACAAACTAGATGCAAATTTAGACTTATTAAAAGATCATGTTAGGGCATAAAATGAAAGAGTTAGTATTTATAGAAAGTAATTGATAAATAATATCAACAACCATATACAAAATCAATCTGAATTAACTGAATAATAGAAGTATCTATTATAGCAGCTTGATAAATAATAACTGCTAATAAGTATTAAAAACACTAAAGTTAGAATTTCCGTAGAAGAAAGCTAAGAAGTAAATTAATTGATTGAGAATAAAAGCATAGTATAAGAATCTAATGTCTAAAGCACAGCATTAAGAATTCCAAATGATAAGATTGCTAACAATAACTCCGAAAAATATACTTCTGAGAATGATTATTCTGAGTCCAATCAAGAAGAATAGTTAAAATTTTTTTAAAGTCTATTTCTAAAAATAAATAAAAGTGAAGCAGAAGAATTGGATAAAATGAGAGTCCTGAGCAATTTAATAATTCATGAAAGGAAATAGATGAGTTCATCCTCGTAGGAAATATTTATAAAATTGTCTAAGACTATTTCTTAACATTTAACATTTAGATATCTTTCATAATTTTTATTTATAAAAACACAGAAAAATTAATTTTAATAGCAAGTTCTTTTATTTGATTTCATTTAAAGCAATATAATATAATAATTAAAAATCATTTTATAAAGCTTATTCTTACTTAATTATATCATACCCAATACTATTTATTAATGCTCTATCTTCTTCTTTAAAGTACTATAAATTTTATTATTATATTGATAAATTTAAATTTCTTAGTTTTAAATATTATGATATTTTGTAGAAAAAGAATGTAAGTTGAGTGATGTATAAATTTTAGCTTCGATAAATTAAATTATCTTAAAATGTTTTTATACGTTTAAAAGATTGTAAATTAAAATTTTAGCAAATATTATTTAGATTTTTCTTAAAAAAGAAATTTTCATAAATTTTAAAATTAAAGAGAAAAGCTACTAAAGTTATTAAGATAGAAAGGCTTATTTTATAGGATAAAATTTAAAATAAAATGAAGATGCTTAATTTATTTTCTAATTTTGAAGTTAACTTTAATTTTTTCATTTCAAGGTATAAGAAAAAGGAATATTTTAAAAATTTTTAGCACTGTCTTAAATGAAATAAATTATAAGAAAGATAAATTAAGGTAAGATTCATTGAAAATTAAAAAAAATTATTGAAGATCCGATATTTCATTTCATAAGAAAGGAAAAACTAGGAGCATAATTAGAGACTTAAGCTCTTAAAAATTTTAGAAAATAGTAATTTATTTAAAGCTTCAATTATCTAATTTAAAAATTGATAAAATCTAAGTGACTGCTAATTTCATGCAAATCCTGTATTTTGATCTAATTTTTTATAAAAGAAAGGTATTCAAAAATTGAATAAAAAAGCTAGGTAACTTTTAAAAGTTGAGACTTAAATTTTAAATTGAAAAATAAAATAAGAACAAATAGCTACTCTTATTAAATGATTTAAGTCTAAATACAGAGCGGCATTAAAAATAGTTAAAATGCAAATTAATATTTTATAGAAAAACCAAATTACTAAGAAGTTATTACAAAAGTGATTTGTGTACAAATAAACTATTTTTAATAATTTTGGGTATTTTAATATCTCTCTTAGGCCTAATTAAAAAATGTATATAGTAATTCATTTAAGTTTTTATTACTATCTTTATTCTAGAAAGGCTAAGAAAATGACCCTATATTTAAATGTTTAGGTTGAAATACTTGTTTAATATAATTATAATTATAAAGCTAAGAAGATATAATTAAGCATTTACATAATAATAGATAAATTAAGTTGATTAAAGAGTTCAAACACTAATTTGGCTAAATTATAATAGAAAACTTTTATTAAGAAATGATATATTGTTAGTTAGATGTTTAATTAAAAATAAAAAATAAAGATTTATTAAAAATAATTATGAAATTTGAATTTTAGTTTAAGAAAATAATAAGTTGAAGCTAGTTATGTATTAATAAAATCTTAAATACGCTAATGGAAAAAACTAAGGCTGTGTATTTGATAAAAATTATTAATTTTTCATTTTTAATCCTAAAATAAATATTTTATTTGAGTGGTGCTTATTAAGTAGGTTTGATTTCTTTATTTTATTTTATTTTTATTATTGAATTAATAAATCATGTTTATTTGCTTAAAAATTATATAGCTTTTATAAATATTAGATAATTTGCTTATGGATTAATTACTTTCTAACAATTTTTCCTAAAAACCTTTAAAATATTTTTTAGTTATTCCCAAATTATTTCTAGTAAACTTAAGCATTCTATTTGATTCTCGAATTCTTTGAAAGAATATAAAGATTAAAATTTTATTTAAACTAAGATTTTTCCTTTTATAAAAAAATAAGACTAAGTTTTAAGAATTAAGGCCAATTATTAAATAGCTATTTAGATCTTTAACTAAAATTGTTTAGTTTAAAGTTAAAAAATCATAATGTGATGTTTTTTCAATCTGGATTTAATTATTTATCTATATTAAATAAATTTTGATTTTACTAAATAATTTATGAAAAGCTAGAAGGTTAAAGTAAAACTAGGATAATTTTATTATTATTTTATTTTAAAAACGATGATTACAGATGGATTTTGTTTCTCTAGTGATGAATATAATCTAAAAATATTTGTTAAGAAGTATTTAATATTTCGGATTATACAGATGATATATGTCTACTATCTAAAATTTAATTAATATTGAATTTTATTGAACTTTGGGTAGATGAAATAAAAAACTTTAAGCATAAGCTTGATTTATAATTATCTTAAGCAAATCCTACCTAAAAAATAACCCTTCTAAATACAGTTAGGATTCATTTATCCCAAAAAAGATAAAAATCATATTTTCTATTTTCATTAAATTTTTTATCCTTTCTCTTCATAAATTATTTCCTCTTAGCTATATTTATTTTTTAGTATAAATATAGCATATTTTTAATAGTTGCATTGCTCCTAACTAACTTCAAGACTTTCATTCCTTAATTTATTTTTAATTATTTTAATTTTAGAGTCCTCATTTTTCTAAAATACTAAATCTTCTTTATTTTATAGAAAAAATTTAGTCTGACGTCAGATAAAAAAAATGAATTTTATTTAAAATTTGAAATAAAAGCTACCAAATGTTATATATATATGAACAAAACTTTATGAATTTAGAAATGATTTTTCTCTTTGTAAAATCTAGGCATATTTGTATTTCTAAATTCTTTGAAAGTATAAAAAGAAATTTTTCTTTTGCGCAAATATCAAATAAATTTTAGCTTTCTGTTTTTCTATTATTTTTGCTAAAAAGAATAAATCTTCCTAATTCTTAACGAATATTAGTTTTTATCAAATTAAAAATTAAAATTGAAAAAATAATTAGAACGTAAATTAAAAGAATAAATATCCCCATAATATTTATAGATAATTTGCTTTAACTATACACATGAAGATTTTAGAGAAGATAATTTAACTTATAAAAAGAGAATGCAAGTTTCAAATTAAAATAATAAAGCTTAGTCTTTTTAATTAAATTTGTATTTTAATAGATAGTAGCAAAATTTTATTAAAATAGAGTTTATTACATTCATTAATCTTTCAAAATGTAAACTTTTTAATAGTTAAAAGATTTTTCTAGATTGATGTTATAAATTATTATTATAATCATACTTTATTCCTCTATTATTAAAGTTAGTCAACGAATTTAAAATTGTTTTCAAAATTCTTCAATTATTTGTTATTTTAATTAAAAAATATTGCTTAAAAATAATTCTTGCTTGAATAAAAAAAATTTAAATTCCTTATTGAAAGCAAGTGTAGAAAAGATAAACTATTAAGCAAACAAAATTATTTAAGATGAATAAACAAACACCCTTTTTAAAGGTTATGAGGAAACAGCGTAAAAAGTATATCGTTCTAAAATAAATATATCAAATATTTTGTTGGAACAATAAAGAAAAATTTTATAATTTATTAGTTAAGCAGTTAACTTTATTTATGATAAATTTAAATTAATTAATCATTTCATAAGCATTTTCTATTAATTAATCTTAATTATTAGAGTAATTTTCATTTGCAAAACCTAATCTCATTTTTCATTTTAAATCGCTTCAAGATCTATTTATTTATATTTTTAATTTATTTAAATTTTCAATTACAATTATATCAAGTAGTTGATATTTTTATTTTAATTAATTGAGTCCAAATTTAAAAAAATTAATAATATCTTGTTTATTTTTTTTATTATATGATGTAATTAAAAACTTATTAATGAAATTAAATTTAGCCCTTGTTAAATTAAAAAGTTTGATAGAAACTTTAAAATTAATATTAAATTTACAGTAGTATATTCTTTTTGTCACATAATATTTTTATGATAATTTGTTTATTAATTATTAAGAGAAAGCATTTTTAATAAAGAAACTTTTACTTTTCAACTTATTTATTCAAATTTTAAATAAAATAAAAAAGAAAAAATTATATTTATAGATTTAAAAGTGAAGAATCATAGAAGGCAAATTAATTTAAATTTTTTAATGAAAGAATAAAAATTTAAAAATAATAAAAGAAAACCAAGAAGAATTAATAAATTTAAATTTTATTTTAAATATTACTTCTCAGTTTAATATAAATCTAAAGTTGATTATATGTAATTTTAATAATATATATAATAGTTAAAAATTTAGTTATTTAGAAATTTTTTAATATTATTTTTAAACATTTTAAATCATAATTTACATTTCTCTGTAAAAAATAATTTGTGGTTTTTCAGATTTTCAATTAAAATGAATTTATATTTGAGTATAATTTTTATGATTAAAAAGTAAATTAAAATTATAAAAGCATTTTGAAGAAAAAAATAATTGATGTTTATTTTTATAATTTAATATTTTGTATTAATAAAGTAGCAATTTAATATAAATTTTAGATTATACTATGTTAATTAAATTTTTTCTACTATATAAATCTTGAATTTAATATATTCTATTTTATTATAATTTAATTATTTTTCATTTTAAATTTAATTTTAGTTATTAGATTATTAAAAAAAGCTAAACTATTTAGTTATTAATTTAATTAAATATTAATTTAACTTTTTATCCATATTTTTTTATAATTTTATTCATTTAACTATTTTATTCCATCTTAAAATGGTCTAATTATTTTTCTTTAAATTAGTATGCTTTTTTTTAATCTATTTAGTTTAAATTTTTTTTTTTAAATAACTTAAAATACTTTAAAAATGATTTAATTAATAAAAAATGATTTAGCAGGAAGTTAAAAATGAGATTTAAATTAATTTAATATTTAAACTTTTCTAAATTATTATTAGCATAAATTAATTTAATCATTTTTTATATATTAATATAAATTTTTTAATTATTATTTGTCAATAATACATAAAAACCTAAAATTCATTTTTGATTTACTATTTTTATAGCAAAGTTTAATATATTTTTAATTTTTAACAATTTTTTTTAAATAAATTTATTATTAGATTGAAAAAGATAGCATTATATTATATTATACTTATTAAAAATTAAATAATTAAATAAAAGGCTAATTTTTCTTTTAAAAATCATGCTTATTTTTAAATCTTTCTGTTATTATATAATTTTAAATAAAAATTATTTCTAAGATTAATAGTCTTCATTTTATTTTTAAACTAAATAATAAAATATATTTAATCTAAAACTTTCCAAAAATATCACTTCTAAAATTTTAAATTAATTAAAATAAGTAAAATAAAGTTTTTTTTATTGTTAGTTATATAAAGTTTAAATTAAAGAACTCTTTTATTTTAATTTATCTTTGACAAAGAAATTTTAACATCTTATATATTCAGAATAAATTAATATGTTATTAATCAAAAAAAACGTTTTTAGTTAGAAATATTTATTTAAATTATTGAAAATGATCATTATATCTTATATTTTTATATAATAGCTTTTAAAACAAATATTTATATTTCTGTTATATTATTTTCAAATTTTTTTCCTTAGAATTATTATTTTAGAAATTTTTTAATTATTCTATAAAACTTTTAAATTTATTCCTTTTTAAGTACAAAGACAATTTTTAATTTAAAAACTATCTAAATTTAAAAAAAGCATACCTATACTTTAAAATTTGATTTATTTTTAATAAAATAGGTAAAGTCAGAAAATACTAAGAAATGTAGAAAAATGAGAAATATTTTAGGAAGCAAAATAAAAACCAAATTTAACTATTTAAAAGTCTGAATATAAGATGATGCTTGCTTATCTTCAAATAAATAGAAAAGAGTGTTAGAGTTAAGTAATCATATATAATTTTAATCTCTATTTGTGAAAAATGAAGAAAATTATTTTATAAAGTATTTAGATAAAATTAAAAAGAAATCTGAGCTTAAATATTCCATTAAAAAGTAAAAGGAAAGTGAAGATTAAACTTAAAATTAAATTTATCTAAAATATAATGCAGATTATATGAAATTATCTAAGAAGGAATTAATAAAGAAAATTTCTAATTTAAACTTATCTAGTTCACTTTATATTATAATATTGATATTAAAAATAAATATAATATATAAAACAAAGAAAATAAAAATGATTTTAATATCATATTTATTTTTTTATTAAACTCCTCATCTTAAATTTTAAAATCTAAATTAAAAAAGAGAATAAATTGAATACAAAGATTCCGTCTTAATTGCAAAACTTAACTGAAAATAGTATTATTTATAATATATTTGCATTATCTTTTCTAATTTTTATAAAAAAGTTTGATTTAACATGAAATTTCTCAAAGTTATTATTTTTAATGAACTGTTTTTATAAGAATAAACAAATAAAAAGATTAAATTTCAATTATAGATTTAAAAAATTTATTAATCCAAAAATTTCTTTTTAATTTCTTCTTATTTAAGTGTGAAAATAACAGACATGATATCCAAATATAAAATAGTTAGTTTCTTATATTTTACTATTATTTAATAATATAGAAATTTCTTTAATTTCTTAAAATGAAATTTATCAAATAAAGATAAAATTTATAATGAAATTAATATCACCCAGAGATAGTAATTAATAGAATAAAGATGCTTTGTAGATTTTTTATTGAAGTAGCTAAAATTAAAACAATATTTATATCTAAACTCCAAGCAAAACTTAAATGAAATTTATTTTTTAAGAAAAAAATTTAAAATAAGAAATGCATCAAAGATAGTTTGAAAATTATTGTGTAAATTATAATTAGTATTTTAAAGATGCTTACTCAGGTTCATGATATAATCTAATTATGATTATAGCAATAAAAAATAGAGTTATGGTGTACATTATTTAATTTAAACTGATTCTAAAGTTTGCTTTTTATCAACTATCTACTTAGTATTTCAATCAAATTTTTTTTGTTAAAATATAATGTTTTAGTAATTCCTTAAAGATGATAACTCAAGTTTGCTTAAAATAAATAGATTTTTTAAACTATCAATACCCATACATCGGCTGAAAATTTTTATACGATAAAAAGGGAATAATAGCCCATTTTACATAAATTTAACCCTAAATCTACTTTTTATAAAACGATTGATAAATTTGAATATGGTAAAGCAGAGATAAACTAAATTGCCATATTAAAAGATCAGCATCTGTTCTAGTTAATTAAATCATCAATAAAAACCTTTCTTAGAGAGATAAATATTAATGTAATTAGCATTTATAAAGACTTTTAACTATATAAATTAGATAATTTATTAATTATATGACTATATAGCAAGCAATTTTCAATGTATACTAACTTCCTTAAACTTCTTTAAAAAGAATAGAAAGAGAAATTATAATAAAAAAAGAGATAATTTAATATTTTAGTAGCAACTTTAATATATAAACTATTGCTAATGAAATACTTAATTCAAAATAAATAATAATAGTGTTATTTCATTTTTAATGCTTATAGCTCTTATTTTAAAATTTGAATAAAGGAAACAATTCTTTATATAAATTTTCTTTATAGTTATAAAATAAAAATAAAAGAAGAACATGCTTATCTATTAAGATATAGCATTAAGTTTGAAGAGAATTTAAATTTATTCACTGTTTTGATAATAATTTTTAATTTAATTAAATCACATTTAAAAAATTAAAACCATTAATAGTTAGAAGTTAGCATGCCTTTTATATTTTTGAATTTAAGAGAGGGAAATTATTTCAAGATTAAATTTAAATAAGAAGAAATATAATTAGAAGATTATTAAAAGAGTATCCCAGCTAAGATTCTAAATAATAGTTCTTGCTTGAAATTTAGGTTCTATTTCAAATTAGTTTTATTTAAGTAATTTAAATATAATAATCTATTTTATTTCCATTGGAATTTTATAAATTTTATCTGTTAAAATGTTTCCAAAATAAATAAACTAAGTGTAATATCTAAGCTATTTCTATCTATATTAAGAAAGATTATTATATTTTAAATTAAAACTATTAAGAAAAAAAGAGATGATTACTTGTAGATTTCACTTCTATCGTACTAAATAACAAATATTGATTCCAATAACTTAAAAATTTCTTATTTTATGAAATCTAAAATTAGAAAAGAAAAAAAGACTAAATAAAATGCAATATCTAAGTTAATTTCTATCTATTAAAGATAAAGAAATATTATATTAGGTTAGTTTAATATTAAATAACTAACTAATGATATAACTAAATGATCTAAAACTTTAATTTATTTATCTTTATCTATTATTTTAATAAGATAGATCGTGTAAAATGTAATTAAATAAATATAATACAGTTTATTTGAGATTATATATTATTTCTTTTATCCACTATATTAAGTTTTAGCAAAATATTATAGTGGAAAGTATAATTATATTTGATTTTATATTTTATTATTTTTAAGCTTTAATAATGATGCTTGTATTAATAAGGAATTCAGTTGAATGTGTGTATATATTTTATTATTTTCAAGCAAATTATATAAACTGTAGTGTAATTCATTCTATTAAATTCTTTTAATTTTCCTTATTTTCAATTCACTTCAGGCCTTTTCTCGTTAATAATTTCCTTATATAAGATCCTCGGTTATTATTGGTTTTCTCAAGCAAATAAGGCAATATCACAGCTGGTATATTTTATTTTCTTAAATGTTTATCTTTTGGTTTCAAAATAAAGTAATAACATGGTTTGACAGATATAATTATTTTTATAATTAAGCTTATTTTCTTAATTTGCTTTTATTTAACTAAATAAAGGTTATTCAAATTTATTAAATTGGTCAATCCAGCATTAAGAGTAAATTAGCACTTTATTTATCAAACTTGACTTAAAATTAGTAATTTTATTATTGCTAGTCTTGGATAGAATTCACTAATAAGTAAAATCCCAGATAAATTAATAATTAAAGTAATAAGCATAATGTAATTTATTTTACTTAATCAATTATATACATTCATGCTATTATAATTGTATAAAGACTATCATTTTTATAAAATGCTAATGTTCAAATAAAAATCTATTAAATCTAATTTAAATCATAGTGATGCTGTTGAAATCTTTCCTCTTAACTTTAAATTATGCTCTCGTAGAAGAAATTTTAAAATTATACAAAGACTAAAAATAAATTGATTTAATAAGCTTTGATCATATAATAACTTTTTAACAGTAAGGAATACGAGCATGAATTGGAGCTTTTTCTAATTTAGTTGGGAGAAAATTTAGGATACACTTTAGATGAAATATTGGTTTCTGTATTTTAGTCATATTGCGCTAATATTTAGTTTTAATTAAAGAGATATAAGCTAAAAAATCTATTATCTTATTTATTTTTAGAGATACTGATTAAATACCTAATATAGAATAATTAGGCTTCACTAGAGTATAAGCTTTATTTTGATAATCTGAAAAAGATAAAAAATAGTTATAGATAAAACAAAATTTTGGATTTCGGAATTTAAAAATAATCCCAGAATAAATTTCTAATTTAGCCTTAAATTAAGTAATCTTCTAATTAAATAATCTATTTAAGGTTTTAAAGAAATTGAATGTACTAAATCTATTCTTGTGGGATTAAAAGTTAAGATTATGGATTTTTTAAAAAGCATAGATGAAGTTATGTTGTTATTGATAAAAAGCTTTTCTACTTTTTCTGAATAACAATAAAATAATTAATTATAGAAATGTTGATTCTATTTAGTTAATTAGACATATAATAAGTCATGTTTCTTCATAAAAGTATTATTTTATAGATTTTAATTTATTATTGTTACTTTAAATTTAGCTATTAGATTATTTTAAAGGCTAAAGTTTAGTTAATTAATTTTATTTAAAGCTAGTTTAACTATTTATGCATAATTTTTTGTAATAAAAGCCTTTTTTCCATCTAGATTATTGTAATTATTTTTCTTGCAATCAGTAGATTTTTATATCCTATATACATTTGAATTTATGAAAATTTAAGTATGCTTAAAGCTAGGATTATGAAATTCTAGAAGTTAGTAAGTGCAAGCAGCAATATATTCAAAAGAAAACATTGCTTGATTATTGATCTTTTTCACAAATCTTTAGAAAGTGCTGAGCTACCATCGACTATGCAATCTAATACTGGCATTGAGAAAAGTTAGACTCCAATCATACTTATCTAAGTCTCATATTCCAGGATAACTAAATAGGTACAGCACCCCACTAAACAATCCAAAGGTACAATTAGCCAAATAATAATTCGGAGTTTGGTTCTTTGTTCCATTCTCCTTCAGTATCATATTTAGTTATTTTTTCTATGTATAATTTATAAAATAAAATTGTTTACTTTATTTTTAAAATACCTATTAAAAATTTTGCAAGATATTTAAGTCATTTATTAGTAAGTTTCGAACGAGATATTAATAAGCAATATAATAAGAAATTATTTAAAGAATCATTGGACAACAGGAAGTAGCCTTTGGAATTTGAAATAAATGAAAAATAGTAAAATATAAGAAGAAAATAAGCTGCTTAATTTGTCAAAGCTAGTATCATTATAAAATATGCTGATGGAGAGTTTAAATTTATGAAAAAAAATAAAAGACCCATTTAAAAATGAACAACTTAGTCAGCTTAATATATATAAAAATATTTTATAATAGTAAATTTAGCAATTTTAAATATAACTATTAGATTTAACAAGCATAACTATAAAGTACAAATTATAATAAAGATGGCAAACTAATGAAGTTCTAAACCGTCATCTAGTTCAAGAGTAGACTTTCTCAAGATATATGAATGTAAAGACCAACTTTTGAAATTTAAATCCTCTTAGCTTTAATTTATAATTATTAATTTTATAATTTTGATATTATAAAAAATAAACTAGCTATTTTACATATATATAAATTTAAATTTTTTTTTATTTCTAGGAAAACAAAAAATATATAAGTCTATTTTTTATTATATTATTTAACCGAAATTTATTTATATTTTTTAATTTATTAATATATAAAGTTTTTATACTATAATCGATTGATGGATAAGAATAGATAAAATTATCTCTATTTTAATTATTAGAAATTTAAATAACCTAAATTAAAAATTTTAATTTTTCTATTAAAAAATATATTTAATTTATATCTTTATGCTTATAAACATTTTATAATTAATAAATATAAAAGATACTTTTCAAATCTATAAAAATATAAAAGCAACTAATTTGAAATTATAAAACTAATTCAAAAAAGAATCAAATAGTTAAAAATATTAAAAAATGATAAAAATTAATTATTCTATATGATCTTAAATTTTAAACTAAATATATCGTCATGAGAAACAAAAAATTTAAAGAAATAAAATTAATTGATTAAAATATTACTATGAAAAGTATTAAAATTATTTTTGTAATTTAGTAATAAAATATATAAAAAAACATTTAAATTAAATATATTCTACTAAAAAATTATACAGTTAAGATAGAAGGAACATAAGATAAAAGGAAATTAGATGAAAATTAATTAAAAGGTTAAAATTAATAAACATTTTTATATATTTTCATTTTAATTTTTCTTTTAAAAATTTATAATTTCAAGTTATTATGATATTTCCAAATTTTTGTTGATTTTAATCTTTTAAATTCTTTCACTTTTTATATCTTATTATATTTTATTTATTTTCTTAGTTTTTAAATTTTAATTCTTTAATTAAATATTTTTATAATGTAGATTTTATAAAGAAAAATATTTAAGATTCAATTTTTAATAAAACTGAAATTAATAAATATTAAATTTTTAAACATTTTGAGAATAATTTTCTTTTTAAGTAGAAATCTATTGTTTAACTATTTTAAAATATCGAACATTAGAACTAAAAAGCTTTTAAAATTATTTATTAAATAAATAATTTTGAATATTCTGTAAAAACTAATTATTATATTATTTCAATTTTCTTTCAGAAAATTAACTAATAGTGCTTCTTCTTTATTTGAAGCTTATGCATACATTCTTTTTAAATTCTCCTAAGCTGGAAGTTGGACCATTTTTAAGTAAAGCTTACTCACTTATAATTGACCACTTTCGTACTTGTATCAGCCTTTTATTAGTTTTGAATTTAATTTAAACTTGCTTTCACCGTTATCCTTCTTCCTTTTTCGGTAATTTTTATAGTGTCAATTATCTCTCAGAGATCTAATATATAAAATTTAATATTATTTTGACTTTTTAATAATTTTTGACTTGAGAAATATATTTGGTCTGATTAAAGTTTATTAATAATTTAATTAGTATCTTAGGTTTTATTTAAGAGTTTAAATTAATATAATTTTAATTCAACTTCGGTATTACTTATTCTAGTATAATTTTCTATTTTAATATTTCTATTAAAGTATGGAATAAATATAATAAAATTTAAATTGCTTAAGCTTCTAAATATTAACTTTCGAAACTATAATCTTATTAATAAACTAGATAGAGAATTAAATACTACACCGATTATTTTAAAAAGCATTTTAATAAATAATTTCCCTTGAATAAATAAAAAAAAGCATAAGGAAGCTAAAATAAATTAATTATAATTTTTAAGTCTTAATTAAGATTAAAGGGTTATAAAGGAAATATTCAATTAAGAAAAAAAGACAAGTTTATCTAAGTTTTAATAATGTAGCCTTTTTCATTAAAAATTGATTTTATTTTAAATATAAATAGATAAAATAAAAATTGCTTAGCTATAGTAGAAAAATGAGGAATTCATTAGAAAGAAAAATTAATATTAAATTTAATATTTAATATAATGCTTATATATTAATGATTAAACAATTATTTTTGCTTAATAAGTTTAAATATTAGCAAATAGTATGAACTTTTTAGTTTTTTTCTATTAAAAAGAAAAACTTTCTTTTTCTTCCTTTTACTTAATTATAATTTTCTTAAATCTTTAGAATAAATATATGTGAAAGTTTAACTTTCTATGATATATAAACGAAGCTAAATTGAAATTTCTAAAGTTTATTAACTAATATTTTCCATTTTAGTTACTAGTTTAATTAAAATCTATTGCTAAAACTTATAATATTATTTCATTATAGTCTAATTGTATAAAATTTTAAATGTAAAAACTATCAAGAAAAAACAATTTTAGCACTTTTAAAAAGATTAAATATATTAAAATTAGTATAAAAATATGAATATTTATCAATTTTAGATTCCTTATTAGCTTTATTTATTTTAAAATTATAATATGTTTTTATTTTTATATTATTATTTAAATATAAAAACTACTTAATTAATAATTACCTATAAAACTATAAAAAGTTAGAAAGCCCCAACGTTATATTTTAGTTTTATATAATAATTTAATAATTAGTTTTGTTATTTCTGTTATAATATTTTCAAATATTTATTTTAAGATTTAAATTATTTTCTTAACTTTTTTATTTTTTCATAATAAAGGGCTATTGTGCTATCTTTTTCTAAGTATAAAGATAATTTAATTTATATTATTTGATTTTTTAATTAAAAAGATTACTTTTGAAATTTTATAAATTAATATTCCTTTAGCGTGATGATTTTAATCAATTGCAATTTTCTCTAAAACTAGAGAAGTTTAAATTATAGAGCTATTATTTCTAATATCAAAATACTAAAAATGCTAATGAATAGCAATTTGAATTCATAAAATCTTCTAGTGTTAATATACCCTTAAAGTTATAAATCTCATAATCAAAATCATATAAGATATTAAATAACAAAATTATAGAAAAAATATTAGAAAAATAAATAAATATTAAATATTTTATTTAATATTTATTGTAACTAAATTTATGTATTTATCAATGAAAAAAATATTTTTTAACAAAAAAGTTATTGAAAAATTATCAAAAATCTTATATTTAAATTATAAAAAAGAAATTTATTTACAATTTTTCTTAATTAAATAAAAATATATAAATATAAAAGATTTTATAAAGACAGTATTCAGTTATAAAAGATTAAATTTGAATATCAATTTAAATTTTAAAATTAATACTTTTTTAACTTAATATCTCATTTTAAATCTACAAAAAATAATAATTTATTGCAATTTTAAATTTTCCTTTTTTAGTTGAATCAAAATTTATCAACTTAAATTGCTTTTTAGCAATTCTAAATTTTTTAGTTTTTATACTCAACTATAGCTTCTTTTTAATATTTCTATTTATAAAAAAGATTAAAATTAAGCATAAATAAAAAAATTCTGGTAAAATATAATGTTTTTTATTATATCTTTAAAAAAATTATCTTTAAAGCAAAAAGTATTAATTAGCTCTTTATAGAACTAATAAATCTTAGTAATAATTGACTTTTACAATTATTTATCCAAAAAATAACTTGGTATACTCTTTATTGCTATATCTTTTGCAAAAATAAGATTTAGATATAACTTTTTTTAATTAGCGTATTATGACTGAAAGGGTCTTTAATTTTAATCTATTAATCTATTTGATAATTAGTTCGACTTTAGATTTATAAGATTTAAATTAATTTATAGATAATCTTCTATTGGTACTATTAACTACTATTAATTATTTTTATTTATATCCTATTATTAAAGATAAATAGATATAAAGTATTAATATCTAATTTAGCTTCTAATTATTAATTTTAAAAGCATTATTTTTATTAATGATATAACTAGATATTAAAAAATTTCATAGTCTTCTATAGAAAAAGCATTTTATTATTAATAAATTTCCTTAATTAAGTTAAAAAGTAAAAGAGAAATTATAATGTAACTAAAAAAGAAAAAGTATAATCCTTATGTCATTAAGTTAAGATATAAACAATTAGAAAGAAAAATTACAATAGCAAAATGATGGCTCTGTTTTCTATTTTTCATGTACTTTTACTTTTTTTCAAAATTTGATGCTTTTTTAAACAATGAGAAAAAAATAAAGTCAGCAATACAAATTAAGGTTAGATACGCACTTAAATATTTAGCAATTTGGAATAAAATGTTCCTTAATAAACTCTAATAAATAGAGCTAAAATGTAAAAGAGCTAAATAAAGTGATTTATTTTATTTAATAAAGATAAAGAAAAAATATAGAAAAGTATTTAGAAAAAAATAATAAGAATTTAAAGTTAAATAATTAAAAAAGTGAATAAAAGCAAAACCTAAACTTAAATTTGATGTAATTTTTTATTTAGTTGCTTCTAAGAAAAGACTTAGGATAAATTTTTTAACTAAAGTAGTTAATAAATTTTAATAAGTTCATCTTAGTAAAAATATATAAAATAAAATAAATAATGAGAATAAAGGGAATTAACTTAATGATTATTTTAGTAGCATAACTAATCCTTTTTATCTAGAATATAACTAAAAAATAAAATAATGAATTTACATATAGTTAAGAATTGGAAAATCAAGAGGATATAGATGTAATATAGAAATTATTTATTATAAAATAATTGAACTGAAAGAAAATTTTCGTATAAGTCCCAAAAAACTCAATTGTAATTTATTTTTATTAAAGGTAAAATTTAATGAAATTATGTAGCTAAAATAAATTTGAAAGTTAGTGTGTAGAAAAAAAATGTAAATTGCCTAGTTTAATAATAACTCTAATAGAGATTTCGACAATTAGAAAATAGTGAAATACTTTAGTTCATCTGATTTAAGTTAGTTCTGAAAATAATGGCATATTATTATTTTCTATACTTTTAATAAGCATTCCAATTTTCTTTTTCTTTTTCGATATAAAGTAAAATTTTTAGTAAACCTTTCAGATCAATAATCAAGTTCACTTAAAATAATAATTTTTAAACTAATGAAAAATTCTTGCATTTGCTAAAAGAATTACTTGATGGGAAGAAGATTTTTTTAATTAAATTATTCTAAAATCGATTTTTTAAGAAAATTTTATGGAAATTAATGCTTTAAAAGTAAGTTTAACTTTTTTATAGAAATGTTTATATCTTTATACATTGATAAATATTTTCATTCAACTTTTTATAGAAAGCAAGCTTTAATTTCATTAATAGTAAAAACTTATAGAGATTATAATAATTTATCCTCATCATTAATTCTAACTTTTTATTATTTTATATTCCTTTAAATTTTTAGAAGATCGTCCAATTAAATTTGGTATTTTATTAATTTTATTTAAAAATGCTTTAATTAAATTTCTAAAATAAAGTTTATAGAGTAAAATAAATTTTCTTACTATTATTAAAGTTCGCCTTTTTAGTAATTTTCTAGTTACTTCATTGCATTAAACCTTTATTTATTAAAGATTTAATCTAAATATTTCTATTTTATAGCCTAGTCAAGTTACTTATTAATAAACTTGAGATTGTTTCATAGATTTATATAATATTGCTTGAGTTTTCTAATTTTGCATTGATTATCTTTTACTAAAGAACCTGATTTTCTCTCCTCATTTTTAAATTATTCTTGTGGCTATTACTATTTAATCTAAATTTATAAATACACCAAATCTCTTTAAAATCTGTCTTTAACGAGTTTTTAAACTTTTGATATAATTGCTATTAAATACCCTTAAATAAAGATAATAAACTGAGAGATCCTTTAAACATAACATCATGTCTTGTTATATAAAGCATTTGAATCATTTAGAGTGATATATTATAACTATATTGAAATACTCCTTCTAATTCCCCTTAATTTTAAATTAAATATTTAGAAATAGATAAATGGTCTATTTGATAGTCCTAGAAATTATATAGCCTTTATAGTTTAAATAAGTTTAAGAATCTTAAAAATTATAAAAGAATAAATAATAAATTGAATGAAAGAGTTTGACTATTTAAATCATTAGAACTTTTAAATCTCTTAGAACAAATGCTAATGATTTCTTTTATTCAGATATACAAATAATCTAATAACTTAAATTATAAAAAGAGATTGTAATAATGGCTACTATTTTTTTAATAGATAGTTAACTAAATTTGATCTTCATTTGATGTAGAATGAAATGATTTTACTTATTAATTTACAAAGATTTAGTAAATCTTTAGAAATATTTACCTAAAAATAATTTCGTTGAAGTTGGTTTTCTCAATTTATTTTGCTGTATAAAAATAATCTAAGTTAAATTTTAAAGCTAGGAAAATTTAAAGCTTTGTAAATTTTTATTTACTAAAAATCTAAATTTAGGAGATTAAAAATTAACTTTATAATTATATATCAATCTTTTAGAATATTAGTAATTCTAAAAGATTTAAAAGATGAGTATTAATAAATCCTGAATTTAAATCTTAGAAAAATGAAAGGTAAAAGTAATTTATTACAGCTTTATTTAAATTTGCTTGCTTATTATATTTAATCTGAAAATTTTTTATTACTTCTTCATTACTTTTTTAAATCATATCTCTAATTAATCAGAAAGTAATTAGATAGCTCCAATTTAACACTAATAAAAGTAATGAATGAAAAGTAGAAAAAATATTTATATTTTTAATTCTAGAACTGAGTATTTTAGAAAAAAGTTATAGAAATATCTAATGATTAATTTTAAGGATTGAAGAGTTCTTAAAATTTAATACATTCTTTAAAGAACTTAGTGATTATAATAATTAACTAGATTTAAATTAGGAAGATAAAAATTCTGAGATTTTGATTTAAAGTATTATATCAAATACAGTTTCAATTTATTGTGGCTTTATGATGACTTTATTATTTTCACAAATCTGAAATTTATTGTTAAAATATATAAAATTAAATATAAAAGCTATTAAATTAAATTAAAAATGAATATTCTATTCAACTAATGTTTTAAATTTCAATCAGAATATTAAGGTAAATCACAAGTATTTCAAATATTTCTATTTAAAGTTTTTTTTTCTTATTTTATATAAATGTATAGTTTGATATATCTGCTCGTAACTTTATTCCAAGCTTAATCCCTTTACGTACTCGTAGTAAGCTCGCCTAATACTATTCCTTATATATCCGACTACATTTCTTATTATATATTTACTAGCAAGTTTAACTCATCTAGCTTTACTCCTATACAACAATTTTTGAATAACTAACATTCTTCCACTCAAGAAATGGAAATTAAAATGCAGATGCTAGATATAAAAATAATTGTAGACCTCACTTTTAATCCTTTATATACAGAAAGATTAAGTAAACTTAAGAAGAATTGTCTTCATTTCGTGGCTTATAGAACTGACGAATAAATTTATAAAGAGAATTTATACTGATTAATGCCAAGCTTTGAACAAGAAGGATAAACTCTTAGAACTCTACTGAAATACTTAGACTTCAAAAAAATTTCCTTAATTACTTAATAAGAATAGAGATTCTATAAGCCAGCTGAAGTTTTAGAAAATAGTGAGATAAAAGTAGGTACTTCAGTGAATATTCCTTTGAACTCCTATTATGGACTTAACTAAGCTTAATGCAATAACAGTTACATTTAAGATAGATTATTAAATGAAGTTCCTAAGGCTATCAGAGTTTATGGTTCTTCCGTTATTCTAATGCAAGCAGATGTTTGTTGGTAAGGCTACATTCTTAATTTCGCTACTTTTTATAAGATGGCAGGACTATAATATGCATGAGTCTTAGGACTAGAATCCTCAAGTTTAATAAAACCAGAAATAACTTAAATAATCCATTAAAAATCATAAATTCATGTTAATATTTTAGATAATGGAATGATTGCTCTCACACCTAAAGGATTCATTCCTGGAAATTACTTCGAGCTAACTGCATATTATGTGAGCTTACTTCTGACTTTCGTAGACAAACTAGTATAAATTTAAAAGCTTAATACAAAGTTAAGTATTTTAGATTTATTCTATAATTACTAAGGTTTACTTTTTAATAATAATCGTTAGATAGATTTAGAATACTCAGTTTATAACGTTTAAGATAAATAGCCTGTAGAGATTCTCTAAATCAAAAATGATTAAATTATATCAAAGGCAGACATAGTTTATCCTGGACCAACTTCAAGTCCTCCTCCAAAGCTATTAACAATAGAGATGTCCTACTCGACTAATTTAAACGAGCCAGATGGTTAAGAACCATACTTACCTATAACGCTCCCTCCACTTCATATTCCTTGCATAGTTGATTATATAAACAAAGATCCTAACTTTCTTAGTAACTATTATCTAAAAGTAAATTCATTTTCTTATGGAGGGATAATTCAATGAAACAATGTTACGCTCAAAGCTTTTATTGATGGATATTTTGAATTAGGAGTAGCTCATTAAGGCAGCGTCGTTATAGCAAGTTGGTTACCAGCATATTACATACTTAGTGCAATAGGAATAAAAATCCCTTATGTTTATGTAAGTAGAGATGATTATTTATAAAATTTATAAAAATTTCCTAATGCCTTCAATAATTACGTATCTTGGTAGCTATTTAGAACAATGTACATTAAATTCTTAGAAAAAAATAACTGAAATCATTTTGCTTTATTCTTCGAAGAAATAGAGCCATCAAATGAAAATATACATAACTAATTAAAAAAATGAGCTATAGAAAATAATAAGCATATTATTAATTCTAATGAATCTACTTTTATAGTTAACAAATTAACTTATAACTGAACTTACTATGAAGAACTTGCTGTTCAAGTAATGAAAAAAGAAATGAAAATTATTTTAAGTAGTCCTGCAGTCAACTTTATAAAGAAAACTTCTAAAAAACTAATGGAATCTGGATGAGAACCAGGAGATACAAATTTGCTAATTTTATACACTGCAAATATTATAGAAAATATAGCAGAAGACGAAATAATGCTATAAAACATTAAGAAGCTTCTATAAGGATCAATTACTATAACTCCAATAGAATATATAGGAGAAGAAGGATAAAAAATAAGACAAGTATAGACAGATTGCCTTTAAATTCCAGTATCTTCTTGCTATTACATAGAAGAAACTTTAGTAATAGCTCATGGAATCTAAAATTCTATCGATTAAGGCTAAGATTATTAGAATCCGGAAAACTTAGTTAAAAATATAAGAACTGGAAAATTTACAGGCTGTAGTGGAACAGTAAAATTCTAATAAAGTAATAATTTTAGAGATAACTTAAATTTTTTCTTCATCAGCAATGTTTATGACTCCGAATGAAATTTACATTTACAGCCTTACCTAGAATACTGCCCAACTTGCTCAATCGTGTGATCTTTTTAAACGGAATAAGTTTTTTGAAACGACAATACAACTAATACTCCTAAAGATCAATTCGATATTTTTGACGAAAACTGCGATTTTTCGGAAAGAAGAGTCGACGTTTTCAAATGAGGACTCAGAGTAATTTACATTGAATCAGCAATAATCTTGATAATAACTATAATAGTTTCAATTTATGGATTTAAAATATGAAAGAATAACAAATATAATATTCTTACCACAGAAGTCTGAATGAGTAGTGAAGACTAAGTTTTCATATATACTTTAATAATTCAATTTTTCTAATACATAGCAGTAGGACCTAATATAGATAATTTATTGCCTAAAACTGTGGCTTCTTTAATTTAAATAGCATCGTTTGACTTTGTTAAATTTAGAATGGATAATTCAATATTTTGGGCTTGCTATTACTTATGCATTTTTTTCTCTCTTTTAATAATTACTTTGATTATATCATTTTTATTTAGATTCGAAATTTAGTGCAAATCATTGTGGATTTTTAGAAAAATAGGATAATTTTCATATACTTTTTCTCCTATCATTACTGAAATAACCTTAGTGCCAATTATTTTTATCTTAACATAAGTATACAAATGTACCTATGGAAGGGACACAAATTTGGATTTCAAAATAGATCTCACTGAGAGCTTCTTGGATCTTGACTGCTCAAGACAATGCCTTTCAGAATTTCATATATAGACAATAGTATTAACTAACTTCGCTTTATTGTTATATCTTCCTTTAGTTATTCTCATTCGTCCTCATTGATAAGAACTTCAAGGAGATACACTACATATAAAATAATAGTCTTGATTTATAATTCTAAAGAGTGCAGTTTAAATACTCATAGTAGAGCTGAGTTAGATGCTGAAGAAGTTTTATTCTTTCATTTATGGAATTGTTTTCTCAATCATATTCTTAGTATTTGCAATCATTGTTCTAAAGAAGAAGCCTCTAACCTATATGAAGATGAATTGAATTCAGTTCGTTTTGCTCCTTCTTACTTCATTTATTTCCATCTTAGTTGCTATTTCCGAGGTAACAGGCGAAGAAATGAAATTTGTGCTGCAGCTGATTCTTTTTGTAGGCTCCTGTTTAATTCTCTTAATAGGTTTAGCGATTATGACAAGATACTCTACACTTCTTAGGTAAATAAAGCCTGATTTAGTAAGTTTATTCAGATTTGCATATAAAATAAAGGCAAACTCAAATATGCTAAACGATCATGTCTAAAGCTAGAATGAAAGGGTACGTATTTACAGAAACTAACTAATAAGTAACATAACTGGCAAAGATAAAAGCAAGCATTAGATTACAGACCAGCAGTAAGAATTATTGCTAAAACTCGAGAGTTAGCTACTACTAATGAGCATAAAGGATACGAAAGTTAAAATTTAACCAGAAGACAGTTTAGAAGCCAACAAATTTATTGACAACCAAAAAAATGTAGCTGAGCGAATAGTTTACAGTACAGCCTTAAGTTCTCCAAATAATAAAATGGAAAAAATAGACGAAGTTGATAAGTCAAATATCTAGGAGATGAAATATTAAGGAAATAGCATGGAAAACGACAATATTTTTTAAAAAGTTTCTCGTAATCGAACGAAATAGTAAATGAAAAGCGACTAAGTCTCAAATAAGAAAGATATTTCTGTCGAGGAAGTTAAGCATTCGAACAAATCTTCACAAGAAATCACCTTAAATATATCCAAGTTAAATTCATGATTTTTAACACTTAAGATATCTATTTAAAAAATTAAATTAAATTAAATTAGCAAAAATAAAATCAATTAGATATGCTATTAATGTTAGTCATATAGCAAATTAAGGTGTTATTTTTAAATATTGCAATGGTAAATTTGATTTTTTATAGACACTTAGAAATAATTTTAGTTAAGTGTTAATTCTTTCTAGATTAAGTTAGAATATTTCTTTTTAGCGTCAGATTTTTTAATATGTTAAAAACGATTTTGACTATTAATGATTAAGATAAAAAAATGCCCTTTAATTTGATTTGTTAAATGTTAAAGAAATCTCATTAATGAGAAAATTGTTAATCAAACGTTTAAAAAGTTAAAAAATTGACTGAAAATTAAAAACAAATAGATTTAATGATTTGTTGAGAATTTTTACCCAAAAATAAAAGAAATGCTAATAATAAAAAAAGTGCATGCTTTATAACTTCATTGATATTATTCAATTCAAGAAAGAAAACTTAAAGTTTAAAAAAGAAAGAGTAGATAAAATTAAAAAAAGAAAAATTAAATAATTGTTAATTTTGCTTATCTTACCTCTTTATATTTTTCTTTAGTGCTCTAGGTCTTTTAGAAAGACACCAACTAATTAAAATAATTTAAATCTTTTTAAATTTTTAATTATTTTAGCTAAATTATTACCCAAATAAAAGGATTTAACTCTTGGACTAACTTAAATTATTTAACTCATATAGTTTATTTTAGCTTTAAATATCTATAGGACTTTCCATTATTAGAGTGATTTAAATTATTATAGCAAGTTAAATTTATTTATTTAACTAGGCTTTATATCTATCATAAGTAAATATATCTCACTCATATCTATAATAAGCCTATTGATAATTAAAAGAATTAGATTAGATATAATATAAGTATATATTCTAAAAGAGTAATAAAGTATATTGAGCTATTCTTTTCTTTGGGTCTTAGATAATCATTTTTTAAATCTAAATTAAGATACCATTCACTTATATAAATTCATTTTCTTAGTTCCTATTTTAAAGGTTAGACATTTAATATCTTAGAGTAATTAAATTTAGCGATAAAAGCTTCTTTTTAACTATGCTCTTGTAGTGCTAATTTTATTTAAGTTTCAATTTTATTTTAATTAGGACTAAGTTTTAGGAATAGAGATAAGCATAAAATAGAATGTAGTATTAAGCTAAGCATTCCTCGATTTATATGTTTAAGCACATATAGTAATATCTAATTCCCTCTACTTTAAAAATTGATAATTTGTATATAATAAATCTCTTAGATGATCCAAACCCGAAAAAAATATAAAGACTGACCACTATAGCTTTTTATACCAAGCAAGCATTCTTTTTATGAAATTAAATATCTAAGTACTTTAATTAAGAAAAAAGAAAATCTAGTTAAATCAGATAATTTATAGTTGATATATAACTAAATGTATTATACTCTTAAAATTAAATAAAGCTATAGAAAATAATTATAATGGCTATAATTTTACAAGCTATTAAAAAGAAGTGTTAGTTGCTAATTTAGTTTAAAAGCTTTTAATAAAGTCTTATAGCTTTTCTTTCATATTATTCTAGGGTATATATATATTAAATTAGGATAATCTCTTAATATAATTATAAGTATGCTTTTTAGTTAATGATATGATTACTTAGTGTTAAAGAGATAAATTGCATTAATTTTTTAAAGGTATTAAGTGAAAGAAATTTATAATCATAATAAAGTTAAAAATTATTTATCTATAAGACTTAGAATCATTCAGTCAGTTACCTATAAAATATTTTACTATTATACTTAAAAATAAAAGTTAATAGAGTCAGATAAGAGATATTATTACAGATATGGCTCAGGTAAAAAAATTTAATATACCGCTATGCAGAAAAAAGCAAAAAAATTTGTGCATTAATTTAGCAAAATTTAAGTGATTGTGATATCAAAGTTTTAAATTCAAATCTTATGAATAAAAAATAATAGGAAGAATATATCTTTTCAAATTTAAAATAATATAAGGGGATTTAAATTTAAGTATTATAATCTTCTGTTAGAATTATAAATTTATAAATAATTTATTTTAGAATAAGTTAATAGTTCTTCAAGTTAGTTAAGCTAGACTAAAAATTAAATTAATAATTAGCTTTATCTATTTATTCTACCTAAGTAATTTATCACGTTAAAATTAGTGATTATTATTATTTTTTTTTTATTGATTTTCATTATATTTTATATGCTCTACAGCTACAAAATTTAATTTTGCTTAGTAATCTAAATTTAAATGAAAACTTAAGTTAAAAATAGTTTACCTCTTTCAAACTATTCCAATTTTGAAAATAAATGTATGAGAGAAATTTTTAAGTGCTAATTCTTAATTTTAGTAGTTGGATTAAAATTTCTAAGTTTTATATTTAAATCTTTAATCTACTAAAAGAGAATTTAATTTAAGTTATTATTGCTTAATTATTAAATCTACTAGGCTATTAAGTTTAATTCTATACACAACCTTATATAGTTCTTAAAGAGAGATTAAAGGATTAAATCAGGTATATAACCTTTTAAGCATTATTATCTATATAATCTTATGTTATCTTACACTATTTAAATATCTACCATTTGTCTAATTTTCTACTAATAGTTCCTATTTTTTCCTTTTTTTTTTCATTAATAAAAGCTAAGTTTGCTTTTATTAATAAATGTTCTTATCTTCAAATTTATTAATAAAATATAGCTATACTAAACTGAAGTTTTAGTTAAAAAGCGCAGTTATTTCTTCTAGTGCTTTAATAATTAGAAGGTTTAAGGTATAAAGCAAAATGTTGTATGCTGGAATGCTTATTACCTTTAAAAGCATAAATAATAACTAAACTCAATAAAATTCTATAGTCTAATTTGCTTACAGTTAAAATGAAAAAGCTATAATGATGCTATAAGTAAATAATTTTAGTTTATCTAAGCAAGTTTTATTTAAATTCTAACTACATAACTAAATATTAATATTTAGCTTTAGGGATAAATATAAAATTAAATAACTTTTAGATAAAAAAGGTAGGTATTGATTCTATTTTTCAATGGAAATTAAGAATATCAAGTTAAATTATGTAGAATAATAAAATGGAATCAAAGCAAAAAAACCAAATTTAAAAGATAGAGAATAAGCAGATCAACAGTAATATAAATTTTAATTTATCTTAGTAATTTTACAGTTAAGGTAGATATATAAAAGGTATATAGCTTCATATACAATGTTTGACTATATTAATATATTTAAAACTCTAAAAACTTTAATAAACATCATCAACATAAACTTATTTAAGCTTAATACTTTATTAACTTCATTAATTTCAATTGAATAGTTATACAATTATTTTCATTTGAATGGAAAAAGCTGAATATCAATCAGCAAGAGAATGGAAAATAAATAAATATAATGATAACTCCTTTTTATCAATAAAACCTAAAAGAGTAAAATAGAACTAAATCTTTCTAACTAAAAGTAATATAAATAACTATTGTATAGATATAATGAAGACTAATATAAAAGTAGATATTAACTTTATAGCTATAAAGCAATATTATATGAATTATCACTTATATCTTTCAAATGCTTCTTCTAAATATAATTGACTTTAAATAATCAGAATGATTTTTTTTACTTAAATTAGCATGCTATTTCATTTAATTTTGCATGAAAGTTACCCTTCATTTATTTTTAATCAAAGCTCTTAACATTTAAACTTTGTTCTTAAAAAGAATAAAGTTATATTGCTAATAACAAAACGTAAGCGGAAGAAATCTAAAATTGAGTTATAAAAAACGAGGAAATTGTTAAAGGGTAGGAAATAGAAAAAGGAAGTTTTGGTGTTGTTTATAAAGGAAGGAGAAATAAAAATTCTGATGCTGCAATTAAAGAATACTTCCAACCAAAGCCTAATAAAAGAATCGCTCAAAGTTTTAATAAAGAAATTTAGATAATGGAACGAATGAGACATCCAAATATTGTTAGAATTTATGGTTATGTTAACGATCCTACTAGTTTGATAATGGATCTACTTCCATAATCTTTATTTACATTTCTTACTTCAAACTAGCAAATTGAGTGAAAGATACGGTACTAAATATCTTGCAATATAGTTTCAGGACTTAAATTTATTCATGATTAAGGTATATTGCATAGAGATTTGAAAAGCTCAAATATTCTATTAGATAATAATAGAAGAGCACAAATATGTGATTTTGGTCTTGCATTATTTAAGAACGAAATTCATACATTAAGTACGTAGACAAAAGGAAGAAATCCAAGATGAATGGCTCCTGAGCTTCTAGCTTTAAAACCAAAGTTCAGCGAAAAATCTGATATATTCGCACTAGGTATGCTATTTTGAGAAATAGCGGAGTAAATAGTGCCTTATGCAAATATGGAAAACAATGAAATTATAAAAATGTTTTAAATGAAGGAAGAGAAGAAATTTCAAGCAATTGTCCTTAAGAATTTACTAATTTAATTTAAGAATGTTGAAAGCAAAAACCGGAAAAAAGGAATAATTTAGTTGATTTAAAACATAAACTTTCTAAACTTTTAGATCCAGAAAATTTAAAGGAAAAATAAAATGTATAAAACTAATACAAAAAGCAACTTGAAAATTCTTAAGAAACTCAAATCATATAACTAAATAATCAAGAAGAAAGTAAATCTTAAGTTTAAGATATTGAAGAAGAATCTTACCAGTTAATTAAAAGGAAGAAATAAAATCTGTTATAACATTTGACTCAAACTCAAATTGTAAAAAAGAATATAATGTTTAAAATAATTTCCTTTAATTCTAAGAAATAAATACAATAATTACTGAAGAAAGCTTGACATAAATTGAATAAATTGGAGAATAATAATTTACAATTACAGGAGGACACGATAAAAGTTAAAGGTTTACTTTAAATGACAAAAAAAATTTCTGGGAAGGTAGAATGAGAAAAGGAAGATATTGGCATAGAACGGTATTTGATGGAAAAAAAGAAAATATATAATATCAGGAGAATTAGGAAAAAAGCTTATTTTCATATATAGAATTAGTGTTTATTCATATAGAATTAAATAAAAAATAGATTATCTTTTATAACCTCTATACACTTCATTAATTAAACAATCCAAAACTACCAAGATTTTCATTTATAGTTTTGAAGTTAATTAAATAAAGTTAGTATACAATGTATAATCATTTTTTTATTTCTAATTAATACTAAGTTTATATTTAGTTTTGTTGAATCTAGTTCCACTAAGAATCATTAAGAGAATAATAGTATAAGTCTGTTTCTCTATCAAACTAATAAATGTTTTCTTAAATTGTTATTGGCTGTGTAAAGGTATGTTGCTTTCCAGGAAATTCTTAACCATTTTGTTGAAAACTTTTGAAATCATAAGTGAAAGTATCGAATTTCTCCGTATCGTCATTTTGATAAAGTAATCCACATTACCTTATATATACATAGCAAGCTGTAGCTCCTGCCCTTTTAGGTGTCATTGTTTCTTCTAGGTCTCAATCATCAATAAATAAATTATAAACTTGAATTTTATTTTCTTTCCACCCACCTAAAGCATAAATAATATTTTTATGAGTATTTATAAAAGCTCCAAACTTTAAAGTATAAATTGGAATCTCGCAAACTTAGCTAAAACTTTCTTTTCATATAACGTATTTTTCGCACCTTCTGTTAGCATTGTTTCCTGATAAAATGTAAACTGTATCTTTTTAATCATACACTGTTCTATGAAAATATCTACCAAATTTAAGAGATAAATCTTATGTTTAAGTGTCAAATACTTCTGTAAATCTTTTATTATTCCTAGCACCTCCTGATATTATGTAATGACTTTCAGCTAGTTGCTCTATTTAAGAATAAGCATAATCGGTTTAAGTAATTTAAATTTACTATGTCTTAAATTTTTATTCTTGTAAATTAAATTACTTAGCTACTTAAGAGCTTTAACATAATGTTATTAAATTAACTATTTTTTATTATTGCCATGGAATAATTTAAATTTATTACGATTCTTGTTATCCAGAAGATTATTAGCTTTCTTATTTTTACTTTTCGTTAGAAGATTCTTTAAAACTAAAACCTTAGCTTGATTCAGTCTTATTTGAATTAATATTAGCTATATTTTTTTACTAATTTTCAATTTTAATATTTTAATTAGTATCTAATAGTTCTATAATGTTTACTAATTTCATTCTTTATTCTGGAACTTATAATCAGCATTTTTATATAATTTCCTAAATTTCTTAAGGACAGTTCTAAAATTCTTCTTTATATCCCTTTTTTAATTCTTTAATCAAAACGTCATTTTAAATTTCGTCAAAAGGTAATTTTTTTTCAAAAATTTCCCAAAAGATCATGCCTAAGGAGTAAATATCAGATTATATACTATATTAGGGTGGATCCTCAAATAACTCAGGAGCCATTCATTTGAGAGTACCTTCAACTTTTAATTTATTATTTTCTGATATTTTGCAAGCTAAACCAAAATCAGATATTTGGGCTTTTAATCCGCTATCGAGAAGGATATTTAGACTCTTTAAATCTCTGTGAATTATTCCCTTACTATGAATAAATTAAAGTCCTAGCGCGATATCTAAACAAATTTTCTTTTGAAGTTACAAATTAAAATCTTATTCATTTTGAATATATTCATATAGAGACTATGTCTTAAGCTCCATTACTATACTAAGAGGAGAAGGACAATAGGCTAATAAATAAACGACATTATTATGGTTAATTTCTTTCATAATAAGAATTTCTTCATATATTTATCTTTCTTTTTCATTATTTTAATTTTGCTCATTAAATTCTTTTATTGCTACATCATTGTTATCCCATTTTCCCGATCACACCTCTCCTGTTTTTCCCCTTCCAAGTTTTTTAATCTTAACAAAATCTTCGCTCTTAATTTTAAGTTTCTTTAAAGGGATTATAATTTAAGAATAACAATCCATTATTATGAAAATAATTTAAAATTAACTTAGAAATTAATATTTTCTGAAAGCTTTTAGATATAACTTATTACTAAAATTAAAATGCTAACAATCACTAACTTTTATATAAATACCTATATGCTTAGCTTTATCGTTTTCTTAATAATTATTATTTATTCCTTAATTTCTTAATTTTATATCCCTTTTGCTTTTATTTAAAATGTATAAATTATTAAACTTATCATATGATATTTATTTAAGTGTATTTAAATTAGTTAAAATTAATAAAGGAATCTTAATAGTTTATCTCAAGTTTTAATTAAGATAGTTAAGTTTGCTTATTTGCTTAGATTGATAATTTTATTACTATTTTCAGTCTAAAATAGTAAATCTAAAATTTGGAGATTATTAGACCAAAGATTTATAAGCTTTTTTTATTAAATATCTCTAATAAATATTTTATTTTCTAAGTATTAGATCACCAATTTTCGTTGCTAAAGTGCTAGTAGTTAATAGTTTATTATCATGAATATAAACAATCTAAAGCAAATAAAAAAATAATTTAACTTATCTGAATTTATTAATTAGCTGCTTCGATCTCAAATATAACTTTTCACTTACCCCTTTCCCCTTTCCACTTATTCATACTCTTAAATAAATTATAATCTCTATAATGATAATTATGTAGTTTAAAATCAAGACCTCTGTAAATTAATTATCTTCTTACAACTATAAATAATTATTTTTATTTTAATGATACAAGTAGATAAAAACAAGCAATAGCTAATTAAGTTCTATTCTAGATTGCTTCTTTATTTTTAGTTATAAATAAATTTCTTTAAGTGTATATTAAATTAAATTAGGATAACTTGATAGTTCTAAATTTACTTAGATTCAACTAAAAATAGAGTGAAGAATAATTAATTAAATATTTTTATATTTTAGCTAGCAATTCTAAAGCTATTTATTAATCCCTTCATTTTTATATCTCCAATACTTAGTAGCCATTATGACTTATCTTTTGAAAATTACTCTTATAAGCTCTTAAATAATCTATTAATTTAATTTTTAACTATATCCTTTTGAATAATTATTAGCATATATTAAGAATTAATTATTTAAAAAATTAAAACTAAAGGATTTCAAAGAATAAATGCTAGCAAAGCTAGGATTATTAAATAAATAATAGGTGTTAAATCAAAAGTTAACTCTTGCTCATATGTACTTTCAATCTAGAATGCTATTAAGGATTATAGTATTAGCAATTACCTACCTTTGCATGAGTTTTTAAATGTCTATAAGTTAATTTTCTATCTCGAGACTTTCTTTATAAACTCAAAAATATCTATTAAATTTTAAACCTAAGTCTTATGCAAGGAAAATAATCCTTTATATACTTTGATTTCCAACTATTTATTAAAGAAATATAAATTTAATAAAAAGAAGTCAGTTAAAAATAATAAGAGCTAGCTAAAGAGATATGAAAATACTTTTTAGTTTTTTTTTATTTTTATTAATGATAACTCTAAATAAAGCAGATTATATTAAATCTCTAATAAACAATTATTAATTTAAACTTATAATATTAAAATTAGTCTTATACTTTTTCTTAAATAATAGCCTCTTAATCATTTAATTTATAATAATGCTTATACACTAAATAAGCAAAAACTCTTAATATCATTATAGCTCTTAATTATAACTTAATTTTTTATATACACTCCTTTTATTTTACTCAGTTGACTATATCTTTATTAAGAGTTTGAAATAAACATTCTTTATATAAATAATTAATAACCAGACAATTAAAACTTTAATATCTTCTTTGCCAAATCTTCATAGAAGCTTATTTTATTGTTATACTTCATCGGATTTATAAATAGAAAATTTTAGATAATTGTAGCTATTCTCTTTAATAAATGCTTTAAGTTAGCATGATATAAATAAATAATTAGAAATAAATAAAAGATTGATGCATTTTAAGTTTTATATGAGTAATTTAATATCAAATTTGTTAATACAAGTATAAAGTTAAAATAGTAAAAAGGGGATTTTAACTAAAGTCTGATTTACAAGATATTCTAAAACTTATAAAGTTAGTAATGATAATAGCTAAATTAATAACTAAAAAACAGACTAATATTTATAAAGCTATCATTAACTTTAAAATAATTCATAGATTTAATTTAGATAAAAAGGGATTAAATTATAAAATCTTCTAAGATTGTATAAAAGTGAGACTTAACTTTAGAAAATTAAAAAATAGCTTGTGAATTAAATAATTTAAGAATTATCTTGCTATTTCAAAAATTAGTTATAAAGAGAGATAATAAGTTATTTATTAGATTTTTCTATTCATAAGAGAAATTATTGGAACAAACACAATAAATAGAAAAGCTTTAAATTTTTTTATTGATTGTTGAAAGATAAATTTTAGAGAGCTGTTTTGATAAAAAGAAATTCAACTTGTAGTTGAAAAGTATTGAATAGCTGTATTTCAAAAAGAACTAAGTTAATTTTATAAATTTTAATTCTATTTAATTAAAAATGATTTTCTCAATGTATGTAGGAATTATAAATCTCTCTAGAAAAATTTGAGTATATATTGAGTTCAAATTATCCAACATAAATTAGGTTGGTCACTTTATTAATTAATTTAAAAGAGCTAGTACATAGTTAAAACAAATCAATTTCTAAATTATAAGTCTAATGGCTATAATTACATACAATATTATTAAGATACCATAAAAAATGTAAAATCGCTATTTTTTGTATGATATAGAAGTTCAATGAAAGTTGAAAATTATCTTGCCATAGCTTTTGCTATATACGGTCTTACTTTACGATCAATTAATGCTAAAGCATCTTCTTCCTCCAATAAATTTTCACTATTTTTTAAATCAAACTTTAAAATGCTAAGTTCCAATTTCTTAAAGATTTAGAAAAGCAATACATTGTTTTTTATTCAAGTATAACTTTATTATTTCATGAAAAAGTATTAAATTTTTTTATTTAGTCTAAGAAACACAAAACACTCTAAAAATTTAAATTCACTTAAGTAATTCAAACTTACTTTAATAAATAAAACTAAATAAAAGTGAGAAATAATAAAATGCTAAGATTATGATCTTATTAAGAAAAATCTAATATAAATAACATAAATTTTAATTAAAAGCTAAAATACATTTGCTTGGCAATGCTTTAATTAATTTGCAAGCAAATTAAATTCTTTCAATCACAAAAATAAATTCCAATTCTCACCCCCAATATAAAGCGATTTCTCTACTTTAGTTAATGGAATAGCTAATAGGTATTTTAAACTTTTACCTCGCTTTGAAATTTTAAGATAAATGAAATATATAAAAATAATTAAGAAAAATAGAAAAAATTATATTTGGATTTTATTATTAAGATGTAAAATTGAAACCTAAAAGTAAAAATTAGATTATGTATCTTTATTTAATCTTCTAAATTCTAAAATTGGAATATTTTATGAAATATCTATAAATTAAAAAAAATAAAGCTAGCATTGTTTTTAATAACTAAATATTTATTACAATAAATCTGGAGAATATTGGTTAACATTTAAGAGATAGTTTAAAGAACGATGCTTTCCTTTAAAATCATTGCTATTTACTTTAAAATATTTATTCAGTTAAAGTTTGAATAACTTAGTTAAAAAAGATTAAATTACGATAAATTGTTAATATTCTAATCTAAAAAACTAGAAAAGGACCTAATTTATTAATTTAAAAGATTATAAACTTTAGTTGCTAATTTTAGTTTTTATATCATAGCTAAAAATGAATTTAATTATTTATAACGATTAATTACTATCTCTTTCGTCTAAATTCATATAATAAACAACTACATTTATCTATAAAAGTAATAAGTTATTGCGCTTTATATTCCTAAGCAATATAATTGCTAAGCAATATAGAAAATTAAGTTTATCTAAGTAATATTTATAGTAGAGTTCTATGTGCTATCTAAAATTTAATTTATTTTAGTTCTTCAAATATAGCAATCTATTTATTCTTTACATTGGTAATTTTTTAATTGTTGTTAAACAGTATCAAAAAAAATTTAATTGGATATAAAATGTTAGCTTATATCTCTTAGTAAGGAAGGTTAGGTTTTAATTTAAAATGATTAAGAATAAAAAGAAGCTAGTTACTTTAGATTTAGATCTAATATTCTTAATATCAAATATTCTCCTTAAAAATAAGAAAAATGTATATAAATAAACATTTAACATTAGCTAAGAAAATAAGATAAGGTAAATATGAAAAATAACAAAATACACTACAAAGGTATAAAGAATTATTATATCTAAAGTTAATTTAATATTAAACTATACAATGTTAAAAACTAAATTATTAAAGACTTTACTAATAAAAATTAATTTATCTTAGGCTATGCTTTTATTATGGTAGACAATGCAAATATAATTAATAAATATAAGCAATTTATTTGAGACTGTATATTCATTTCTTTAGATCATCATGTTAAGCTTTAACAAATATTATAGTGAAAATTATAGAAATATTTCATTTGATAATTTTATGATTTTTAAGCTTTGTTATATTTGTTCAAATAAGGATTTAAGTTAAACAATAATTATTAAGCTCTTAATCTTCAAATAATTGATAATAGATACAACATATTTAATTTCATTAAATTCTTTTGACTTTCCTTTTTTTCAACTATTTATATTTCCCTTAATTAGATCCTTCACTATAAAAATAGTGATTGTTTAAAGTATGCTGAGTATTTAGATGATAAATTATAAGAAAATAGTTTTTAATCTTTTTGGTAATAGAGTATGATAATAAACTTTTTCGAAAGAGCTAATTATTTTTTGTCATTAAGCTCGTTTTCTTATTTTGCTTTATTTTATCTAGTTGAAGGCTATTAAAATTTATTAAAACCCAATTCATACATTAAGAGTAAATTAATAAATTTATTATTGTTAGTCTTGATAGGATTTTGTAGTAAGAATAGACTGAGATAATTAGACAATTAAAAATAGTAAACATAGTGTTACTTGTTTTTATATAAACGATTACAAGCCTGCTTGGTAATAACCATTGTTGAAAACATATCAATATTATGAAAATTTAACTTTCAAATAGTAATTAATTAAATAACTTATGTTGATTTAGGTTTTTATCTTTTTTCATTACTTTAGATTTTGCTTTAACAAATGAAATCTTATAACAAAAAACATTAAAATTAGGATGCGATTTTATAAACTTTATCATGTTATTTTATTTAAAATTTAGAAAAATGAAGAACGATTAAAAATTTTTTCCTATTTAAGTGTGAAAAATTCTTCGGAGATAAAGCAACAAATGATTAACATATATAAGCAGAACGAAATTTTCGAATTTGTTACTTTGCAAGAAGGAATAATTTTTAATATTTCAATATGATAAATTGAAATAATAATTTAGCCAAATAAAAAATATAATTATCATAGAATATTAAAGTTTTTAAGATAAAATCTAATAGATGGAAATTAAAAAGTTGATGTCTTGATGGAAGTAGCGATAGATAAATTGTATCATAATAGATAATTTAAAAGCTACTCATTTATTTAATTTCCATAGTTCTTTTTTTTAATCATTATCATATGAACTTAAATAGCTGTAATGAAGATTGCCTTATTTATAATTATCAAATTCTCTTAACTTCTTCTTTTAAGATTTTAGCTACTAAGTTATTGAATAATGCTTAAAATCAGATTTTTTCTGGTCATTTTAGTTTTGCTTAAATTAAGAAAGGAAAAATTCTATAAAAGCTTCTTAAATTTTTATTTTAAATGAATATTGCTTTCTATAATTTAACCATATTGCGCTAATATTCAGAGTTAATTGAAGAGATATAAGCTTAAAATTTTAATCTTAATAACTTATTATTATAGACAATTATTAGATACTCAATAAAGAGTATTAGGTTTAAATTAGAATATAAACTTTATTTTGGTAACCCAAGAAAAAGTTGAGATAATTGTAGAATAAAAGTTTGAATTTCAGAATGAGAAAATATTAGAAAAATAAGATTAGAATCTATTTTTACTTTTGCAATAAATTAGGTAATCATCTAATAAAATTTTATCTTAGGCTTTAAAGAAATTAATGTACTAAACATTTTTATTTGAGGGTGGTGAGTTAAATTGATGGAGATTTATTAAACATAAATGAAGTTAAGCTTTATTTGTGATAAAACTTGTTTATTTTTATTTTATTAACAAGTAAATAAATAATTATGGAGATACTTATTCAATTTAGTTATTAAGTCATATCATAAATCAGCTTTCATCATAAAAATGTTATTTTTTAGATTTTTATTTTCTTTATTTTATATTGCTGTATTATTCTTTCTTTCTAAACTCATTGAAATACAAATAACTATTAAATATGATTAAATTAGCTCTTATAATTTTATTTATTAATTGAGCCTTAATTAAGAAATAAATTTAAAACTTAGGTTAATTAATTTAGAGTGTAGTTTCAAATAGGTTTGTATAATAAAAATAATAGAAGGATAAATTAAGTGCTAAGATTATAATACCCTTAATTTAACTAATCTTGAATTAAATGTTTTGTCTTAGAGATTATGAATTTTTTGGTCAAATAGCTGAATAAATATCTCTTTTATATTATTTAGCTAATATAAAACTCTAACTTGGAACTAAATTTTAAGAAATAATTTAAAGCTAAATTTTAAAATTTTAGGTGAATAATGTTTATAAAGTATCTCTTAAGATTTTATGAATGCTATGAAATTAAAATTATAAAATAACTTCTGAATTTTTAATATTTTATATATTTCAAAGAAAGTTATTGTTATATTCATATTTAAAGTTTCATTATCTAATTTTTTATAAATGTATACTCTGGCTTATCTGCTCCTAACTTTACTCCAAGTTTAATCCCTTTACTTACTCGTAGTAAGCTCGCCTTATACTATTCCTTACATTTCTGATTTTGTTTCGTATCAAATATTCACGAACCAAATTACAACGGCTAGCTTCACACCTATATAGTAACTTTTAGATAATTAAGCTAATACTGAACAAGAAATTTTAGCTAAAATACAAGCTTTGGATATAAAAATAATTGTAGACCTCACTTTTAATCCTTTATATACAGAAAGATTAAGTAAACTTAAGAAGAATTGTCTTCATTTCGTGGCTTATAGAACTGATGAATAAATTTATAAAGAGAATTTATACTGATTAATGCCAAGCTTTGAACAAGAAGGATAAACTCTTAGAACTCTACTGAAATACTTAGATTTCAAAAAAATTTCCTTAATTACTTAATAAGAATAGAGATTCTATAAGCCAGCTGAAGTTTTAGAAAATAGTGAGATAAAAGTAGGTACTTCAGTGAATATTCCTTTGAACTCCTATTATGGACTAAACTAAGCTTAATGCAATAACAGTTACATTTAAGATAGATTATTAAATGAAGTTCCTAAAGCTATCAGAGTTTATGGTTCTTCCGTTATTCTAATGCAAGCAGATGTTTGTTGGTAAGGCTACATTCTTAATTTCGCTACTTTTTATAAGATGGCAGGACTATAATATGCATGAGTCTTAGGGCTTGAATCCTCAAGTTTAATAAAACCAGAAATAACTTAATTAGTCCATTAAAAATCATAAATTCATGTTAATATTTTAGATAATGGAATGATTGCTCTCACACCTAAAGGATTCATTCCTGGAAATTACTTCGAGCTAACTGCATATTATGTGAGCTTACTTCTGACTTTCGTAGACAAACTAGTATAAATATAAAAGCTTAATACAAAGTTAAGTATTTTAGATTTATTCTATAATTACTAAGGTTTACTTTTTAATAATAATGGTTAGATAGATTTAGAATACTCAGTTTATAACGTTTAAGATAAATAGCCTGTAGAGATTCTCTAAATCAAAAATGATTAAATTATATCAAAGGCAGACATAGTTTATCCTGGACCAACTTCAAGTCCTCCACCAAAGCTATTAACAATAGAGATATCCTACTCGACTAATTTAAACGAGCCAGATGGTTAAGAACCATACTTACCTATAACGCTCCCTCCACTTCATATCCCTTGCATAGTTGATTACATAAACAAAGATCCTAACTTTCTTAGTAACTATTAGCTAAAAGTAAATTCATTTTCTTATGGAGGGATAATTCAATGAAACAATGTTACGCTCAAAGCTTTTATTGATGGATATTTTGAATTAGGAGTAGCTCATTAAGGCAGCGTCGTTATAGCAAGTTGGTTACCAGCATATTACATACTTAGTGCAATAGGAATAAAAATCCCTTATGTCTATGTAAGTAGAGATGATTATTTATAAAATTTATAAAAATTTCCTAATGCCTTCAATAATTACGTATCTTGGTAGCTATTTAGAACAATGTACATTAAATTCTTAGAAAAAAATAACTGAAATCATTTTGCTTTATTCTTCGAAGAAATAGAGCCATCAAATGAAAATATACATAACTAATTAAAAAAATGAGCTATAGAAAATAATAAGCATATTATTAATTCTAATGAATCTACTTTTATAGTTAACAAATTAACTTATAACTGAACTTACTATGAAGAACTTGCTGTATAAATAATGAAAAAAGAAATGAAAATTATTTTAAGTAGTCCTGCAGTCAACTTTATAAAGAAAACTTCTAAAAAACTAATGGAATCTGGATGAGAACCAGGAGATACAAATTTGCTAATTTTATACACTGCAAATATTATAGAAAATATAGCAGAAGACGAAATAATGCTATAAAACATTAAGAAACTTCTATAAGGATCAATTACAATAACTCCAATAGAATATATAGGAGAAGAAGGATAAAAAATAAGACAAGTATAGACAGATTGCCTTTAAATTCCAGTATCTTCTTGCTATTACATAGAAGAAACTTTAGTAATAGCTCATGGAATCTAAAATTCTATCGATTAAGGCTAAGATTATTAGAATCCGGAAAACTTAGTTAAAAATATAAGAACTGGAAAATTTACAGGCTGTAGTGGAACAGTAAAATTCTAATAAAGTAATAATTTTAGAGATAACTTAAATTTTTTCTTCATCAGCAATGTTTATGACTCCGAATGAAATTTACATTTACAGCCTTATCTAGAATACTGCCCAGCTTGCTCAATCGTGTGATCTTTTTAAACGGAATAAGTTTTTTGAAACGACAATACAACTAATACTCCTAAAGATCAATTCGATATCTTTGACGACAATTGCGATTTTTCGGAAAGAAGAGTCGATGTTTTCAAATGAGGACTCAGAGTAATTTACATTGAATCAGCAATAGTCTTGATAATAACTATAATAGTTTCAATTTATGGATTTAAAATATGAAAGAATAACAAATATAATATGCTTACCACAGAAGTCTGAATGAGTAGTGAAGATTAAATTTTTATTTATACTTTGGTTGTTCAATTCTTTTAGTACATAGCAGTAGGACCTAATATAGATAATTTATTGCCTAAAACTGCATCTTCTTTAATTTAAATAGCATCGTTTGACTTTGTTAAATTAAGAATGGATAATTCAATATTTTGGACATGCTATTACTTATGCATTTTTTTCTGTTTTTTAACGATTTTGTTTATACTAGCTTTTCTGTTTAAGTTTGAAATAAGATGCAAAAAAGTGTGACTACTTAAAAAAATAGGATAAATTTCATACATTTTTTCTCCCTTCATAACTGAAATAACCTTAGTACCAATAATCTTTATCCTAACATAAATTTACAAATGTACTTATGGAAGAGACAATAATTTAGATTTCAAGATAGTTCTATCTGAGAGCTTTTTGGATCTGGATTGCTCGAAACAATGTCTCTCTATTTTTCATATTCAAGCAATAATAATAGCATCTATCGCATTACTGATATATATTCCTTTAATAATACTTGTTCGCCCTCACTGGTAAGAACTTTAAGGAGATACTCTACATATAAAGCAGTAATCTTGATACATAATTCTAAAGAGTGCTTTCCAAATTTTTATTATAAAACTAAGTTAGACCTTAAAGCATTTTTATCCGTTTACTTATGCTGTTACTTACTCTGCTGCTTTTTTTATTTTTGCAATAATTGTGCTTATAAAGAAGCCACTAACTTACATGAAAATGAACTGAATCTAATTCATTTTATTCCTACTAACCTCATTTATTACAGCCTTAATAGCTTTATCTATGATAGCTAATGAAGACATGAAATTTATCTTATAGCTGGTTCTTTATACCTTTAGCTTCGCTATCGTTTTAATTGGTTTTGTTTTTATGTAAAAATACCCATCACTTCTTAGGTAAATAAAGCCAGATTTAGTAGGTTTGTTTAGATTCACATATAAATTAAGTGCAAATCTTGAGTTGTTGAAAGACCATGTATAAACCTAGAATGAAAGAGTTGAAATTTATAGAAAGTAACTAATAAAAAATATAAACAGCCAATAAATAAATAAATTAGACATTAATGCTGAGCAGAAAAAATTGCTTCTTCAACTTGAGAAGCAATAACTATTAATAAGTATTAAAAACAGCAGAATCAATATTACCTCAGAAGAAAGCTAAGAAGTAAACTAATTTATTGGAAACTAAAACATTATATCAGAGTCTAATATCTATAGTACAACATAAAGTATTCCCACTGCAAAAGTAGAAAAAAAAATTTCTGAAAAGTTTAATATTGAAGAAGAAAAGCTTCAAGGCAACAATGAAGAATAGCTAAAGTTTACTAAGATTATTACTTATAGATATGCAAAGCAAGAAGTGGAAGAGATAGATTAAAGTAAAGTTTAGAGCAATTTAGTTGTAAAGGAGAATAAATTATTCGACAAGTCATCGTAGGAAATAACCCTAAACATGTCAAAGTTTAATCCTTAACATTTTACATTAAATATTTGAAAAACTATTTATACAATACTTTAATAGTATAAATAAAGAGGTTTTAACTTTTATGAGGTAACCAATAAAAAAAATAAGTTAGTTAAGTATATAAATAAATTCTAAGTTTTTATTCCTTTTTTGTTTAATAATATTCTAATATAATATCTATTCATTCTATTTTTCCGAGATAGTTTAAAGATCATATTAGTTAAATTCTACTAGCACAATTATAAACAATATATCTATTAATAGATATAAAATTATTAGATAAGAGTGTATACAGACTCAGTTTACTTTATGAAAAATAGCAAAATATGAATTATTTATAATTTATAAAGTGCCTTTAAATAAAGATTTATATAGACTTTAAAATTTAACTTTATTCACAAGTTTATTTCTTTCAATGGTAAAGAAGAAATTAATTCAACTTTTAGAAGTTGATAAAATGCTTTTACGCATTTTTTAAAACTAGAAAAAAAGCAGAGAAAATTAAAAGAATATTGAATTAGAAATTCCTATGGAATTTACATCTTCCACTTGTAAGAAGTAAAATTAATATGATAAGAAGAAAATTGCATTAGTTATTATTAAAACAGACCTCATTAAAAAAAATAATGATTGAATAAACATCATTAAGAAAAATAATCGATGTTAAGAGTATTTAAATAAATATTTATTTAAATGAAAATAACAAAAAAGATTTAAAAATTTTTAAAACAAATTATCAAATATAAAAATATAGATGAGATTATTAAAGTTTTTATTAGTTAAATTTTAAATTATTTCTATAATTTTAATTTAATTTAAAAAAATATTTAATTCATTTAAAAAAGAAAATATTTAAATTTATTTCCTTTTTAAAGATAAATTAGATAAAAAAACTTAACAAATTATCCAAAAATTCATAAAAAAATTTGACATAAAAAAAGTAATAGTTAAATCAACTATTCTTTAAAAACTAAGAATATTTAGGAATTTTAAAAATAATTTATAATAATAATAATTAATTATAGTGATCCCACCTATCAATAAGGTTCGTCACTTTTTAAAGTTTAATAGTTTTGTTAAAATTTCCATTTCCAGTCTTCTTCTTGAACCACATATCTATCTGTGCTGTGTTCTCCCTTTTTTATTTTCGTAATCTTGCTTCAATCAATCTTCATTCCAAGTATTTGTTTATTTCTTCTTTGTCCTGCTATAATCAAGTCTTCTAGAATTTCATGCCCTGCGTACATTTTTCTTCTATAAATTCTTCCTTCCACAGTGCAATATAGTTTACTTATGGTTCTTCATAGCTTTAAATTTTCTACTTTCTGTTTTTATTGAAATTAGAAGCAGTTTCTAACTTTGTGTCCTGGTCTCTTGCAGTATCAGCATCACAGTATTTTCCTATAGGGAATATCTCTTATTGCAGGCTGTTTATCCACATCCATAGGATCATTCCCCTGTATATTTTGCAAAAATATGCTTTCAGTTAGTTCTACGAATTAGTCGCATTTTTTCTCTAGCTCTTCTATTTTGTTGTTTCCTGTCTATTTATTTTCATTTTTCATTTATTCTTATTAATTGTACATCAGGTGCTCTATTTTTCTTTCTAGTTCTTGAACTGTTCTTAGGAGGTTGAAATTTTCTTATTACAGCAATTGGAGTGCTTAAAATATATTTTATTGCTCGTAAGATGAATCCTTTTGAGAAGAGGTTTTTTACAAGAAGTTTTCTATTTTTTCTTCTAATTATAATATAGAATAAAACTTTGATTATTTTATTTACATTTTTTCATTTTCTTAAAATATTCGTTAGTAATTTAAGAAAATTGATTCAATTTTGTCATATTTTATTATTATTATCTAACAATATTTAGCAAATTTTAAATAAACAATTAGCTTGCTTAAGGAGATATAATTACTTTTATAACTAAAATGTGCATATATTGATAAAAAAAGATAAAACAAATTTTTAAATCTAAGTTGTTCTAAATAATAAATAAAAATAAATTTAATTTACACAAAGAATTTATATAAAAGATTATATTAATTAGCTACTAAAGTAAAATGGCTTTAATAATATCTAAGAAATCTGGTTTCATAATTTCACACTTACAAACCTTTAAAAAGAATCAATAGAAAATAATTTTTAGGAATTATTACTTTAAATTTTATTACTTCTATGGATCTTTATATTTTATCTAAGTCTCTTTAAAAAATAGATAATGGAATTTCTTTTTTTATAATTTATATTTCATATTGATTTTTTACTCATTTCTTTATTTAAAAAATATTATAATTTTCTAAAAGCTTTAGTATTTTTATATTTTAGTTTAACATTTTTTTGCTTTATTAAACATGCTTTATTAAACATGCTTTATTTAGTTTTTCGCATATTAAATTTTTTCCTAAAGTTAGTAGAAGAAACCTTATTTTAAAATTCGATTCAATTTAAAATCCTAATTTGATTAACATTTTAATTCTTAAAAATTTTCTAAGAAATATTTAATAAATAATTTCTAATTAATTTCTCTTTTTAATATTCGCATTTATTTATTTTTTATTTTTATAACTATTTTAGTAATTATTCATTAAAAGCATATTTTAATCTTATCCAATTTTTAAATTTAAGAAAATTTTAATAATTTTTATAAGTAAAATTTAAAATATTTTTCACATACATATTAAAATTTAAAAGAAAGAAATAATTTTATTTCATGAATTTAATTTATCAGAATAAAGAAATTACACAAAATAATCCATAAAATTTTAATTATTTTAGAAAATAGAAATAAATAAAAATAGAGTAAACATTTTTAATAACATAATCTCAAATTTCAATTTAAAGGAAAATAAGAACTAGCAAAAACTTTTTTAATTTAAAAATATAATATTTATTTAATTATTTTATCTAGTTAAAGTAATAAATTTCACTAAAGTTTTATTTCGTAATTTTTAAATTTAAATTTAATTTTATATTAGAGCAAATATTTTTTTATGTGATATATTTATTTTTAATTTTATTTTATTTAAAAATGCTCTATAAATTAATCTTTTTCAATGAAAAATAATTTTTAGTTTAAGAAAAAAGTTAATAAATTTTTTATTCTTTGATTGATCTTATAATATTTTTGTTTATTTAAGACTTAGATTAATTTTTATATTATATGAAATTGTTAAGAGAAAAAAAGATGTCAGGGTATAAACCAGGATTCTTTGTGGTTCCTAAGAAGTAGGAGTTAACGGCATCCTAGAAAGGCTAGGACCTGGAAAAGGCTACCAAAAAAGTCAACCATCAGGATGAGTCTCCTACCTCTGAAGAAAAACCTAGGAAATAGACTAAGAATATTATGCGCTCGGAAGTCTCGAATCTCACCAAATAATAGTAAATAAGCTATAATTAGTTGATTAAGCTTTGTGCTAGACCTCCAGGAAAAAGTCAAAAAGTCGAAGAAAGACAATAAAAAGTTAAAGGAAAAACTTGAACTTGCAGAGAAAATAGAACCGAGACTCATGACCTAAGAAAGAGACCTTAACGCATTTTGAAATATATCACAAGACTAGAGCAGTTAATCTCAAAAATAACAATAGAAGCAGAAAGAACGGATCAGTAAATTAGAAAAAATAGAACAAAACTAGTACAAATTGCAGCTTTAAAGGAGTTGAAAGAATAAAGGAATGAACCAATGATAATTGAAAGTGAAAATCTCTCAAGATTTAAACTTAAACGACAAGCAAAAAGATGTTATTATTGAAATTCTTAAAAGCATCTGTGGAAAAGATGCTAGAAATTTCTAAATTTCAAGTAAGAATATTGAAACTAATAGAAGAAGTTGGAGAATAAAAGGAAGAAACAATAATAACTAAAGCTATCAAGAGAAAGAGAAAGATTATACTGTAACAAATTTGGGGAAATTTACAAGAAAAAAGACATCTAGCATCTAGGTGAAAGAAGAATTAAAGGTAAACATGCAAGCAAGGAGAAGAGTTGTAGACATTTTCAAACTTTTATATTTAGCCTCTAGAGCAATCTAGAGGTTGGTGGGAAAGAGGTTGAAATACCTCCATGAACGCCAAACACTTAATTTTGTATTTGTATTTGTGAAATTGTTAAAAATAAAAATAATAATTTATGCTAATCTTTATATTTATAAAATTAAAAGCTTTTTTTAATGAAAATAAGAGAATTATTTATCTATTTATATATAAAAAAAAAAGTTAAAAAGTTAAAAAGCTTTGATAAAGCCTTAGTAGTCAGCCATCTGACCTATTCTATCAGCTTGTCTCTATTAGTTTGTCTTGAATTCCTACTAGGCTTAGTTAAGCGGTGTAGCACTTCATTAGTGCACCATCCTTTAATATTCGGAATAGTTTTGGTCTTGCACTTAGCGTTCCTAATTATTTCTCCAAGGATTAAGATTTGAATTTAAAAAAAAATTTCTATAAATTTTTCTGCTTTATGTTGGATATATCCTAAATAGTTTTCTAAAAATATCTTATTTATTCTTTCTTTAAATTTCGCTTAGTTAGTAGCAAATTTTCATTGGTGTTATTTATTGCACACGTAGCATTTTATTCTTCTTTTAAACTATTATTCCTGTAACACTTATTTAATTTAAATTTACTACTTATTTTAAATAAACGTTTACTGTTTATTTTAATTTGAGGCTTCATTTTCTATTTCCATAGGATCTGATTAATTCTGTTAAAACGAAAATGGCGTAACCTGAATTTATTATTAAATTTAAAGAATTCTTTGTTCCAGTTTATTTTCTATTTCTTATGATGATTAATATTGTTTCTCAAGTAAAGACGTTATTAGTTTTTCTAATTTTTCTACTTTATCAGTGAGGTTATTTTAAACATAAACTCTTTTAATGACTTAGATAATATTTCTATTTGAGTTTGTGTCGGAAGTTTTTTTAATTCTGGATTTCCAAGTGGTTAATGTTCGTCATATCAATCATATTTCTCACTTTCAAACATTGTAATTATTTCGCTTTTTTATTTTTTAGAGAATTTTCCTGTTTAAATGTTTTGTTAAAAGTTCTGTTATTTCTTAGAAGCCATTTTATATATAATATAAATAATATAAATAATATAAATAATGTAAAAATTAATATTAGTATTTAATTAATTTTAATATAGTTAATATAATTATATTAATTTTTTATATTAATTAATTAATTAAATTAGATTGGTACAATCATTGTTTGGTTCACCTCGAAAAAATAAAGAAACCAAATTTAGTTATTAATAATAGGCTAGAAATGTTTCTAGTTTCATCTGGTATCTTTACTTCTTGTCTTCTCCTCTCCGTTTTTATAATCAAAATTGATTGCCTTCACTCTTCAAAGCCTTGTAATTCTTCCAAAGGCTGGAATTAGAAGGGGTTAGAGAACATTCCAATATTAGTGTCAAATTACTCAATTAGGTTAATTCTTCTATGTAATAATTATTTTGATCTCAGTCATGTCTTTTTTGTTTTCTATTTCCTGATCAGAATAGCGACATGTAGAATCAAGATAACTCTGAGATCTAGATTTCGGTTCCCTCTAGTCGACCTCTTGTACCGATAGAGAGAAACTTAAAGAAGTAAAGATTATCACACAATGGACCCATCCTTACTTGTTTGTGGTGGCATCTATTGCAAGAGTACTTGTAATGGAGACAGAACTGCGCCAGATTACCTACTCGGTAGATTAGAAGTCAGAATCCATTTTAAAAATGAATATATAATAAATAAAAAACAGATTTTTAAAAATCTTAAATATATCTTAATATAATTAGCTTATTTTTATATATCTTAAAAATTAAATTACTAGACATATTTATTATTTAAGCTACTTAAATTTATTTCAAATTTTTTGATGCTAGAATTTTATTGGGTTATATGTTCCCTTATTTCTAGTGAGTTATTTTGAGAAAAATTTATAAGGAAAGCATTTATTTTTAATTATTTTTTATAGTTTAATTAGCAGCTAGGATGAAATTATATTTCAATTAGTCTTTAAAATTTATAAAAAAGTAAAAAAATAATTTTCATATTATTTTTTATTTAGCAATATTTTAACATATTGAGATAAAAAAAGGTATAAATTATCAATAAATTTAATTAAAAAAAAATTTTAAAAACAATTAATTGTAGAGAGATTTAAATATACAGTAAAATCATTTTTAAATTTACTAATTATATAAGACTTTTAAGAAAATTTAAATGGTTAATGTAATATTTACTATATTAGATAATAGAGATATTTTATATTAGTTTAAATATTTAAAAATAGATTAACAGATATTTATTTTGGATCATTATTTTGGTTGAACTATATAAAGCAATTAATTATTCACTTTATTATAAATTTGGCTATATAAATAAGCACTAAATTTTTCTCTATTTCGCTTTTAAAAATAAGATATTCGAGATAAAGATATTTAACATTATTAAATGCTATTTAGATTGATAGAAAAATTAAATATATGATATAATATTAATTTCTTTGGTATTAATGGTAAACATTATTTTATATAAAAAACATATTAATTAATTTTAATAGACTAATTTAATAATCTTATAAATAGATTTGAAAATTCTAATATATAAAAAGTATAAAAAATACTTAAAAAATGTTAGAGATAAATATTATATTTTAGATTTAATTTATATAATGTTATATATGTCTTCTTTTTATTTGTTTAAGTAATAGTTATTTATAAATATTTAATATTTTTTAATTCATTTATTAAATAAAAATAAATAGGGAAAAGCAATCTTCCAACTGAAACTGACTTAAACTCTGGTACCAGGAAGTACCTTATAGGAGAAGAACTAGCCAAGAGAAGACAAGATCGAAGAGGCATCAAGTAGCATTAATACGAAAGACGCCAGATACTGAGGTCTCTTAAGGTAGCATTCCGATCGCAGCCCTATAGAAGACAAAACTCACAAGGGAATGCTAGCACTGTGGAAGACTTCAACAAGGAATTTTTTAACTTTAAAAATCTTTATTAAAGAGTTGCGCACCATTGAGGTGTTACGTGCTCTATAATATCATATATTTATTTAAGTTCTGTTTTACATCTACAAACTTAAAAATTAAAATTTTAATTAATTATTTATTGTTAACCTGGATTTATTTAATTTTATCTATATATAAATTATTTAAATATTCCTGGATAATTATAATTCATTAAATAAAAATCTGGTTATTATCATTTTTTTATCAAACTTTGTATTTGTACGAATTTATCAGACTTGTTTAGTTTTAAATTATTAGAACTTATATATTATGGAAAGCTAAATAAATAGCTAAAATAGCTATAATTCTATAGTTCAATTTATACTGAAACTAAGTCTTTTATAACTATTTATTTATAAAATATTATCTTTTCTGATTAAGCTTTATTAGGATTTATAGCATAAATTTTATAAAATTGCGATGTTATTTTAGAGAATTAGAATAAACTTAATTGATAATTAACCACTACTTTTTAATAAAAGCCTTAATAAATAATCTTTTTAGCAATTTTAAGTTTTAGAGAGTCCAAATATATGCTTTAGAAATTATCTAGCACCTGTCTATCTCAATCCATTTGACAATACCTTTATATAATATTAAAAAAGAGTCACTTAGAGTAAACTATTGCATTATTTTATATTCAACAGATTTTTTATATTAAACTAGTATAAAATAAATAGCCTTTTGCTTTTCCTTCTTATTTAATATATTTTTAGTTACTTTAATTTATAGAAATATTCATATTTAATCAATAGAGAAGCTAAAATCTCTTAATATATAAATAGCTATTATTATAGCTCTTAACTATAACTAAATTTTGGATGCAAGCTCTCTTAATTTAACATAATTGGCTTTATCTTTATTAAGAATTGGAAATATAAATTCTAAACATAAACGTTTAATAAGCAAATAAATATGACTATTTCATATTTTTTGCTTGATAAATCTTAACAGATGTATATAATTGAAAAGATGATGGGAGCTGAGAATGACCTTCGTGACAACACTTTCTGGTTTTATGGCTAGGAATAAGTTCCTTTCCTGTCGCTGAGAAAGTCCCTGGTCAGTGAAGGGAACGCTGTCTTTGAGATTATCTGCTCTTGGTAGATGCTTGAAGCCTGGCTGCTCATAGCGATGGAGCTCTCTAGCAGCTGTGCCTGGAGATCAACAGGACATCCCTGTTATTCCATAAAAAGAGAGTGTCGGATCATGCAATCGGAAAGGAGTTTCCGGTCCAAAAACTTTTTTAGATGAAATTAATTAATCTTAACAGATGTATATCTTAGTGTTATACTTAATTGGAATAATAAAAACTAAATTTTAGATAATTATAGCTATTCTCTAAAAAAATGAAGACCGGCTTTTTTACCAAATAAAATTAGAAAGGTAAAAATTAATAAGAATCTGAAGAGAAATATAAAAAATATGGAAGGTCTTAAGAAAGGCTTCTACACCACCTCCTCCAAAGTCTAAAAGGAGGAGAGGAAGCAGAAAGTTCTAAAGACTAAAACCCAAACCTAGACCCTCTAATAATAACATTCTCCCCAGAAGACCTAAAAATAACTCTAGACAACTCCTCCCAGACAGCTTCAGAAACATAGCCATGCTACTACCTCAACGGAAAATCTTCCAAAGAAGCAGAAGATAAGCGACTTTCAGACACAAATTCGGAACTTCTCACCATGTATGGACCTCGGTGAGATAAACAAGGAACAAATACTCGGAATGGCTAAAGAGGAAATGGCTAAATTAATAATAGCGTTAATTAGCCATAACTAAGACCTAGAGAAATAGGTTATGGAGCTTGCCCAAGAACAACAATGACACCTGGACGACGAGGAGATGCATGCTCCTAGAAACAAAAACTAAGCTGCCATGAATATTCGAATTGACGAATTTGACAGGCAGTTGGAATAGCTATATTATATGAACGAGAACATGCACATCAAGTTAGAGAAAATTGAAAAAAATATTAACCTTAAAATGGAGAATATCAAGAATGATATCAAGATCTAGACAGCACACACCGTTTCAATGGAGTTGGAAGAGGTTTAGAATAAACAAATCAAATTAACTAAAGAAAGATACTTTAAGAAAAAATGCTTTATCTGTGGAAGAATAAACCATCTCTGAAGGAAATGCAGATAAAGAAAAGAGATTCAAAAGAAAATTTGAAACGAACTAACCTAATTCTACCCAACTAGCAGTGGGAATATTTATAGAAAGAAAAGCAATATTCGGAGCAATCCACTGCGAAGACTTGAAAGTTACTGGAGGAACAGACCACCAAGAGTTCAAGTACCTATCAGTTGGATAGGGAGTAGGAAACTATTAAGAAAACAATCCCTTCTCTGAATAACTTAAATTTAATTTAATAAGAATCTGAAGAGAAAAAGTAGAAATATCAAAACCTAGGAAGAGAATGTCCACACCTCCAAAGTAATAAGAAACTCCAGTTGACTAAGATCTTTCAGAAATTAATCTTAGTGAGGATCGAAATAGCATTGGATAACTTACAGAATTAGTAAAAATTTTGCTTAATGAGGTTATAAAGATTAAGGAGTAAAATCAAATATTGATAGAGAATCGTGAAAACGTAGAAGATAGATTAATTAAATAAGAAAGAGAAATGGATGCCTATTGAAATATTCAAACTGACTGCTCTTAGTAAATATAGCAAATGAAATTAGACTCATAATCATAATTAATTAAATAAACAGAACGTGCATAATAGCCAGAACCAATTGCGATATTGGGGCAAAATCAAATTTAAGAATAATTTTAAAATAATTAGCAAGGTTGTCAAATGGGAATTGAAAAAAGACCAAAAATTTATCAGAAAACAATGAAGATTAGAAAGTGCTATTACTGCAAGAAAAAAGGACACTAATACAAATAGTGTAGAAATTTCTATGTATTCAAGAATGAATTTAATTAGAGAGTTAAGAAACTGACAGAAAGAATTTATATTATTGAGAGAGAATCTATTTATCAAATTTAAGAGACAAGCGCCAAAATAATAATAGCAAGGCAGATGGATGAAAGATGGAGAAAGAAGAGAAATACAAGATTTAAGACAAGAAAAAATAGAAATGAAACAATAAACTTTTCTTTTTATTCACCAGACTATTCTGGTTGGAAAGAGGGAAATTGGTGAAAATCCAAGAAGACCTCTAAACAATCTTATTATTATTATTATTATAGCTATTCTCTTAAATAAATTTTTAAAGTTTTTAACTTAAATATATTTGCTATAAATAAGCCAAGGTCTTAGACACTCTAAGCTTCATATGAGTAATTAGTATCAAATTGTAAATACAAGGATAAAGTTAAAATAATAAGGAGAGGTTTTAGTTAAAGCTTCGCTTCCACTTATTGAAAGTTTTACTAACACGGAATCTATTGTTCAGCCAACAAAGGTGAAAAACCAATAAATTCTATGTTTTCTAACTATAATATAGTCAATAATTTAGATTATATTTCAAAAAAGGATTAAATAACAAAATAAATAAGATTATATAACGAGTGAGGCTCTACTTTAATTATTAAATAAATAGCTAGTATTTAAATTAAAGATAATTTAATACCATTTTGTAAAAGAAAACAAATTATAAAGATTGATATAAAATAATTTATTTAAAAGTTTATTTCACTCAAGAGACAACATTGGAAATATAATAACTATAAAAATTTCTAGGTAATTTCAATATTAATTCAAAGATAAATTTCAAGATATTTTTACTTGAAAATGGTGAATAGTTTATTTTAAATAAGAATTAAGTGAATTGAGAATCCAAAATAAAACCTCTTAAAATTATCTCTTCACTCTATAATAAAATAATAATATCGTTAGAAAAAATTTGAGGTAAATTAAAATTAAACATAGATTAGGTTGCTCATTTTATTAATTTAAATAAAGGGGAAGTATTTGATTAAAGCAAATTGAGTTTATAATTATAAGTCTAAGATTTAATAATAATAATAAAATTAAGTTTGGCAATCTTGGAGGAATTTAACCTCTTCCTGCCGATCGCCGGATTGCTCCGGGATTATATAAAAATCTTTAAAAATTTGATATCCTCTCTCTCACTTGGTCATATTGTCTTTCATTCTGTTCTGATTTCTTTCTATTGACCTTGCCAAGCTCATTTATATAAAGTCTTTCTCTATCTCTTCTCTATTACAGTTGATGTTTTTCCTTTATTGCGCTTGTAATTTTCTTTGCTTTGCTCAGTATTAATTCTTGAAACTTAGGAATTTCTTGCATCTTCTTCTAAATGTTCTCCCGAATTACAATAATAACATCTTTTCTGAATTCTTTTAGGCTTTTTTGTTTCTTCCTTCTCAATCACCATTGGATCACTTCTTTGCTCATTTTACTCTATTTGTCGTTGCATTTTCTCTTCTATTTTTTCAAGTCTATTGTCCAGTTCTGTCTGTTTCTGAAGCTAATTTTGGGATTAACTACTCTGATCTTGTGATATGTTCCAAAAAGCGCTTAGTTCTCTTTCCTAGGACATGAGTCTTGATTCTATTCCTTCTGCTAGGTTAAACTGTTGCATTAGCTTCTCATTGTCCTTCTTTAGCTTCTTGATTTCTTCCTGGAGATTTAGTACTACTTTGATGAGCTATTCCATGCTCATCTGGCTAGAAGAATTAAATTCTGATACCTCTTGGTGCAAAGCAGACGAAGTCTGCTTTCTGGTTTTCTCCTGAGACGTTGTGGTGATTGCATGGGTTATTTTCTTAAATTACTTCTGTTCTTCTTGAACCTATGTTCCAGATTATTAAGAAAAATGTTAGGGTTAAGTAAAAGAAGACTGACTGAGAGTGGCTTCTGGTTTCCTCTCCTTCTTGGAGGTGGTGTAGAAACCTTTTTTGAAGCCTTCCATTTTTTTTAAGTCTAAGATTTAGAGATGATATAATTACATAAAATATTTAGAGTCCATAAAATTGTAAAATCTATTTTATTTTTATAGAATATAGAAGCTTATCTGTGTTAAAATTATCTAACTAAAGCTTATTGCTATATATAATCTTATTTTATAATCATTTAAGTTATACCTTCTTCTTAATCTAATAAATCTTTATTTCTGCTAGTTCTTAATTGAAATTGCTTACGCTTTAATTTCTAAAATTTTTAAAATATCAAAATATTTCATTTTTATTCAATTATTATTTATCATTTTCTTAAACTAAAGGGAAGAATAAAAAAGAAGTGCTTGATAAATGTACAGATTTTCTTATTGCATTTAGAGCTTAAGAAACATTGAAGCACGCTAGAAGTGTAAATTCACTTAATAATTTCAAACTTACTATAAAACTAAATATATACTATAACCTATAAAATTTTATATTGTGACATTTTCAGAAAAGTAGAATATAAAAGTAGCTAGTTAATTAAAAATTACATTTGCTTGATTAAGTCACAATTCCGTTGGAAACAATTTCTTTAAATCAAATGATAGATTCCAATACTCATCAATAATACAAAATTAGTTCACTACATAGTTAGTATCAAGCATTTAGCTTTAGTTCAATTTTTAATTATAAGATAAAAATTAAATATCTAAAATAACTAAACTAAATAGAAGAAGGTTTGCTATAACTTTATAACTAAGATTTAAAATTAAAACCTAAGAATAAAAATTAGATTATGAATCTTTATTAGATCTTCAAAATCTTAAATTGGACTATCTTATGACATATCTATAAATTAAAAAAATAAAGCTAGCACTGTTTTTAATAACTAAGTACTTATTGTAAAAATCTAAATTAAATTAATTAATAATTCTGAGATAGTTAAAGAACGATGCTTCTCTTTTAAAATTATTGATATTTACTAAAAAACATTTTGCTCGATCATAGTTTATTTAACTAGTTAAAAAAGCATTAATTATGATAAATTGCTAATATTATAATCTAAAAAACTAGAGAAATACCTAATCTTATTCTTTTTAAAGATTATAAACTGCAGTTATTAATTTAAGTTTTTATTTCATATTAAAGAGTGAATTTAATTAGTTAGGATTATTACCCAGAATTCCTTTCACCTAAATCAATTTCACAAAAGCCACATCCACCTATAAAAGTAAGAAGTTCTTTTATTTTATATTTCCTAAGCTATATGAATATAAAGCTATTATATAATATTAAATAAACTTAATAGCATTTATAGTTATAATTTTAGATGCTATCTCAAATTAAAGTTCTCTAAGCTTTTAAAGTATAAAAGTCCTTTTTCTTATATTAGCAAATTTATTAAATTAATGCTAAAAGGTATCAAAAATAAAGAAAACAAATGTATATCTAATTTTAACTTCTATCTCTTATTAAGAAAAGATGATTAAGCTTTATTTAAAGGGATTAAGAATAAAAAGTAGCTAGTTACTTTAGATTTCTATAATGCTCTTAATAATAAATATCCTGCTAAACAATTAGGAAATTCTTATATTATTAAATTTCTAAAATTAACGGATAAAATATGATTATACCATATATAAAAATCATAAATACACTGCAAAAGTATAAAGAATAATATATCTAAAGCTAATTTAATATTCAATTAACTAGTATTTAAAGCTAAGTTATTAAAAGCTTTTCTAATATTAATTTGCATATCTGTATTTATGCTTTAGTATTATAGATAATGTTAATATAAATGAATAAATATAAAATTAACTTGAGGTTATATATATTTATTCCTTTAAATCCTCTTATAAAGCTTTAATAGAATATTATAGTGGAAATTATAAAAATATTCCATTTGATATGCTAATGATTTTTAAACTTTAATTATGATATTTGTATTAATAAGAAGTATAGTTAGATATCAGTCTCCAATTTTATTATACACTTCATTTCAATTAAAGGATAATAATAGAGTATATTTAAGTTTATTATATTCATTTAATTCCTTCTTTTCAACTAATTAAGGTCTCCTCTATTTATAATTTCCTTTATTAGATCCTTCACTCAAATAATAAATGTTTAAAGTATGTTGAGTAATATTTTAGCTGATAAATTATGTGAATATAAAGCTAATATTTTGATAATTAAAGGCTAAAGCAATAACTTAATTTGAAAGTTATGATAATTGGCTAGTAAATTGCTTATCTTTTTTGCTTTTCTTTTGGTAAATTGAAGGTTATTAAACTTATTAAGTATACCTAACCAAGCATTAAGGAAAATAAGCTTTTTAAATCAGAAAACTTAAATTAAAGCTTTCAAATTTATTATTGTTCGTCTTGGATAGAACTCTGGAATAAATATAGTCATATATAAATTAATTGATAAGTAGAATAAACATAATGTTACTTATTCTTATATAAACATTATAAGTATGTATGATATTAATCATTGTTTAAAGCATATCAATATTATGAAAGATTTATTCCAAATAATAATTAATTAAATGTAATCCAACTCTAGTTTTCGTAGCTCATAAACTTTTTTCATAACTTTAGATAATTTTAGCAAAAGGAATCTCAAAATCAAGGAAAATTAGATGCGATTTGTAAACTTTAATCTTGGTATAGTATTTAAAAGTTAGATATTAAGAAAAATGTAAGTTTTTTTAATTTAGATATGGGAAAACTTAGAAAATAAAACTGCATAATATTTGCTTAAGCTAATGAAATTTTCGTATTTGGTACTACGAAAGAAGGAATAATTTAAATGTTTTTGTATGTGATATAATAACTTAGCTAAATATAAAATTGATTTGTCGTATAATATTAAAGCTATGCTCTAAGAGTAACTTTTATAGACAGTGTATAATTAATAATTAAAGACAATTCATTCAGAAGAAACCTATTAGCATCTCATATATAATTTAAACTTTTTTCTTTCTAGTAGAATGATATCTAAAATCTTTATTTGAAAGGAAAATCTAACTAATGAATTATTTATCTTTTATCTTCTATCTAAAATTCAGTTTAAAAGTCTATGAAAATTTTTAGATTTAATGTAAGAAATTTGCTTAGCTTTTTATAGAAGGAATGTTAATATCATCAACTTTTCTAAAATATTTATCTTTAAAGACTAAATTTAAGTCTGCCTTCTTTATCTTCAAGTTTGATATAATTATATGATGAAAAGTACTTTAAAGTTTTAATATCCCATCCTTTTTCGTGAAGTTAACAGGTTAGAATTTTTAAAGAATTTGAAATTGTTTATTGAAATAAAGTTTAATAGGTGACATTTTAAATTAATTGTCTTATATGGAAATAGCAATATATGCATTGCAATATAATAAATAATTTTTAAGTTACTCAATTGTTTATTTTCCATAAAGTTGCTTTTCGAAATATTATCATTTTAGATATATAGTAAAAATAAAGCAAGCCTTATATATAATTATCTAATTCTCTTAGCTTTCCTTTAAGGCTTTAACATCTAAAATTTTGAATAATGTATAAAATCATAAATAGTGAGTTGTTATTGTTTCGATTAAATAAGAACTAGAAATTACATTAAAAGATTCTTAAATTTAATTTTGAATGCAATTTGCTTTTTTTTGTTTTATCATATTAGCTAATATTCAGAGTTAACTGAAGAGATGAAAGCTGAAAAAAGCAATGATCTAGTAAATTATTTTAAGATAATGATAGATACCTAATATAGAACAATTAAGAACTAGAAACATTAACTTAATAATTTTTGTACTCTAAGAAAGGAATCTAAGATATAACTATAAATATAAAAATAAGTTCGAACCTCATAATGAGAAAATATGATTATAATTGATATCCATTTAGTATTAAATCAGATAGACATATAGAATAATATAAAAGATTATCTAAAGCTTTAAGGAAATTAAAATAATTAATTTTTATTAGTGGGTATGACAATTAAGTTGATGGAATTTTAAATAGGCATAAATGAAATTATGCTTATTTATATAAGCATTGCCTATTTTTATTAATAAGTAAATAAATAGAAATAGAGATTCCTTTTCTATTCATTTATTAAGTCATATAATAAGTTAGGTTTCTTCATAAAGTTTTATTTCCTAGGAATTAGATTCTTTAATTTGCTGTTGTATTATTTATTCTTTCTAAACTCATATGAAATACAAATAGCATACAAGTATGATTAAATTAACTCTTATGTTGTATTTAATTTAGATTTATTAAAAATAAATCTAAAATAGTGGTATTAGTTTTGAGTTATATTTCATATGAGTTGAATTAGTTTAAATAATAATAGAAAGATAAATTCACTGCTAAGATTTAAATATCCTTAATTTAGCTAATCTTAAATTAAGTGCTTTATCTTAGAGATTATGAATATATTTGCTCGAATATTGAGCAAATACCTCTTTTATATTATTTAGGTACTCTTAATTTTTATCTTTGGACTAACTTTCAGAATAATAATTTGAGTAAAGCTAAAAATTTTAGAAGGATTGTGCTAATAAAGTATATCCTATATTTTATGAATGCTATTAATTTAAAATGAATAAAGTAATTTATAACTTTTGAATATTTGATAAATTAGAATAATTACTATATCAGAATATTTGATATACTTTAATTATTTGATATATCTTAATATTTCATATGCCTGAATATTTAAAGAAAATATTGTTCTTTTCTTATTTAATATTTTATTATCTAATTCTTTATAAATGTATACTCTGCCTTATCTACTCCTAACTTTACTCCAAGCTTAATCCCTTTACTTACTCGTAGTAAGCTCGCCTTATACTATTCCTTACATTTCTGATTTTGTTTCGTATCAAATATTCACGAACCAAATTACAACGACTAGCTTCACGCCTATATAGTAACTTTTAGATAATTAAGCTAATACTGAACAAGAAATTTTAGATAAAATACAAGCTTTGGATATAAAAATAATTGTAGACCTCACTTTTAATCCTTTATATACAGAACGCTTAAGTCAACTTAAGAAGGATTGCTTTCATTTCGTGGCTTATAGAACTAATGAATAAATTTATAAAGAGAATTTATACTGATTAATGCCAAGCTTTGAACAAGAAGGATAAACTCTTAGAACTCTACTGAAATACTTAGATTTCAAAAAAATTTCCTTAATTACTTAATAAGAATAGAGATTCTATAAGCCAGCTGAAGTTTTAGAAAATAGTGAGATAAAAGTAGGTACTTCAGTGAATATTCCTTTGAACTCCTATTATGGACTAAACTAAACTTAATGCAATAACAGTTACATTTAGGATAGATTATTAAATGAAGTTCCTAAGGCTATCAGAGTTTATGGTTCTTCCGTTATTCTAATGCAAGCAGATGTTTGTTGGTAAGGCTACATTCTTAATTTCGCTACTTTTTATAAGATGGCAGGACTATAATATGCATGAGTCTTAGGGTTAGAATCCTCAAGTTTAATAAAACCAGAAATAACTTAATTAGTCCATTAAAAATCATAAATTCATGTTAATATTTTAGATAATGGAATGATTGCTCTCACACCTAAAGGATTCATTCCTGGAAATTACTTCGAGCTAACTGCATATTATGTGAGCTTACTTCTGACTTTCGTAGACAAATTAGTATAAATTTAAAAGCTTAATACAAAGTTAAGTATTTTAGATTTATTCTATAATTACTAAGGTTTACTTTTTAATAATAATGGCTAGATAGATTTAGAATACTCAGTTTATAACGTTTAAGATAAATAGCCTGTAGAGATTCTCTAAATCAAAAATGATTAAATTATATCAAAGGCAGACATAGTTTATTCTGGACCAACTTCAAGTCCTCCTCCAAAGCTATTAACAATAGAGATGTCCTACTCGACTAATTTAAACGAACCAGACGGTTAAGAACCATATTTTCCATTAACTTTTCCTCCACTTCATATTCCTTGCATAGTTGATTATATAAACAAAGATCCTAATTTTCTTAGTAACTATTAGCTAAAAATAAATCCCTTTTCTTATGGAGGGATAATTCAATGAAACAATGTTACGCTCAAAGCTTTTATTGATGGATATTTTGAATTAGGAGTAGCTCATTAAGGCAGTATAATTATAGCAAGTTGGTTACCAGCATATTATATACTAAATGAGATGGGAATAAAAATCCCTTATGTTTATGCAAGTAGAGATGATTATTTAGAAAGCATACAAGAATTTCCTAATGCCTTCAATAATTACGTATCTTGATTACTATTTAGAACAATGTACATTAAATTCTTAGAAAAAAATAACTGAAATAGTTTCGCGCTAATTTTTGAATAAGTTGAGCCTTCAAATGAAAAAGTGCATGATCAACTGAAAGAATGAGCTATAGAAAATAATAAGCATATTATTAATTCTAATGAATCTACCTTTATAGTTAACAAATTAACTTATAACTGAACTTACTATGAAAATCTTGCTGAATAAATAATGAAAAAAGAAATGAAAATTATTTTAAGTAGTCCTGCAGTTAATCTGATAAAAAAGATTTCTAAAAAGCTAATGGAATCCCGATGAGAACCAGGAGATACGAATTTCCTAATTTTATATACAGCCAATGTTATAGAAAATATAGCAGAAGACGAAATAATGCTAAAAAACATTAAAAAGCTTCTATAAGGATCAATTACAATAACTCCAATAGAATATGTAGGAGAAGAAGGATAGAAAATAAGATAAGTATAGACAGAATGTCTTTAAATTCCAGTGTCTTCTTGCTATTACATAGAAGAAACTTTATTAATAGCTCATGGAATCTAAAATTGTATCGATTAAGGCTAAGATTATTAGAATCCGGAAAACTTAGTTAAAAATATAAGAACTGGAAAATTTACAGGTTGTAGTGGAACAGTAAAATTCTAATAAAGCAATAATTTTAGAGATAACTTAAATTTTTTCTTCATCAACAATGTTTATGACTCCGAATGAAATTTACACTTACAGCCTTACCTAGAATACTGCCCAGCATGCTCAATTGTTTGATCTTTTTAAACGGAATCAGTATTTTGAAACGACAATACAACTATCACTCCTAAAGATCGATTCGATATCTTTGACGACAACTGCAATTTTTCGGAAAGAAGGGTTGACATTTTCGAATGAGGATTAAAAACAGTTTTCATTGAATCAGCTATAGTTTTATTATTAACTATACTTGCTTCAATTTATGGATTTAAAATATGAAAGAAAAAAAAATATAGAATGCTTACTTCAGAAGTTTGGATAAGTAGTGAAGATTAAATTTTTATTTGAACTTTGATTATCCAATTCTTTTAGTACATAGCAGTAGGACCTAATATCGATATATTATTACCTAAATCAGTAGCTTCTTTAATTTAAATAGCATCATTTAACTTTGTTCATATTAGAATGGATAATTCAATATTTTGGACATGCTATTACTTATGTATTTTTTTCTGTTTTTTAACGATTTTGTTTATAATAGCTTTTCTATTTAAGTTTGAAATAAGATGCAAAAAAGCTTGGCTATTTAAAAAAATAGGATAATATTCATATACTTTTTCTCCCATCATAACTGAAATAACCTTAGTACCAATAATCTTTATCCTAACATAAATTTACAAATGTACTTATGGAAGAGACAATAATTTAGATTTCAAGATAGTTCTATCTGAGAGCTTTTTGGATCTGGATTGCTCGAAACAATGTCTCTCTATTTTTCATATTCAAGCAATAATAATAGCATCTATCGCATTACTGATATATATTCCTTTAATAATACTAGTACGTCCTCATTGATAAGAACTTTAAGGAGATACTCTACATATAAAGCAGTAATCTTGATACATAATTCTAAAGAGTGCTTTCCAAATCTCTATCATAAAACTAAGTTAGACCATAAAGAGTTTTTATCCATTTACTTATGCTGTTACTTACTCTGCTGCTTTTTTTATTTTTGCAATAATTGTGCTTATAAAGAAGCCACTAACTTACATGAAAATGAACTGAATCTAATTCATTTTATTCCTACTAACCTCATTTATTACAGCCTTAATAGCTTTATCTATGATAGCTAATGAAGACATGAAATTTATCTTATAGCTGGTTCTTTATATTTTTAGCTTCATAATCACTTTTATAGGTATAATTATTATGATAAAGCTTCCAACATTACTCAAATAAATTAAGCCAGATTTAGTAGGTTTGCTTAGATTCACATATAAATTAAGTGCAAATCTTGATTTGTTGAAAGACCATGTAAAAACTTAGAATGAAAGAGTTGAAATTTATAGAAAGCAACTAATAAATAATATCAACAGCTAAGGAAGAAGTATAGTTGACATTACTGAAGAGTAGTAAAAGTTACTTCTTCAGCTTGAGAAGAAATAACTACTAATAAGTATTAAGGATACTAAAAGTACTATTATCTCAGAAGAAAGCTAAGAAGTAAACTAATTTATAGGAAGTTAGAACTTAATATCAGAACCTAATTTCTATAGTACTACATAAAGTATTCCCACTGCAAAAATAGAAAAAAATATTTCTGACAAGTTTACTATTGAAGAAGAAATAAAGTTTCAAGGTGAAAATGAAGAGGAGCTAAAGTTTACTAAAGTTATTTCTTATAGGTATGCAAAGTAAGAAGTGGAAGAAATAGATTTAAGTAAAGTTTAGAGAAATTCAATAGCTTAGGAGAATAAAGTATTCGACAAGTCATCGTAGGAAATAACACTAAACTTATCAAAGTTTAATCCTTAACATTTTGCATCAAATATTTTATATAAATTTATTTATTTAAGACTTAAAAATGAAGAAAAAGAGGTTTTAGTTTTTTAAAGATAGGCAAAATTAACTGAATATACAAATCAATTCCGAAATTTTTATTTCTTTTTTCCGTCCAAGTATAATGAAATATCATATCTATTATTTTTTCTTCATTCTTTTAATTTTAAATTTAATTAGATTCTAATATTTGACAATAAGTAAATTTAACTATTATAGACATGAAGCTTTTGAGAAGAGTTATATGAACCTTGTTTACTTAAAGAAAGATAGTAAAATATAATCTATTTTTTTATCTATAAGGCGCTAGTAAACTAAGATTAATTAAGATTTTACTATATAATTCTATGAAGCAAATTCCACTTTTTTAACGGTAATTAATCATTTTAATTCAAACTTTATTCCACTAATAAAGTATTTATTGTATAATATTAAAAATTAAAAAAGAAACAATGAAAAAGTAAGAAAATATTTAGAGTATAAAAGCCTTGGAAGATAAACCTTCAATTTGTAAGGTGTAAGACGGAAAAGTCATGCAATAAATTAAATTTAACTTCATTAAATTAGCAAGTAGAAAAAAGGAATAAGAATTGAATAGACATCATGAAGAAAAATAGTCAGAATTAAGAAGATTTAAATTAAAGCTATATTAAGTTAAAATGATCAAACTAAAAAGAAGTTAAATAAATATAAAATTAATAAAAATTAAAATTAAAAAAAGAGAATATTTATAATAAATTGAAAATACTTATACAAGTAATTAATAAATTTTAATTAATCTAATATTTAAGCTACTTCTAAAACCTACATTTAAATTTAAAACAAATAAGATGATTGTTATATAATAAAAGAAAAGGATAAAATATAGACAAAAATAAATTAAGGATAGATCTAAATTTTTTTCTCTTTTTAAAAGTTAAAGATAAATTGATAATAAATTTAATAAGTTATCAATATAAAGTTAAAAAACTAAATGTTTGCATAAAAGTTAGAAAAAGTAATCAACAATTCTTCGAAAAGAAAGCGGATTTTCGAATTTTAAAAAATTTAAATCTTAGATAAATAAATAAATAAATAAATTTGATTATAGAGCGCGTAACACTCTCATTGGCGCGCAGTTCTTTAAAAAAATGTTTCATACTGACAAGAATGTTTGTTATTGATAAAATTATCAGATACCGATAAATCTTGTTCAATACTGGTATAATTATTCAGTACTGATAAAAATGTTCAATACTGATATAATTTAAGAATACTCGTAATCTTTAATACTTGTTGGACCTTCGAACAATGAACAAAGCAATATTAAAAAATTATAGAATAAAATCTAGTTAATCTTAATTTAATTATTTTTCTTTATTTCTTAAAAAATTGTTAAAAATTAAAGAAATTATACTATTTTTTTTAATATTTTAATGGTATTTAGAAAAAAAATTTGGTTTGTTCGAAATAAGAAATTAACTTGTCAATGATATATAGTAGCATTTGAAAATAAATAAATATATCTTGATAGAAAAATTTTAATTATTTAAAATCCTAAAATTTTTTTAAATTTTAGCAATAGTGTAGTTATTTTACCCAGCAAATTTATATAAAAGATATATTAAATTTAATTCTTTAATAAAAGAGCTTTATATCTAAAAATCTGGCTTCACAACTTTTGCTAAATAATTTCACAAACTTAAACTTAAAAACGCGAAAAAATGATTAATAAAAAATACTTTATAGAATCAATGATTTTCTCTTATAGTTATTTCAATTTTCAAGAAATTTATAACTATCTAAGGCTCTTGTAACATACTAATTTTGTATTTTTCCTTTTGTTTTATTTAAATTTTAATAGTTTTTAGTCATTTTTTATCTTTTAATATCAAATTTATAATTAAAATAATTTTGTTCTTTGATATTTTGATTCCAGCTTTCTTTTTATTTAGTCAGAATATTTCTTTTAGTTTTCTTTGGGAATTGATTTTTATCTTTATGTTAATGTTTGCAAAATTAGAATCAAAGTGTAATTAAATCTAAATTAATATTTAAATTAAAAGCATAATTCTCTAATTTCAGTAAGAGACATTTAATTATTTTAGTTAGAACTATGATTTCTCCTTAACTTTTTTGACTATTCATTCAATTTTCTAAAAATATTAAATATGACACATTTAAGTTAAATTTTTCTCTTATTCAATTCTAAAACTTATTTCCATTTTAATAATCATTCACTATTTATAAAAATTTTAATTTAAAGAGATTTTCAAAATTTTTATAACTAAAAAAATTTAAAGGAAGAAATAATTATAAAGGACTCAATTATTTTATCATTATAAAAGTATGCAGCTAAAATCAGGCTGAAGTTTAATTCTGTTAGAAAATAAAAAATAAATCTACAAGAATAGAATATAAAATTTGATTTATCATAATACTAGCTTTTAATTTAAAAGAATATTAATTTAACAAAAACTTTTCTTTTATTTTTAAATCTAAAATAGTTAAATATTTTTTAATCTTGATTGAGTAATAAACTCCAAATAAATTTTTTTCATCTATTTTGATTTTTTCTTTTTTTGAATAATTTATTAACATTGTTATTTTTAGAAATTTAAAGGGTCAAAATTAAATCAAAGTTATTTTATAATTTCAAAATTAATTAAGAATTATTTTTAACTGAATTTGAATAAAAATTTATATAAAATAGAGGATAAAAAAAGCAAAACAAATTTCAAATTAAATAAAAGATGAAATTTAGGATTTAATTTATGTAAATTTACAGATAGAAGTAGAATCCAATAAACTATTTAAAAAAAGAATAGGTATTAATAACTTTGGTAGCAGGTGAATCGAATTTATACAATATCTTAAAATATTCTATCACATGCTTTTATCGAGTTCAAAACTCAAATTTATTTAAAGTTCAGATAAAATTAGAATTTTTTAATGTATTTGATATTTTTATCATTTTTTAGATAAAAATAAATTATTTTAAAATTCTTAAACATTTAAGAATATTATAAAAAAAAGTTATTCAAATGTTATTAATATAAAATAATTTTATTATAAATAAGTAAAATAATAATATTATATTAAATATTTAATCTTTTCAGTATAGTTATCCACTTAGTTATTATTTAATTCAGATATTTAAACTAAAAAAAATTATTTTAAAGAAATCAAATAAGTAATATTTTTTAAGCTTACTTATTAAAAATAATTTTGATATTAACTTGATAATTAATTATATTATATTTATTTAGCAAAGAAGTTATTCCAATATAAATAATTAGAAATTAAAATGTTTTATTTTTAATTTAAATATAAAGAAATAATCTATAATTGAGTAATAATAATATTAAGTCTTTATTTTTTTTAATTTTATTTCATTTTTAAATCTTTAGAGGATATTTCATTGGATAAATTAAAATTTCTTACAATTAAATAAGAATCCTTATATTTTATTTTATTATAAGATTGAAAATTTTCATATGCATTTTAAAATTCGAAGAAGAATCAAGAAAAATATGAAAACACTTTTTAGACTGTTTTAACATTTCCAAAGACAAATGCTTCAAAATTCATTCTAACTGATAAACTAATAAAAAAGAGAGGAAATTGATCTCTTTCCGTTTATAATTAATCTAGACATATTCAATTAAATGATTTTATTTTATAATATAATAAAAGCAATTTATAAGATTTTTAACAAGTTAATTAATACATTTTTTTATTATATTTTTGATATAAACAAGAAGATTATTATAATATTGAAATATATTAAATATTTTAAAATTTTTATTTAATTTATTTACTATATTATACGAATTTTAGGGAATACCAACTATGTTTAAATTAATTAATTATAAACTTTATTTATTAATATATTTAAAATAATAAATAGTTAAACAATATTTTTACTATTATATTAATAATTTAATTGTTATACTATGAAATCAAATTAGACTAGATAAATATACACTTTTTTATATTAATCTAAAAATTTGATTTAATATAAAAATTAAACTTTTTCTATTTTAAAAGTATGATTTAGGATCAAATAAGTAAAATTTCGCTGTCTTTTTTTACTTGAACTAAAATATCTTCTCTAAGGAAAATTTAGGAATTAAATCCTCATAAAATTTATCTTTTTTATAAAAATTCTTTAAATTTAATTTTGATTATAAATAATTTTAGAAGAATAGCTAAAACTAAGAAATTTCGTTTGCTAAAAATTTAATTTTAAAACTAATTACTTTATAATCATTTTTTTCCAAAATGTATTAGCTTCTTATATAGTTGAAATGAGATTTAAAAAAATAAAATTTTAAATAATTTGAAAACTTAAATTATTAAAAGGTAAAAAATTGTTTTTCTAATAAATGTTTTTGATGAAAGAAGCTTTATTTATTTTCTTTATAAACTATCCCTTTTTTATTTCTCAACCTCTTCATTTTTTATTTTAAATCTCCTGAATTTTACTATAAAACTTCGCAGATTTTTATCTAGTTATTCCCTGATAAATTTATTTCAATTTGAACGAAATGAGATTCGTTAAAAGGAGAGAAATTAAAAACTAAAATTAGGTTTAAATTAAGATTGATTACCACTATATTAATTAATTATTTTTGCTTTAATTTTATCGAAAGTAGCTCATTTAAATCATTTTAGATGAAGAATAGAAATTAAAAATCTTATGCATACTAAAAGCACTGAAAATATTTAAATTGTTTAAGGTTTAAAACTAAAGTTTTATTTTATAATGTTTAATTCATCTTTCTCTTATAATTCTACTTATTTTGCTGATGTTTAATTTAAGATTTTTACAAAATGATAAATGTATTGTAATCCATTAAAAAGATATAGAATATGAAAAATAAAAGGAAGCTTATTATATTTATAGTTTTTTTAAATTCATACAAGTTTAAATTGTATTCAATAAATAAAATTGAAAGTTTGCTTATAGCCTTTTCATGAACCTATCATTATTTAAAGTTTTTATTTATTAATTTGAATATGAAATAATAAACAGCCCAATATCATCAATTATATTAAGCATTTTATTATGATAAAAATCAGATTTAATCTATTTTGCTTAAATCAAATGTAATTTTAATTTATCACAATTTTTTAATTTCCATCATTAATTCAGCTAACTATATTTAAATGTTTATAGAGGTTATCCTATTAATTATTAAATTAAGTCTTTGTTTGTTAAAAGTTTCTTTACAATCCTTTTTAAAAATATTTGATATTAATCCTAATCTATTTCATTTTTTCTAAATCATTTCTCTGTTGTTATTTATTTTATGCGCTAATATTCACAATTGGTAGATAAATTTGCAAAGGTTTGAAATTTTAAATTAATAGAATGTTAATCGAAGAACTGATAAATAGGTATTAAAATTATTTTTAAAGTTTCAATTTCTTTGAGAAGAGTTTTCGACAAACGCAACTTTCTAGATATTTCTAGATAATTTATTAATTATGAAAATCTAGATTGTTAGCATTAAAACTTGATCTATTAAAGACTCTTAACATTTACTATAATTTTAAGTAATGTTCTTTGAAATTTAGCGTTAAATAAGCTCATATTATCTTATTAAAAACTCAATGCCTATTTAAAAATAGGAAGTTCTGTTGACTATAAATATTAATTAAATAATTTTGAAATTCTTTATCAAGAAAAATGAAAAATAACAAATGCCAGGGAATATGTATTTAAAAAAATAACCAGCGTATTTAGATGCGATTTTTTATACTTGAACTTGATGCATGAAAAAAATTGAATATAAAATATAAAATTAAGACAGCGCAAGTATATCAAATTAAATTATTCTGGTTTTAAAAGGTATGATAAAAGCTAAAAAGTAATAACAAGGAATATCATTTAAAATAAAAAAGGATAACTAGATGTAAATTAAGAATTTACAATTAGACTATTAATAGTCTTCTATTCTTAATTTTTTTATAATAGATAAAACTTACTTTATGATTTAAAAATATGAATGCTCAACTTTTAATAATTTATTTGAATTTTTATAAAAAATAAATCACTATATTATATACTTGATAATCCTTTTAAAAAATCACTTAAGAAAATTTTACTTATAGTGCATTTATATAATATAAAATAGCTGGCTTCAAGAAGAGTTTTTTTACCACCTCCTCAGAACAGGAGAGAAAACCAGAAGCAAATATTCTCACCACATCTTCTTCAACTTAATGCTCTTCTTAATAAAAATAACCAGAACAACAAAATAAATTAGAAGAACTAATAAAAATACTAAATCCTACAAATTAAAACAAAGCGTACTTCTTCCATCAAAGGACAAGCAGGAACTGAAACAAAAATTCAGAACAGAAAAGCTGATACAGCTCTCAACGCCTCCATTGCAAACTGAAAAAAGAGACCACTCAACTGAATCGATAGAAATAATAACGAAGAAATAAAAAATAAACGAAGAAGGTAAAGTACGATAATTTAATATAGATCTTATTACCTTTTATTTAGACAACATTGAAATAGAACAAATAAACTCTGAATAGATGAAACATCTGATTCATCTACTTATTAGAAACATAAAAAAACTCGAAGAGGAATTAAACTCCCAGAAGGAAGAGATGTTTACAATAAGTCAGGATCTGATAAACCATGAAGATGATGACGAAGTCCATATAGTAGACCGAAGAGCTAAAGTCCGAGTCTATGAGTCAATTTAAAATTTAGAGAATGATATTTGAGTAATGCAAGAGCAAGACGAGAAAAACTGAGTAAAATTAGATTCCAGACTTAAATTAATAGAAGAAAACCTGTAGAAGCCTTCTTAAGGAATTCCAATGGAAATAGAGAAACAAGAAAAGATATTTCCTAGAGCAAGGAAAAGATGTTACATTTACAACAGCACTTGACATCTATGACGAAAATGTCCTCAATAGAAAAGAATAAGAATGAATATTTGGAGTAATATTAACTATTAGCAACTGAAATGCGAGCAACTGAATTCTTCCCATCGGAAAATGGGAAAATCTGAAAAAAAAACAAATTCTTAAATCAGACTATTAAAAAGAGAGAAGTCCAGAAAAAAGAGCACAAGGAACGAACATGCAGGAAAGGAGATTTTATACATTTAAAACTTCAATTAAGCCGGAAGGCGAACAGTTATCTTAATGATTTAAGAATAATAGCAGAATATTATTTTTCTTTCAAAATTAAATTGAAAAAATAAAAATAAAGATAGATAAAAATTAATTAAATTTTTTAAATTAAAAAAATAATTATCTCATTTTAATATTTTATTTCGATAAAGTATTATATAAATTTAAAATTATTTAATTTAACTTGCTACTCTCTGCTTAATTTAAACTTAAACATTGTTTATATTATAATCTATCTTAAATAATAGAAATAAATCTATTTATAAAATTTAAATACTTAAATTTTGTTTTTCGTTTAATGTTTAATCAATTACTTTTTTGCTTTTATAAATTTATCAATAATTAAACATTCAGTGAGAAAAATAAAGAATTGCAGCAGATATCTTTTTTTCATTTTCAAAAAAAGAAGAAAATAAAGCCATTTAATAATAAATTTTCTTTTTTATAACTCATATTTTAAAAATATAAGATGAACATTAATTAACAAATTCAGTAATTTAGTGAAAGATGTATAATATAGGAAATTAATAAAAAATATATTATTAAAAATTGTTAAATTCAAAAATTAATAATTTCATTAAACTATGATAAAGAATAAAAATATTATAATCTCAAAAAAGAAAGGTATTAATAATAGAATCTCTGAGATATAAACGAAATAATAATAAATAATAAAATTATTTAAATTTAAAAGTTAATTTAATATTTTAATTTTGATAATTTTCTCATGAATATCATAGTAATTTATTTTTGCTTTCTAAATGAAACAATTTTTTTATTTTTGCTCATTAATTAAATAATAAAAAATAATTTTTTTAATGTACTTATCATAATTATTATGTAGTATTCAACAGAATTAACTTAATTTTTTTATTTAAAATCAATCTCATTAAAATCAAGCTAAAAAATTATAAATTTTAAGTTTATTAATATTTATAAATTTTTAAGATTATATTTTTATATTTAAGAAAATAAGAAAAAGCATTAAAAAATTGTTAAAATTAAATATTTTCTATTTTTTAATTTTAAATACATAATTTTAGATTTCTTAACAAACGAAAACATAATAATAAAAATAATTTATTATGAATGCTTCAATATTTAGTAGGCTTTTAATTTAATTTCACAGTTACTTAGAAACAATCACGCAAACAATGCTGAAAAAAATCTTGCTCATCAAATATTCTAATCTCGATCATCTTGCTATATATCCCAATCGCAGATTTCTTCATTGAATTCTTCTTCATCTAAGGATTTATTTTATTTCTTTTCAAATTTAAAATTAACTAAACTCCTTTTAAATAATTTCTTGTGAAATATTTCTATGAATTTATCAATTTTAGGAATTTGAATTTTAGTTTAATTTTGCCTTATTTAAGTTTATTTATCTAAAACTAATTTTTATTAATTGTTTCTTGTAATAATTTTGCAGTTAATAAATTATAAATAATATCTCTATATAAGCAATGAAATATGTGTATATATTCATCAAAATCTTAACCATATAAGCAAAATATACTTAATTATATTGGATTATGGCGTAAATTGAGTTCATTTAAGAAATTATATGAATATGTTCTTTATTTATAATGGAAAGTTATCTCTTAAATAAGATATTCACGAAATTAAATTATAATAAATATCTGCTTAATTTTTATATTTAAGCAAATCATAATATTTTATATGCTTAAATCGATAGTTAAACTTTAAATAAAAAATGAAAAATAAAATTTTAATTTAATAGTATTTAGTTTTTATAAATTTAATGGAAAACTTTATTTTTCTAAAAATAAAAATTAACTATGTTATAAAAAAATGTAGTTGTATATTATATATAAAATGGCTTCTAAGAAATAACAGAACTTTAAACAAAACATTTAAACAGGAAAATTCTCTAAAAAATAAAAAAGCGAAATAATTACAATGAGTGAAAGTGAGAAATATGATTGATATGACGAACATTAACCACTTGGAAATCCAGAACTAAAAAAACTTCCGACACAAACTCAAATAGAAATATTATCTAAGTCATTAAAAGAGTTTATGTTTAAAATAGATACCTCACTGATAAAGTAGAAAAATTAGAAAAACTAATAACGTCTTTACTTGAGAAACAATATTAATAATCATAAGAAATAGAAAAAAAATGGAACAAAGAATTCTTTAAATTTAATAATAAATTCAGGTAACAACATTTTCGTTTTAACAGAATTAATCAGATCCTATGGAAATAGAAAATGAAGCCTCGAATTAAAATAAACAGTAAACGTTTATTTAAAATAAGTAGTAAATTTAAATTAAGTAAGTGTTACAGGAATAATAGTTTAAAAGAAGAATAAAATGCTACGTGTGCAATAAATAAAACCAATGAAAATATGCTACTAACTAAGCGAAATTTAAAGAAAGAATAAATAAGATATTTTTAGAAAGCTATTTAGGATATATCCAACATGGAGCAGAAAAATTTATAGAAGCAAATTCTTTAATTAAAATCTTAATCCTTGGATAAATAATTAGGAACGCTACGTGCAAGATCAAAACTATTCAGAATATTAAGGGATGGTGCACTAATGAAGTGCTACACCGCCTAAATAAGCCTAATAAGAATTCAAGACAGACTTATGGAGACAAGCTGATAGAATAGGTCAGATGGCTGACTACTAGGGCTTTAACAAAACTTTTTAACTTTTTTTTAATATTTATTTAAATCTTGAGTCTATGAATAAAAAATTCCAAATAAATGTATAAAAATTAAATTAAATTTGAAAATTTAAATTATTTGTTGTGAAAATATACTTATAATTAACATTATAATAAAGAAAGTTATTTTTAGATATTTTTATTTAAATTTAAGTAACAAGAAATGTTTGATTTTGTTCTAATAATGGCATTCATTTTCATATTTTAATTCTTTTTATAAAGTATCCAATGTTGATTTATATATTAAAAATTTGAAAATATAATTTTTGAATACTTGTTTTTAATTTTATCATGAAAATGCCTTCATACCAAAACATATTTATGAAAGAAAGAAATATTTTTAACTTAAAAAGTATAATCTAAATTAAATATTAATTTTATGATATAATTATATTTAAAAGATGTTATATTAATTTAATTTTATAACTAGAAATTAATTTAATTGCTAATTAACTACAAATTTCTTCTTGAAAATTATTTCAACTAATATTTTTTATAATTTAACATAAACACTCAAAATCTTAAAAAATTAGATTTATTTAAATTAATTAAATAAATTATATTCATTTTTCTAAAATTAAAAATAAAAATTTACATTTTATATTTCAAATATATTTGAAAATATTTTTATTTATTATATAATTAAAAAAAATAGGAATCTAATAAATATTTAATATTTTTATTTCTTATATTTTCTATTAATTTAATTTTGAAATTAATTTTATCATAATTTTTTTTAATTTTAATTAACGATTCACATGTAAGAAAATTTATTCCTTTTTACTTAAGAAAAACAAAAATTTATATCTAAGTTTCAAAACATAAAACTGACACTAATATATGTGGTATAAAATGTTTAAATAATTATATATTATAATTTTTTTTTATTGAACCTTATAATTTTTGAGTTTATTATTAAGTTGATAAATAAAATTTTCAAAGTATCAACTTTCATATATGAAATGAAAACTTTTAATAATTTGAATGATTAATTTCATTTAATTTTTAAAGAAATATTATACGCTAAACTGTGGTCGTAAGAAAGCGCTAAAAGCTTTAATTTATTTCGCAAACTATGTACTGTCTAATTCCTGTATTATCTATAATATCACATTTATTTTCTTTAGCTAATTTTATAAAAATTTAATGATAATGATTAAATAACTAAATATATTATACTTATTATAAGTTTTTTTCAATATTATTCATTCTTTCTATTTTTTTAATTAATATTTTTATTATTATCTATAGTTGAGTCAAAAAAACTAGAAACTAATTAATAAATATTAATCTATATTAAATTAAAATATCTCAAATATAATTTATGCGATATTATTTCTTTGTAATTAAATGTTTTTAACTTTAAGATTTTTAAGTTAATTAAATAAAAAATAATTATAATTTTTTAATTTCTAAAGCCCTGTTTTTTGTGTTTAAAAAATAAATAAAATTGCTAAATTTTATTCTATAGGATTTTATATTTTATACTCCAATATTTTTCTTTGATATAAATTTGTGGAAATAAATTTATTAAAATGATTATAATATCTTTTTTATTTTCTGAATGATAGATTTCTTATACATCTTTTATAATTATTATTATATGCAAAATGAAACAAAAATTAAACAGCAGAAGCTAAAGTTTAATTTTTAATTTAAAGAAATTAATTATATTTAATATCCTCTTATTAGTTATATTAATAGAAAATATTTAGAATAAATATAAAATTTAAACTTTATTATTGATTTAATATTTTAATATTATATATATATTTTTAATTAAATAGTTGTACGAAGGTGAGCAACAAGGTCATCTTCATCAGAGGATGGGGAAATTAAGTACCCATAATCTACTTTATGTCTTCCTCTGCTTTGGTTTTGTCTCGAGACATCTGCTAGTTTGACCTTCGGCACTTACTTATTTTAATTTTTAATTCTGGAACGAAAAAGAAATAATATTGCGAGCTTCATCAGAGGTGGAGAATTTAAGTATCCATAATTGACACATGTCGTCCTCTGCTTTGGTGATGCAATGAGACACAATCCTGCCATGTTTTTGGACCTACAACAAGTATTAAAGATTACGAGTATTCTTAAATTATATCAGTATTGAACATTTTTATCAGTACTGAATAATTATACCAGTATTGAACAAGGTCTACCAGTATCTGATAATTTTATCAGTAACAAACATTCTTGTCAGTATGAGACATTTTTTTTAAAGAGCTGCGCACCAATGAAAATGCTACGCGCTCTATAATCAAATTTATTTATTTATATATAACTACTTTTTTTAATGCTGCTATGTGATAATTAAACTATAAAAGATGAAAAATAAAGTGAAAGAATTATTTATTAGAAACTAAAAAAATTGAAAATTTATTTTATAAAATTAAAAATTAATAAAAATTTAGTCGAAAAAACGATAAAATGGAAACTTGAAATTTTATAGTTTATAATATTAAAATTTCGGACTAAATTAAATTAAAAAAAAGATTTAATTAACGTTTAACAATATATTCACAACTTACTTTTAGTTTTTTTTTATTTATAGAAAAATTTAAATTCTTTGATAACTATAATTATAAATTTGGGACTTTATATTTATAGAATTAGTCAAAATCAAAATTATTTTGAAAGATCTCAAAAGTTCCAGAAATTAGAATTGTAATTGGTCATTCTAATTATTTTTGAATATAGTTTACTTAGTTTTTCGCAAATTTAAATTATAGTAGATAACTAATTAAATTTAAAATTATTAATTTAGCTTACCTCTTTAAACCTAACTAAATTTTCTAAATTAAAGTGTATTTGAAATAATAAAATCTAAATTAATTTAAAATTTTAAACCTCTAAGTAATAATGAAATAAGAAATAGTAAGTTTAGTAAGTATTATATTTATTAGCAAAGGTTTGTATGTATTGTAATCAAAGATACTAACTTTTATATATTTCAAATAATAGAAATTGAAAAAACAAACCAATATTATCAAAATTGATTGAGAAGGCTAAATAATTAATTTATTTCAGAGTTAATTAAAAATTCATTTCCATTAATTTAATAACCTATTTGACTATTGAATGATAATATAAGATGGAAGTAGATGAAGAAAAAGATTAATATATATCAATTATCAATTTAACTATATTTCATTATACATATCTATCATATCTATTTGAAAAAATGCCATCAAAGAAATAATTCTCTCCAAAACCCAACATAGTTTAGCAAGATTTTATGAATGAACTATAATTTTGTAAATAGAGAGCTATATAAATATTCTATTTTGACTTACACAAGATTTAAAGGGATAAATGAAAGAAGATCAAAAAGATATCTTACCAGAACACTCTAGAACGTCCTAGTAGAAATGAGATATTGAGGTTAGCTTAAAGAATATTTGATTAATTAAAATCCTACTAATTATAGCATAACGTTTTTTACTATTATCAATAATTATAAGATTGAACAACTTTGAATCTTTCAACAAGTCAATTTATTTAACAATTAATTAGACTTTTAAAATTTAAGTTGAATTTATAAGTTATTTGATAAATAAAGAAAAAGATATGCATTAAAAGCTAAGTATTACAGATGGTTGCTTTCTAAATTACTAAATTTCGTATTTTAAATTATAATAAATAAACCATCTACTATGAAATTATTTCCAGTTTTAAGTTTATAAAGAATCTGTTTAACTTTAAAAAACATATTTATAGAAGTTAAAGATATAAAAATTATAATTGAAAAGATGGTGGGAGCTGAGAATGACCTTCGTGACAACACTTTCTGGTTTTATGGCTAGGAACAAGTTCCTTTCCTGTCGCTGAGAAAGTCCCTGGTCAGAGTCATTTTCTGAAGGGAACACTGTCTTTGAGATTATCCGCTCTTGATAGGGGCTTGAAGCTTGGCTGCTCATAGCGATGGAGCTCCCTAGCAGCTGTACCTGGAGCGCAACAGAATTTCCCCATTATTCCATAAAAATGCAATCGAAAAGGAGTTTTTGGTCCAAAAACTTTTTTAGTTGAAATTAATTAAAAGATATAAAAATAAATGCTATTAATAAGAATCTTGATTTGATTGCTTCATATTATCATGGCTAAAATTAAAAATATAAAAATGCTCATATTTAACCCTTTTAGATCTTCTTTTGTCAAGTGAGAGAAATATGGTTTATTATATCTCATATGACTTTTAAATTATTACCTAATAACTAATTTAATCAAGCTGGTATTTAATCTTTATTATTGCTTTATTTCAATATGATTTAGCTCTAACAAATAATAAATCCAATTTTAATGTTTTATAATATAAAAACTTACTAAGAAAATTATCTTTAAATTAATAACTATAAGAATAATTCTGGGTAAGATCATTAAGCATCAAAAAATTAGACGTAGAACAAAAATAGCTTAGAACTTTTTACTTAGAGATATAACTTTTAATAATAGATAATTATTCTACCTATTTAATTCTTTTTAAGATAATTAATATTTTATTATCCAGAATTGTTAAGTTCATATGTCCTAATTTCTTGGATTTGCATTCACATTATTTTATCACCTTTATGTATTATTCTAATTTATAAAAATATAAGCATGTAGGTATTTTTTATTTTGAAATTAGCTTTTTCTTAAGTAGATTATAAAGCATCTGATATAGAAATATTTTTCCATCATTTCAAGCAAATATTTTAAATAAATCATGTAGGAAATAATCAAACATAAAATGGTAACTTTTTTAAATCTAGAAGGTAATTTAAAGATCAATTAATAAAGCTATTTGCTTTAAATAAGGATAGCCCTTTCTAAAAGAAAAGATTAAGCTTATAGTAATTGATTTAAATAATTAAAAGTCAGACTTTCAAGAGATATTTGTTTTACCTGTCTAGCATATTTCAGTCTTTTAAATATTTAAATATAGCTAAAGATTATGATTATTTAAGATAAGCATCTAAGTTTAGTTTTATATATCTTTACTGCTTGAAGAAAAGCCTGCATTTTTTATTAAAACTAAATTTTCAAAATAAAATAAAAAACTGCAAGCAAAGAAATAAATAGTTAAATCGAAAATTGATAATATCTAGATTGGACTTATTAGAATAAATAAATCCAAGTAAAAAAGCAATAGTTTTAAGATTAAATATCATATTAAAAGCTGAAGAATATCAAACTAAACTAAAATAAAAGAATTACAGAGTGCGACTTAAAGTTAAAGCTATAATATAATGTGATATAAATATAATAACACAATAAAAAGAAAGAATGATAAATTTTAATGATAGAGTTGACATAAAAACTGAATATTAAAAGTATAGTGTAGAAATAAAAATAAAAAGATTTATCTAAAAGAAAAATTGAAATATTATGCCTAATTTCTAAGTTTTAAAGTATCTAAAATATTTTAAGAGGTTTAAATAAATTAAAATTTCGATCAAATTAAAATTTTATTTTAATGCAAACGGAGGTTTAGAATAAATAAACCAATAAAAATTTAATTGATAATATAATTTCTTCCAACTTACACCATAATTTTAGATACAAAGTTGAGGACTACTATTGCTCATTTAGGCTAATGAAATTCTCTTTGATTTTACTTTTTCTTGCTTATTTGTACTTTATAATTAAGATTTACTTAAATTTACTAACATTATATCCTTTTAGTTTAAATTTGATTATAATTAAAGGAAGCCTAATTGGTTTAAAAATCTATGAGCTTGATTTTAATTTTAAAAAAACCATACCTTCTTATGAAAAGATCTTTACAATCAAGCATCAAATTTTTATTCTATCATAAGATATTAAATCACAAACCAATGATAGATTATTCAATTTTATTTCAAACTTATTTAATCTTTTCATTGAAGTAAAAAATTAGAAATAAAGTTAAATGCTTGGGGGATTACCTTCATATGATTTAGTTATATAGCAAAAATGGTATCTTTTTTTATTAAGAAATGCAGCTAACTTTTCTATTAAGCATAACTATTTCGCTATCTCTTCTTAAAATTTACAATCAGATTAAACTTTGAGATTTTTCCTTTTATTTCTTGTTCTTTGTTAGACTGAAATTAATTTCATTTTTTCTTTCCTTTGCAATAAAACTTTAAACTTTTATTTTAAAATTTTATTACCTAAATCTAAAATTTTTTAGTTGATTGTTAATTTTATCTAATCTCAAAAGATAAAAGTATAAAGAGCAAAATAATAAAAATTGATTAATAATTAAAAAGTTATAATTGAGTTGACAAAAGGCAGGAGAAAGTGCTAAATTTACTAAATTTATAACTAAAAGAAAGAAAAAAATATTGACATTTTATTTATTTCTTTATCTTATTTTAAAAAGCATGACATTAAGAATTTAGCATGCAAACTCTAGATTTTTTAAAGTTCTTTTTAGAAAATTTCTGTAGAGCTTCCAAAATATCAGAACCTAAATAAAACATTCTTATTAAATAAATTTCAGATTTGCTCTAAAAGGAAAAAAAGTGACTTAGAAATGAACCGTTGATTATATCCTAGCTAATGAATATAAATTGAAAGAATTTTCTTTTAATATAATAAGTTATTGAATATAAATTATAGCCATTATAAATCCAATTTGAGCTTATATAATTTTAAAAGTCTTAGTAATGTATTAAACTTAAAGATAAATTAATTTGAATAAATATTTTAAATCAAGTATTTCATATATAAATTTAGAAGATAGGCAATGATACGAAAAGCCTTTGCTTTTATTTCCCTTTGTTGAGTTTAATAATATAATAAGTGTAAAATTTATTCAGTTTTATGATAAAGATGCTATCTATCTTCCCTTAAAATATAATACTTAATAGGTATGTAATTATAAAGACTTCTAATTCAAAGCTAAAATTTTTATTAAAGCCAAAAAGATAAACTTAGCGTTATCCTAAAATAAAAATGATATTTTAGAAATTATTATGCATATATTTGAAGCTTGACTGTTTAGTGACTTTAAAAATAATCTGATAAGACAATTGAAGCTTTATTATTTCATAAATCATTCTACTATCTTACATATATATTTTGCAATTTTATTCTTAATAATTAAAATAAATATGATTTGAAGATGTAAATAATCCTCACTTTTGCTTGATATAGTTCTATCAAAAATATGATTGCCTTTAAAAAATAGAGAGAAAATCAGACTAGGATTAAATTATTAAGTTATTATTTTATCTTCAATTGTTCAGAGAAATTGCTAACCATTTTCTTTGATTTATCTAATTAAGCTTGTAATATTTTTCGAATTTCTTAAGGTTATTTTTTGAATATTGCTAAGTTTAGATTCTTAAGTTACATTAAGAAGAATCCTTAACCTAATTTAAAAATTCCTAAAATAATATCCAAACAGCTGTTTGGTTTTTAGACAATTTTAATATTTACTTAAAGCAAAGTTCTAATTGAACTTCTTAGAGTATTGAGTTAATGTTGGGTGCAAAGTATTACTAATAAAACACAAAATTAGTTTTATAGGTATTGATTCTACATTTTTTAGTCTCTTCTTATTAAAATAAAAGTTAAAACTTTCCATTAAGCATCATCTTATTAGGTAAAAAAATTTAAATTAGACTTATTTTATTCAATCAATTGTCTAATTTTTTTAATTAATTGCTCTTAGCAATTTATGAGGAAATAAACAATCTAAATTTAATCTTATTCCCATCCATGAATTTTTATATCCTAATAACTCTCTTATAGTAAGAAAAGAAACGCGATCTTAATGTTTATCATATTCAACGTTTCCTTTGAAATGTTGTAGATATTTTATAGTTCATATATCCTGTTATTATACAGGTAGAAACATTGTTATATTTGATATAAATAATAATTAAAAAGCTTTAAATTCATCATAATTAATTATATAGTTAGCTAATTAAAAAAATACTGAATATTTTCAAACATGACTTGTATGGTTTTAAAGGCTTCAATAGTTATAAAGTTTTATTTATATCAAAACATTCTTTAAAACCTGAGATTATTTAGCTTTAGTGCTCCACAAAAAAAGAAATTTCCTCTGCTTTATTCTACAAAGAATGAGTAATGAACTGTAATTTTTTTTATCTAGCTTATAGGTAAAAATGATATAAAGGTTAAATTTATTTAGTCATTAAAGAAATTTCAAATGATTACTAGTTAATAACTCATGAATATTCGCAAAAAATGAGATTTGTTAAAATAGAGATCTATTAACTTTTCAAATCTATATAAGTTTATTTTACGTTTAAGTAATAATAAAGCTGCGGTTCATAGATATGTCTAACAAAAAGTATAGCGAATATACTAAAAAGGAAAATGAGTATAATTATATTTATATATCTGCTTATAATTAAAAAGAATATTTATTTAAAAATATTTGATAGATGCTAAATTTTTTTTATTTGAATCATTATATAATTATTCATTGAAAATTTTTAAGTAAATTTATAAAATTTAAGTGGAATTAAATCAACTAAATCATATTTAAAATGTTAAGGATTAAACTTTGATAAGTTTAGTGTTATTTCCTACGATGACTTGTCGAATACTTTATTCTCCTAAGCTACTGAATTTCTCTAAACTTTACTTAAATCTATTTCTTCCACTTCTTGCTTTGCATACCTATAAGAAATAACTTTAGTAAACTTTAGCTCCTCTTCATTTTCACCTTGAAACTTTATTTCTTCTTCAATAGTAAACTTGTCAGAAATATTTTTTTCTATTTTTGCAGTGGGAATACTTTATGTAGTACTATAGAAATTAGGTTCTGATATTAAGTTCTAACTTCCTATAAATTAGTTTACTTCTTAGCTTTCTTCTGAGATAATAGTACTTTTAGTGTCCTTAATACTTATTAGTAGTTATTTCTTCTCAAGCTGAAGAAGTAACTTTTACTACTCTTCAGTAATATCAGCTATACTTCTTCCTTAGCTGTTGATATTATTTATTAGTTGCTTTCTATAAATTTCAACTCTTTCATTCTAAGTTTTTACATGGTCTTTCAACAAATCAAGATTTGCCCTTAATTTATATGTGAATCTAAACAAGCCTACTAAATCTGGCTTAATTTATTTGAGTAATGTTGGAAGCTTTATCATAATGATTATACCTATAAAAGTGATTATGAAGCTAAAAATATAAAGAACCAGCTATAAGATAAATTTCATGTCTTCATTAGCTATCATAGTTAAAGCTATTAAGGCTGTAATAAATGAGGTTAGTAGGAATAAAATGAATTAGATTCAGTTCATTTTCATGTAAGTTAGTGGCTTCTTTATAAGTACAATTACTGCAAAAATAAAAAATGCAGCAGAGTAAGTAACAGCATAAGTAAATGGATAAAAACTCTTTATGGTCTAACTTAGTTTTATGATAGAGATTTGGAAAGCACTCTTTAGAATTATGTATCAAGATTACTGCTTTATATGTAGAGTATCTCCTTAAAGTTCTTACCAGTGAGGGCGAACAAGTATTATTAAAGGAATATATATCAGTAATGCGATAGATGCTATTATTATTGCTTGAATATGAAAATAAGAAAGACATTGTTTCGAGCAATCCAAATCCAAAAAGCTCTCAGATAGAATTATCTTGAAATCTAAATTATTGTCTCTTCCATAAGTACATCTGTAAATTTATGTTAGGATAAAGATTATTGGTACTAAGGTTATTTCTGTTATGATGGGAGAAAAAGTATATGAAATTTATCCTATTTTTTTAAACAGCCAAGCTTTTTTGCATCTTATTTCAAATTTAAATAGAAAAGCTATTATAAACAAAATCGTTAAAAAACAGAAAAAAATACATAAGTAATAGCATGTCCAAAATATTGAATTATCCATTCTAATATGAACAAAGTTAAATGATGCTATTTAAATTAAAGAAGCTATTGATTTAGGTAATAATATATCGATATTAGGTCCTACTGCTATGTACTAAAAGAATTGAACAACCAAAGTTCAAATAAAAACTTAATCTTCACTACTTATCCAAACTTCTGAAGTAAGCATTCTATATTTTTTTTTCTTTCATATTTTAAATCCATAAATTGAAACAAGTATAGTTAATAGTAAAACTATAGCTGATTCAATGAAAGCTGTTTTTAATCCTCATTCGAAAATGTCAACCCTTCTTTCCGAAAAATTGCAGTTGTCGTCAAAGATATCGAATCGATCTTTAGGAGTATTAGTTGTATTGTCGTTTCAAAATACTGATTCCGTTTAAAAAGATCAAACAATTGAGCATGCTGGGCAGTATTCTAGGTAAGGCTGTAAGTGTAAATTTCATTCGGAGTCATAAACATTGTTGATGAAGAAAAAATTTAAGTTATCTCTAAAATTATTACTTTATTATAATTTTACTGTTCCACTACAACCTGTAAATTTTCCAGTTCTTATATTTTTAACTAAGTTTTCCGGATTCTAATAATCTTAGCCTTAATCGATACAATTTTAGATTCCATGAGCTATTAATAAAGTTTCTTCTATATAATAGCAAGAAGATACTGGGATTTAAAGACATTCTGTCTATACTTGTCTTATTTTTTATCCTTCTTCTCCTATATATTCTATTGGAGTTATAGTAATTGATCCTTATAGAAGTTTCTTAATGTTTTTTAGCATTATTTCGTCTTCTGCTATATTTTCTATAACATTGGCTGTATATAAAATTAAGAAATTCGTATCTCCTGGTTCTCATCCAGACTCCATTAGCTTTTTAGAAGTTTTCTTTATAAAGTTAACAGCAGGACTACTTAAAATAATTTTCATTTCTTTTTTCATTATTTATTCAGCAAGATTTTCATAGTAAGTTCAGTTATAAGTTAATTTGTTAACTATAAAGGTAGATTCATTAGAATTAATAATATGCTTATTATTTTCTATAGCTCATTTTTTTAATTAGTTATGTATATTTTCATTTGATGGCTCTATTTCTTCGAAGAATAAAGCAAAATGATTTCAGTTATTTTTTTCTAAGAATTTAATGTACATTGTTCTAAATAGCAATCAAGATACGTAATTATTGAAGGCATTAGGAAATTTTTCTAAATTTTCTAAATAATCATCTCTACTTACATAAACATAAGGGATTTTTATTCCCATCTCATTTAGTATATAATATGCTGGTAACCAACTTGCTATAATTATACTGCCTTAATGAGCTACTCCTAAATCAAAATATCCATCAATAAAAGCTTTGATCGTAACATTGTTTCATTGAATTATCCCTCCATAAGAAAAGGGATTTATTTTTAGCTAATAGTTACTAAGAAAATTAGGATCTTTGTTTATATAATCAACTATGCAAGGGATATGAAGTGGAGGAAGAGTTAATGGAAAATATGGTTCTTAACCGTCTGGCTCGTTTAAATTAGTCGAGTAGGACATCTCTATTGTTAATAGCTTTGGAGGAGGACTTGAAGTTGGTCCAGGATAAACTATGTCTGCCTTTGATATAATTTAATCATTTTTGATTTAGAGAATCTCTACAGGCTATTTATCTTAAACGTTATAAACTGAGTATTCTAAATCTATCTAACCATTATTATTAAAAAGTAAACCTTAGTAATTATAGAATAAATCTAAAATACTTAACTTTGTATTAAGCTTTTAAATTTATACTAGTTTGTCTACGAAAGTCAGAAGTAAGCTCACATAATATGCAGTTAGCTCGAAGTAATTTCCAGGAATGAATCCTTTAGGTGTGAGAGCAATCATTCCATTATCTAAAATATTAGCATGAATTTATGATTTTTAATGGACTAATTAAGTTATTTCTGGTTTTATTAAATTTGAGGATTCAAGCCCTAAGACTCATGCATATTATAGTCCTGCCATTTGATAAAAAGTAGCGAAATTAAGAATGTAGCCTTACCAACAAACATCTGCTTGCATTAGAATAACGGAAGAACCATAAACTCTGATAGCCTTAGGAACTTCATTTAATAATCTATCCTAAATGTAACTGTTATTGCATTAAGCTTAGTTAAGTCCATAATAGGAGTTCAAAGGAATATTCACTGAAGTACCTACTTTTATCTCACTATTTTCTAAAACTTCAGCTGGCTTATAGAATCTCTATTCTTATTAAGTAATTAAGGAAATTTTTTTGAAGTCTAAGTATTTCAGTAGAGTTCTAAGAGTTTATCCTTCTTGTTCAAAGCTTGGCATTAATCAGTATAAATTCTCTTTATAATCTTATTCATTAGTTCTATAAGCCACGAAATGAAAGCAATCCTTCTTAAGTTGACTTAAGCGTTCTGTATATAAAGGATTAAAAGTGAGGTCTACAATTATTTTTACATCCAAAACTTGTATTTTAGCTAAAATTTCTTGTTCAGTATTAGCTTAATTATCTAAAAGTTACTATATAGGTGTGAAGCTAGCCGTTGTAATTTGGTTCGTGAATATTTGATACGAAACAAAATCAGAAATGTAAGGAATAGTATAAGGCGAGCTTACTACGAGTAAGTAAAGGGATTAAGCTTGGAGTAAAGTTAGGAGCAGATAAGCCAGAGTATACATTTATAAAAAATTAGAAAATAAAGCTTTAAATAAGAAAAATTAAAATTTTTTAATTATAATCCTCATACTTATTTTATAGTTAGAAGCTTTAATGTCTCACAAGAGATTAAAAGCAATTTTAAAGATTCTCACATTTCGAACTTAATGCAAAGATAAAAATTTAGACTGTTTTACTCTTTAATTTAGTTCTTAATAAATCTATGACTCTATAACAGTATAATAATTTTATATGAAGCTAATATTATTGATTTAGCAAGTTTCGCTTTCCTAAAGAAAACCTTCTTCCGATTTTAATATAAAAGCATAAGTTCAAAGTTTCAGGCTGATTACATCTAATAAGTATTATTTGCCAAAAATTTCTTAAGCAATGAAATTCATCAGTTTTAATAGCATTTCTTCTTACTTTTCTTAAGATCTTTTGGAAATAAGTTTTCATCTACTAATTTTTCATCTCTTTTAACTAGGTAAATTTAACGAAAAATTTCCTCATTTATAAAAATTTTGGACAAAAAGACAGAACAATGAAAATAGATATGAAAATAAGTGGATGAAATGAAACTAATAAGCATAATAAATAATATAAGGACAAAGATGCAAGAAATAATCTATTTTCCCAGTTGATTTATTAGTTAAAAACGTGGAAAATTTAATATATTCATACTCCTCAATCCTCTATATAGTTAATTAATGCTCTTAAATTTCCTTAATTCTAGAATATCTCATTTAATCGATAAGTCCTACATTAATCTTAAAGTAATTATTTTAATTTTCCTTAGGAATAGAAAATTTTAGCTACTTTCATTTTATCAATAAGATGCAAGTGAAAATATTAGTTCGAACTAAAAACTAATGATTTTCCCCTTTTTAAGAAATAGGCATCTTCTATTAATTTTAGATGAAATAAAAATTTTTGCTATTTCGTCTGTTAATGCCATAAATTTCAAGTTGCCCCAAGAAATAATTAATGACCTTTAATAAATAACATAGTGATGATTTGATAAAATAGCTTTAATAGTTATATACTGAATTTTTTAATCTACTATTATGTATAATCATTTAATACCCTTTAAAGCATATAGCCATCTTTATTTATTTCATAGTCAATAATTATTAAATATAGTAGCTTAACTTTCACTTTTTAAATTCATCTACTTTATCCTAAATTAGAAGGCAATTTTATTATTACTTTTTCAGATAAAAGGATAATGAATTAGATCTACTAAGTATTATGAATATTAACTCTCTGAAGAAAATTAATTACAGAGGTATATATTCTTTTTAAATCTTATAGCTACATAGTAAATCTATGAGGGTATTAATTCCTTTTTACTTATGATATTTAATTAAAGAAACTAATTTTTCCGTTAAAGGTAAATAAATCCAAAGGTTTTAGTTTTTAATTATTATAAGAGAAGGAAAATATTAAAGAGAGTTGAGAAAATAGCTTTCATTATAATCTTAGTAAATCATCTAAATGATGGATTGAATTTAGATAAATTAAGACTTTAATAAAATTTTAAAAGGTGAAATAAGATTATTTAAGCTAAATTAAGCAAATAAAAAATGTAAATTCAGAACTTGAAGCATTAAAAGCGAGTTATGCAATTATTTTTCTAAAGATATTTGATTAAATAATGAAGGATACAATATGCTGTTTATATTACTTAGAGCAATTTAAAAAAAGATCTTGTTGAGCACTGTCATCTGATATGGCAAAATAAGAAAAATAGTTATAGAATATAACGCAAAATACTTAAAAAGAGTAAAGAAACAAGTTAATTCTTTTAATAACTATAATTCCCTAAATTCTAACTATATCATTAATTAAGTAACAATTAAGTTTTTAATTAAAATAGTACCTTAAAAAACTAAGGAGTTAATAACTATTATGACTTACTTTAGCATATCCTTTTCTAACTTAAACATTACGTCTACTAAGCATAATTAAGCCTTTATTTTTATTATAGTTATTATAGAAATAAATAAAGCTTAATTCCTCTATTTAGTTACTACAATATATAAAAATTGAAGGAGCAAAAGAAATAATTAAAATTGAAGTGTTGGATTTAAATTATTGCTTTGATATTTAGTTATTATCAAATGTTGATGATATTTCATTTAATTATTTTGTAAAAGTTAAAGTCTAAAATAAGAATATTAAACTATTTTAAATAATAAATGACTAATATATTTCTCTATAGACTTCCAAATGTTGATCTTCCATTCTCCAGTGATATGAAATTAGATTTTTTATAATTTTATATAAATTTAGTAAACCTAATTTTTCATATTTGCTTAAATTAGTCAAAGATAATTAGTTAGATTAAAGAAAAAAAAATCATTAAATTTAACTTGAATACTCAAGTTAAAATAATCTCATTATAAAAATAAGTTTATATAGATATAATTTCGATATGAATTATTATGAGATAATTGAATAAGTTTTTTATTAAGCAATTACTTTAAACAATTAGAGAATAACTCATGAATATCTCTATAATGAAATTTATCAACAATTTCCTTATTTTTAGTTGGCCTTTAGTTTTTCTCAACATTATAGTCAATTTTTTACTGTTATTTATCTTTTATTTTTTTCTAATTAATTATCTTTAATCTAGTTCTATCAAAGAAGACTTCGGAACTTTTTCTTATTATATTAGCAAACATCTTCTGCTTTACAATTACTCATTTATATTCTTAAATTAAAGATAGTAACCTTTCTTTATTTCCTTTCATAAATAAATGCTTTTACGAAATTTGAATTTATCTTCTTTATCTAATATTCTAATAACGCATTTAAACTTGATTTATACTTATAATACGCTGATTACTTGACTTGTTTAATTATATAGGTTCTAATATTTAGTTAAGCTTCTAATTTTTATTGAAATATATCTTTCTCTTTTATAGTGTTAGATTTACAATATTTCGGTTTTCATATTTTAAATCATCAATTTTCATTTTAAGTAGAATTCAATTTAGGTTTATTTTCATCAATATCTCTTAATGCAACTACTAATTTTTTAACTCAAATCAACTTGCTTAATCTAATTGGATATATCCAATATAGATTTTATTTTTATTCTGGTTTGAAGATTCTATATCTAATTTAAATAATTGTAAAAGCAAAAACTCTTTTACTTTTTATGAATTTCCATCCAAGATTGAGTTGTCTTAATAAGTTGTCTAACTTTTACTATATAAAGTTAAATTATGAGGCATTATTTAATTTATGGATTTCTAAAGTCAATCAATTATTCAATTTATTTTGGGAGCTAAATGAAATATAGAAGGTATATGACTTAATCAAATTTATTTTTAGAGGATGAAGATATTGATGAATAATGAAAATAGCACCAAAGAAAATTAGAATTTTAAGAAATAAGTTCCATTAAAGTAAATTCTTGCTTTCATTCTGCTAAGCGTTCGTTAGATTAAGATGTTTGCTAGCAAGTTATTGAGTTGATTTATACTTTACTTCTCTGTTTAATTATTAGATATCTTAATGTTTAGGTCTTTATTCTTTAATAATTGGATCAAACTTAAAAATAAAAAGCTGCCTTTTTTTAAATGAGACTTGGTTATAAAAAATTACCAAATTTCAGTTTAAACTATTTTAGACTAAGAAAATGTAAATTTCCATAGCGAGTTTGATCTAAATTTTAACTTCGTATTATCGAAAATATACATTCTAAGTTTAAGCATACAACACCTAATATTTAAAGTAATAGAATATACTTAAAAAGGGGATTACAATTAATTTTCATTAATGATTACATCTCTTGAGATAAGATATAGTAAGGGAAATAAAACAGTTTAAAAGAGTGAAATTGCGTAATTATCTGAGGTTAAAAATCTTAGATAATTTAAAGATTTGATAAGTTGAACAAGAACTATGATCTTATAGCAAGCATTTTATAATTAATGTGGTCTACATCTATAATAATTAAGAAAATAAACTGTAATTTAAGACGAGCATCTAGAAGCTTTTAGAAGATACTAGCTTTAAACTTTTTTATTTAACTTAGCAAAAATAAAAGGAGAATTTAATAATGAAGACAAAAATTATTCATAGAAGATAAAATGAGAAGAGTAAAGAGAAAATAAAAGAAAAGCATATAAAAATACGCAAAATTTCATATATCTAAAACTAATCAAAACCTTGACGCGTTGATTTAAAAATACTTTAAGAAACTGGGATGAAAAATATTCCACTAAATTAACTTAAAAGTATTTAATATATTAGAAAAGCAAAGACTAATGGCTATACAGGTTCATTTAAGGAAATTTTAGCTAGAATGTCTATTATAATTAAAAGAATATTTAATTAAAAAGATGAAATTAACTAATAAAAACAAAGAAATAATCAAAATTTTACACTTCTAAGTTATAATAAATTAAAACTATCTAAAATAATTTAAATGTTTGATAAGTTTTGAATTGCACAACTTCATAAAATCTAAATAATTAATAAAATTGGATATAGCGTAAATATAGGCTTTTAATAAAATAAAATTAATAGAAAGTAATTCTTTTATGAATAAATGAAAAAAAGAGTCAAATAAATATAGAATCCATAATCTTTATAGAACATTGTTGATTCTATTTGGTTACTACAACATTAGCATAAAGCCATAAGCAGAAATTTTATATTTATAAAGAGCTTTGAGAAAGGAAATGAAGTTCCTAGTATTTTAATTTTTTTAAATCTTTAAAAATAAAAAATTTAAATTTACTCACTTCACATCGAAGGAATTAGACAATTATACTTAGCGAGGTATAAAATATGACTACAAAGGACCTTTTGCATAAAATAAAAAATTCCTAATTAATTGAGAATTCACAATTTGAAAGAGAATAATATTATTTAGATATATCTTTATTTTGAAAGGATTCAAATCTTTTTATTTATAGTCAATTTTATCTGTTGTAATGTAAACTCCCTAAACTAAAATTATGGTCTTAAGGTAGAATTCTTTAAATATCTATTGGTTTATTTTATTTCCAGCTTTGCTTAATTATTAATCTAAGATATTACATTTAAAAAAATTTCTTAGCACGACAATTTTAGTCAAGTTTTAAGCATGATAACCTACTTCAATCTAAGTAAAACTTAATTCATATCAGGACATTAATAATTTAAACTTTTTCTCTTACTTAGAATCTCCTATCAATTTATCATAAAAAAGGTAAAATAAATAAACTAAAAATTAGATAAAAAGGAAATAAGATTATTAAGTAGAAAAAAGAATAAAGTCTTAAGTAACCATCATAAAGTCATAATTATCTTTATAATAGCATCCAACAAATTTAATTCAAAGAAAGCTAAACTTATAAAATAAATAATTTAGATAGAGCTTAGATATCTTAAATGAATTCCTTAATTAAATAATTAAAGCTAGCTAATTTTATTGCTATAGTCATATATAAATTTTTCATTTTAACTAGATTAAATTATGTTTAGTTAGGACTAATAAATAAGTTTTCTTTTTATATATAACTGGTAAATATAATACATGGAAGCTAGATTTTTGGGAGATTATACAAGCTTCTCTTGTATATTAAAGCCTATTATAACAAAGAATAAAGAGTAATTGCATCAAAAAAGTAATAAATGAGCTTTATATTTTAAAATCTAATTCAATGAACAACCTTAATTCTATTAAAGTATAATGAGCAACTATTAATATAACTTATTTTTCCACTAAAAGAACTTTAAGAAAGCTTATTAGTGCATAATTTAAAATAAGCTTAAGCATCTTTTTTAGCGTAACAACCTTGAGGGAATTTAATATAAAGCATATCAAAATAAATGATTTTAATAACGAAGTGTTAGTTTAATTTATGGAATATAATAAAGTCTATTCTAGATGAATAAGCATTCTTAATTTTAAAAGATAGGTATTATTATCTGCGGACTGATAATTATTAGTGTAATAAATCAGGATAAGATTATACATTTATTGAAATCTCTTATATCTTTTTATTACTAAATTGATAGACGGAGTAAAGTTAATTGAAGGTTTATGGTCTCAAATATTTCCAAGAAAACTAAAAAATAAACCTTTTCAACTTCTTCAAACATTTAACTAGTTGTAAACAGTCACTAAGAAGAGGCATTTTATTTTCCATCCAAAGTACAATAAAGCATCTAAGTTTTGTTTTCTATTACTAAGCTTTAATTATATTATGAGTAAATTATTAAATTTTTTATAGCCTAGATCATATATCTTTAATCAAGTTTTGATCTCTTTAAATAATTATTATCTTAATTAAAATCAACTTGAAAATGGGAAAAAAAAGTACTAAAATAGCAACGGAAAAATAGTTTGAACTAATATAACTAGAAAATAAGCAAATTAATAGCATTTTTGCTATATAGTAAGAGTATATTAACCAAGCATTACATTGGATAGAAGAAAAGAACTAGATTATAGAGAAACTACTTACTTTAGTATAAGCTGATTATGTTCTTACCAAAAATAATTTATCAGAATGCTTAAATTTAATCTTGTTTATATTAAACTTCTATGGAGGGGGAAATGTTTTGTAAGCAGGTTTGTAAATCCTAAATACTAAGCCTTTTTTAGACCTTTCTAAATGTTAAACTGATTCAGAAAATAATGAAATAATAAATTTATTTTAAGAGGTTTTAACTAAGTTACTACAAGTAGAAAAATAGCTTTTATTAATAAATTAGAAGATAGATAAGTTCTTTTAAAAGATTCCAGGTAATACTTTATATAGATCTTGCTTCATCTATTAAGAAGCAACTTGAATAGGCAATAGAAACTTTATAGCCTGAAAAAAAAATGAAAATAGCTTTATAAAATGGGTCCATTTAAAAGAATGTGGATCTAATAAAATAAATAAGACTGAAAACATTAGAAACACTTTAATTCATTAGCAATTATATGGATCATTGTCAAGATGTTAGTAATAAGTTAGTGAAGGGAACTTCTCTAGATTTTAAAGAATCAATCGATTCAAAATCAATTAAAGAAAATAGCATCAGTCCAAGAATAGATATAATTAAATTATGGGCCTAAAGAAATCATATTAAATAGAAGATTAAATGCAAGTGCTTAAAGAAGCTGGTAAAATGATTGGTTTATTTTTGCTAGATTTTAAGTAATTTATTTTTTTATTCTTTTATCTTCTGCTTCTTTCTTTTACACTTTTATATCTTCTCCCACAATAAGATAGATAAGATCTCAATGGTCTAAACACTTCTATATAAAATAGGATAAATTATAGAAATAATTAATTTACAATATATTCATTTAAGCAAACTTTAACTAAATGAATATCTTCAATTTCAAGTATTTTATAATAATATTCTATCCTATTTTGATTAAATTAAACTACTACCTAATAAAACTTTAACATACCATTATGGACTACTAATATTATTTTATCTCAACACTGAAAGACTCTAAGTAATTTAAGACCCTTTCATAAATTATAAGCAATATCTTTCTTATCATTTCTAATTTCCTAATTATTTTTATTTTATCTTTTTTAATTAAAAATTATCTAATAGCTAGAAAATAGATTCTTTATACCTTTAATTCCTTCTACTAATCTCTATCTAAATGATAATTACAGTTTTTAATTATCTAAGAGTAAAGTTATTTTTTCATTTTAAGAGAAAGCTTTATTCATTTAATTGTTTATAAATGTAAGTTCCGTATAAAGATTTTATCTCTAATGCTTTATCATTTAACTATGAAATTATAATTATATTAAACTAGCTATCCTATATATTATGAAAGTATGAGCTTATATTTATCTTAAAAGTTTGATTTAAAATAAATTGTAACCATATTCTTTAAGCTTTTAAACTACCTTAAGGTTATAAGGGCTAAGTATTAATGTAAAATGGTACCAAAATATAATAGGGTATTTACTTAGCTTAATTTTAATTTAATCCTCTAATATCTATGCTTAAAAACAATAAATTTATAGAAATACTTTTAGTGTAATTGAATCCAATGCTCTAATAACTAGCTTTTTCTCTTATTTCCTAATCTACAATTAAGTAAAAATTAAGAGCTAATGTTTAATTGGTTAGACAACATTTGGTAATATCAGTCTATAAGTGAAGAAAGATTAATGTGTAAAGGATATTACGAAGAAACTGCATAAAGTAAAGATGAAAAAGCTAGTAAGCATTTTATATTATTTCTATATCTTTGAAGGAGTATAAATAACAGCTTCCTTTTAGAAATGCTAAAACCAATTTATCAGAATCTAGAAATGAATTTAACATTTTCTTAACCTATCTTTCTTATGATGAGGATGAACTTAATTCGAATATTAAGAAAGAAATTAATTAAAGGAATATTATTTTAGAAATTTATCTTAATTTAAAGTTATTATTTTCATTTATATAGTCTAAGTATTAATATCCTTTAGATAATTTATATAATCAAAAGAATGGTAGAAGCTGGTTTTGGAAAACTGTCTGATTAAACTTCCAATCCTTAATGAATCCATGTTCAGATCCAAAGTCTTGAAGGAACGCATCTGATGATTTTCCATCTTTGATAGGAGTTTAAAATCTCTAATAATGGAATATTAATTCAATACATATGGCGATTTTGCTTGTAGAAACTGATCAGCAGAATATCTCTGTTATGTCAATCAAGAGGTTATTCAAAGAATGCAGCAATGCTAAAGCTAGGCTGTCCTCAAGCTCTAAAAATTAATAATAAATTAGTTAATTTAATTTATACGGACTATAAATTACTAAATATCTTATAAAAGTATTACTAAGCTATAAAATACATATATTGATAATTTATTTTTATTTAGGATTATTTATTTTAAATTATAATAGTATCCCTAGATAATTCAGAGAGCCTGTAATTTGTCTGTATTATAATTAGCTTTAATTTTAGTTTTATGTATAGTTAGCTTTTTGCTTCATCTATGAATTATGTCTAACTTTTCTCTAATCAAATTTTATAGTCCAAACTAGTTTTTAATTCACCTTAAAATTTGCTCTTAAGATTTAATCTTTAGTAAGGAATTAAAAAATACTCCTTTAATATGCTTATTTAAAAAAAGGTAGCAATATAAGCAAAAGTTAATATTGGATAGCAGATCTCACTTTGAAGGTTAAGAGTGAAAGAAGAAGCTCTAGGCCTATAATAGACTCTAGCATAAGAATTAAAATGAGTATAAGTAAGAGATATAAAGATACTTTCCAAGACCTTTAAATATTATTTGAGTATTAGCAGAATCAAAAGAGCTCATTCATATATAATAAGTCTATTATTCTAAAAATCCTAGATTAATCTAGAACTTTGCTAATTAATTTAAACCTTAGCTTTATAGCTAATTTTTTCCAAAGCTAAGCAAATTTAGAAATAGAAAGTATAAGAATTTCTATGAAAATTAATTTCTCTCTATTGCTTAATGAAAAACCTGATTAAGTATATTTAAAATTTGCTTTAGGTATATACACTTGCTATGGTCTTAAAAAATGAGCAAAAAAGTACTTTTTGCGTTAACAAACTTAAACATTCTTTAAATATGCAAAGTTTCGGAAGACATTATGGAGAAGTCTATTTAGATAAGTTTGGAATCAAAAAATATGAAATTGAATTAATAAATTAAAGCTGCTTAGTAGTTTTTTATAGCAAATTTAACGATCTTAGTAGGAGAAGATTTTCATCTTAGATTAATTTGAATTTATTGTGAATGAATACATGCAAAATTTCAGATTGGAAGCGAATAAATTTAGTATCGCGAAATGTTTTAATAATTAACTAAGAAAGAATTAAATTAAGCACGGCATTTGTTAATAAGCTGAATAAATTCGGAATGAGAAAATAAAAGTTGAAAAGAAGTATTACAAAAGTATAAGGACTGATTTGTTCTATACATAATGTCAGTCAATCTTTTAATTTTTAGCATAATATAATCTTAAGCATTGATTATAAATTTAAATAGAATAGTGATCTATTATTTTAAAGCTAATATAGGTTTTTGCATAGTAGAAAGTAGCAGTCTACAAAGAGAAATGTAGATTAAGTATAATATAAGAGCATAAGATTTAATAATTTTAAAACTTATAAATGATTCCTAAAATATTAACACTTATTTATGCAATTAAAATGCTTCTCAAATTTGAAAAAATGTAATAAACTCAAGGATATAAATTTAATATAAAACCAATAGTAAATTCAGGATTGTGCTGTAAAAATACCAATATTTTAAAACTTTTAGTATTTTTAAAAGTATTCTATTCTCTTCCCACATACATAAAGTGTTAATCAGAGATTTAATTAAAAAAAATTTAAGCTACTTAAGTATCTTTTTTATTGATTCAACATTTTACTTAATTTTTCCTTTTTTTCCTTTCTGATTTTTTAACAAATTTACTTAGAAAATTGTTTCATTTTTTAGATATTCTGCGATCTACATGATAAGTCATATTTCTTTTTCTAAAATTATTTTCGATTTTTCTTCTAAGTCCTAATTTTATCTACCATTTAAATCACCGATTCAACTTTAGATGGTATCTATGCTGACAATATACCAATTATTCTATCTGTGAGTAATAACTTTTTAATCTCTGGTTCTATAAACAAAATACATGGTTTAAATATTATAATAATTAATCCACAAACGCTTAAATATAAATTATTATCTAAACTCACTTTTTCTTCCAAGTTTCTTAAAAAATATGTTTAGTTATATTTTAAAATATTGCTAAAAGTAAAAATTCAATTTGATAATGCGAATTGCTTAAAGCTCTCAAAATTTGATTATAGAACTGAATATCTATTTCTTCTATCCATCTAATATCTTGATGTAAACTTTTATAGTAACTAAAAAATAGCTTAAGCATGAATTTTTAAATTATATAAATTTAGATTACTTTATGTTTACTAGTATTTTTAAGCATATATAAAAATATAAGAGGGTGCTATTGAAATTGAAAAGATGCTTTATGAATAATCATTAGATGTTCATAGATTATAACAACTCTCTGCTTTTTAACTTTCTAGGTATTTATCATTTTCTTTCTAGGATAAAATTAAGGAAATGTAAGAATCCTTCACTGTATATTCATAGTAAATATTGAACATTTCTAGGTTAATTCTCTAATTTTGAAATAAAAATCCAAAAATTATTTTTTCTTTTTTTAATGACATGATGAAGTGTATGTTAAGGACTTTGCATATTTGACAAGTATTAGAGAATCATAAAGTAAATTTATTCTTCATTGGCATAAATAAATCTGTAGGTTGATAAATTCATATATGATTTGAATCCTAAATATTTACTAGGAATATAATATCTTATTTATATGATCCAAATATTGCATAAACATCCAATTAGATAGAGACTTTCCTAATAATTAGAGGGCATTTTATATGCTTTTAAGTGGGGGATTTTTACTGAAAATGATTTCAAAGAAAATACCAAAGCTGGTTTATTTTAGCTATTTAGAAAGGTAATTCTATTAGCATTCAACTGCATAAAAATAACATAATTTTAGCTACTAAATTTACCCTTAAAATTGTTTTTAGCAATGCTTAGTAGCACAATTATAGATTAATATATGAGATTTAAATCAAATTTTGATAGAGAATATTTAGAGTTAATTTGTCAAGACTAATTTGAAATAATATTATCAAATCAAAAAAGAATGTGAAATTTATATAAAAAACAGCTGATTATGAAATAAATAGCTTTGAATATTGAAAAGAATCATAGCTGTAAAAATATTTGGAATTAATAATTAAATTATTAATCTATAGATCCTCCTTGCTTTGTTCTTCTAAGATTTATAATTTAATTCCATCAACTTTTATTTCCTTAATAAGCAAGAGACTGTTTATTTCTATTTTATCTACAAATAATAGCTTAGAAATGCTTTTTAGAACTTATTCTCTTAGAATGTTTATATAAAAAGATGTAGATAAATTAGAATCTTCTTTCTATTAACTTTACTATTTAAATATTAAACTAATTATCAAACCTAATATGCTAGACTATTTTAGTTAGGCAAATCGAATTATTTTTATCCTTATAAATAATTCTTTTTATCTTCATTTCTTTTTTAAAGATTCTTTGTTCTATTTTTCCTTTATTTCATTAAAAGTTTCGCTGTATCTTCTTAAATTTGTATGAACTAAATATATGATGACCATGTCTGTTAAAATATGAAATATGGTTAATATACAAGTATATCCACTTAAAATGTATAAAATTACCATATTTAAAGCTTTAAATTCAGGCTTAAAGTCAAAAATTATAAAATGTAGGCTAATATCTAGAATGGCTTAGCAAAATATTAGATGCAGGAAGTTAGAAGTGATGGAGTAGTTGCTTAGATAACAACTTTTGAGGGAGTCGAGATGGTAGTTTAAATTGACTAGAACTAGTAAGTGAGAGTTTTAGAAGTAAAGACAACGGGCAACGTAGTTGACTTTTTATCAAAGATAAGCGAGCAATTTAAATAAAAAAATCAAACTTAAGCTAAAAAATAATAAGTGGAAGAAAAGGATGAGGAGGAAGATTTCGGTGATTTGTTTGGCTGAGAAAAACTTTAAAATACAAAAATATATTATATTATTAATTAAAGTAAAACATTATTTTTTAGATAATTTGAATTAGATAATATCCATTTATCTCATATTTAAAAATTAATTACTTAATTATCATATACTTTATTAGTTTCTTATTCTTATAGCTTCAATCATAAATTTATAATCTTTATTATTTAAAAAATTTAAAATCTTTTTTTATCCGAAAAAGCATAATACTAATAAATCAAAGTATTAAAATCATTAAAATTAAGAAATTGCGAAACAACTTTATATTGGTATTTTAATAATTATTATAAAATAATATAAAATGGCTTCTAAGAAATAAAAGAACTCTGAACAAAATATTTAAACAGGAAAATTCTCTAAAAAATAAAAAAGCGAAATAATTACAATGAGTAAAAGTGAGAAATATGATTGATATGACGAACATTAACCACTTGGAAATCCAGAATTAAAAAAACTTCCGACACAAACTCAAATAGAAATATTATCTAAGTCATTAAAAGAGTTTATGTTCTAAAATAGATACCTCACTGATAAAGTAGATTTTTTAGAAAAACTAATAACGTCTTTAATTGAGAAACAATATTAATCATCATAAGAAATAGAAAAAAAACTGGAACAAAGAATTCTTTAAATTTAATAATAAAGTCAGGTAACGCCATTTTCGATTTAACAGAATTAATCAGATCCTATGGAAATAAAAAATGAAGCCTAAAATTAAAATAAACAGTAAATGTTTATTTAAAATAAGTAGTAAATTAAATTAAGTATGTGTAACAGGAATAATAGTTTAAAAGAAAAATAAAATGCTACGGTTGCAATAAATAACACCAATGAAAATATGCTACTAACTAAGCGAAATTTAAAGAAAGAATAAATAAGATATTTTTAGAAAGCTATTTAGGATATATCCAACATGGAGCAGAAAAATTTATAGAAACAAATTCTTTAATTAAAATCTTAATCCTTGGATAAATAATTAGGAACGCTACGTGCAAGATCAAAACTATTCAGAATATTAAAGGATGGTGCACTAATGAAGTGCTACACCGCCTAAATAAGCCTAATAGGAATTCAAGACAGACTTATGGAGACAAGCTGAAAGAATAGGTCAGATGGCTGACTACTAAGGTTTTAACAAAGCTTTTTAACTTTAATTTTTTATTGATAGATTTAAAGAAGCACGAGATATAGACATTTATAGATCTTTAAGAGGAGTTATAAGATTAAGGAAAATTAAAAGAAGGTTTTTACATGTAGCCATCAAAACAAAATTTTATTAAATCTATTATTAATCTTGAAATTTACCAATGACTCCAGGATTTAGATTATCCAAAAAACTTTTTTTATTTTTACCTCACTATACTTAGCTTCCAGTTTTATAGATGAAGATTCAGAATTGTTAGCTATTTAGATTTAAGTATTTAAAAAATATATAAAGTTATTGTTGTTTATATTATTATCTAACATTAATATTTTATTTACATTTTTAATATTCTTTATAATTCCTATAGCTATTTACTTTACTAAAGTTAATCTATTTTCTATTAAAATTTATAAAGGCTTTAAATAGATATCATATGATTTAAAGTTTCTAATTTATCCTTCACTTGATTATATATAGTGGAACTAAGTTAATATGCTTTATCAAGTTTTAAATAAGTTTGCTATTATAATAATTATAATCTATGAAAGTTTAAATATTTAGTATCTATGACATAATTGCATATATGCTTACAAATATCATTGTTAAATATGCTAAAAATAAAAATGGATACTCATCAAATCTCTTAGTTTCAATCATCTTACTATATATCCCAATCACAGATTTTTGATTTAATTCTTCTTCATCTAAGCAATTTATTTAATTTTCTTTTTAAAATTAGAAATTACCTAAGCTCCTTTTAGAGGATTCCTTGTAAGAGACTTTGATTAATTTGTCATTTTTTGGAATTTAATTTTTATGTGTAGGTTTGGTTTGGTTTGGTTTGATTTATGTAATTAGATTCGTATAAAATTATTATTTAGTAGTTATTTCCTCTAATCATTTTGAGCTATTAATTCCTAAAGAGAATCACTATAGTAAAAGTGATTAATAGGGCTTATGATTATGGAAATTTTAACCATATAAGCAGAATGTACTTTAATTAGATTGGAATATGGTGTAAACTGAGTTAATTTAAAAATTATATGAGTATGTTCTGAACCAATAAATGGAAATTGTCTCTTAAATAAAGTATTTATTGATTTCTAATAGATACCTAAGGGAACGAACTTCAATAATTTCTACTTAATTGATGCTTCTGTTCGCTTCAAGCATTAGTTCATTTTTTAGAAACCTTATAGGAGAACTTTTGATTCATTTTTATTTAAAATAATTGCTAAACTCTTTGAAATAACGTTCTGCTTAAACCTCGATCTAGTATAATTATAGGCTCTCATTTCAATTTCTCTGATATAGTAAATTGTATTAAGAACATTATGACTATAAAAACGCAGTATTAGAGTCTAGATTCTCTTAACTTAAATGAACTCCCATCAATCTTATATCTTATTTATTAAAGTTAAATAGCACTTTAAGCTTTAAGGCTAGAATATTAAAAAATGTTTTAAACTAAAAAATAAAAAACAATACATTTAAGAGTTCATGCAATAAAGTTTTATACATAGTTATATTTAAAGAAGACAGCATAAAATCTATTTTTCTACTCTTTATTCTTGTTTGCAAGTTTCAGTAGAATATTTTCCAATTAATCTATCCTTTGACTTGCAATTGTTTCATTTTCATTATTTAAGAAGATGAAAAGTTAGCTTTTCATTAATTTTTAGATTTTTACAATTCTTTTATCATTTAAGTAGAGTCTATAAATAAGTACTCAGCTTTAGATCTTAATACTGCTTAGTTAAAAGATCTTCCTACTCATTTAATATACAAGACTTTCTTTATTAGCCTCTTTATTTAACTATAATAGAATAGCTTAATGATTAACAATCCTTAGATTAATTACAGAAATCAATCAATCATAAAAATAAGATTTTAGACAATGAAGATTATTTTACTTGACATAGATGTACAAATTAGATTTAAAGAGTTTAGGTTTATAATATTCAGCTTCTAGGATATTTCTTATCCCATCTTTCTAAGATTTTTTCAATTTTATAGTTGATGATTTTAAATAAATGCTTGTGATGGAATTTTATATAGTTCTATGATTAAAGCGAAATTATCTGACGAATGATATAACAAATTAATTAATAAGCACTATCTGGTTTAAGTTATGTATAATAATTGTAAATAATTTGAATAGGATAAAAAAGAGAAATAGGGGACAAGTGAGAGAGAAATAAAGAGATTAAAAGCTTCATATACTTAGAATATTTGAGGTGGAGATTTTTAATTTACAAGAGCTATAATCTTTTATCTTAGCCATTTTTTATTTTCATCTCTAAAAATGAAAAAAAAACTAAAGTAATATAAGTCTTTTTAACTCATTTTAGATATATAGATTTATACATTATATTCTATCAATTCAGTTTTTTAACTTAAACATTTATTTTTTAAATGAGATACTCATAATATAGACTTATATTAACTTCACCTTATACTTAAATATAAATCAATCAGTATTCAAAAATACCTCATCTATTTCATATTCAATTAGTTATAAAACTAAATATCTACTTAGATACTTTTACATGTAATTAGCCTTTAAAGATTTTCAGGTACAAACATTCAAAAGTTTCATTATCTTTAAAATTATATATAGATGAAGAAACTATGACTCTTAACTTAATAAGAAGATAGCTAATTTATCTAGTTTTTATATTAAATAGCAGACTAGAAGGCTAACTTGATAGTTAAATATAATATTAGGTTTAAATGCATTTAGGTATATTTCATTATTTCTTAAGAAAATATAAGATTTAATCTATATCGAAATTTTCCCTTCTTTTAATGCATTGAAATAATAGGTATTACAAGCTATAATTTCTTAATATAAACTCTTAAATAATATTTGGTAACTAAGTTTTACTATTAAAGCAATGAAGATAAGAAATATATATAATATCTTTAAATTTACTCTCTAGATAAATTAAGATTTATTAATAGTCTAAAATAGCATTTCGAGAATTGTAGTCACCGTAAGAATAAAAAAGTTTAAGGGATTATTTTTGCTTCCTAGAGACTTTAGAAAAAGATCATATATTCAAAAGTAAATAGAAAGGATTTATAAAACGAATAAATAATCAGTCTTTTAGTTTAGATATTGTGGAGTCTTAGTAGTTATAGTAATAATCAGGACTTTCGTTTTTTAGAATAAAGAAAAAAATCATAATCTCAGAAATTTGATAAATTGTGAAATTTAAGAATTTAAAGATTTATTTTTAATGATTTCGGTAACCCAAAAATTCGAGTTTTTTATATTAAATAATTAAATTAGCAGCAAGATGAGCAACCATTTCATTTAGAATGATTTTTATTGCTTTGAAAATAGAATGTAAATAATTTTTTATCTATAAAACTATTTATATTTAATGTTTTTTTCTCAACCAAACAAACCGCCAAAGTCTTCATCCTCTTCTTCCACTTATTATTTTTTAGCTTAAGTTTGATTTTTTTATTTAAATTGCTCGCTTATCTTTGATAAAAAGTCAACTACGTTGCCTGTTGTCTTTACTTCCAAAACTCTCACTTACTAGTTCTAATCAATTAAAACTACCATCTCGATTCCCTCAAAAGTTGTTATCTAAGCAACTACTCCATCACTTCTAACTTCCTACATCTAATATTTTGCTAAGCCATTCTAGATATTAGCCTACATTTTATAATTTTTACTTTAAACCTGAATTTAAAGCTTTAAATATGGTAATTTTATACATTTTAAGTAGATATACTTGTATATTAACCATATTTCATATTTTAACAGATATGATCATCATACATCTCTATAACTATTTAGCTTTAACTGTAAGCAAAGATATTTTATTTAGTTATAGATTAAATTTTACTTGAGGTTTAATATTAAATACATGAAGTTATTTTATTATTACTAAGCAAATCTTAACACTTAAGCTAGAAGCTAATCAAAATAATAAGCTTACAGACTAAATTGCTAAATTAATCTAAAGCTTGGCAATGCATTTTAATTTTGCTAAAATGCCTTTAGACCATTTATTTATAGTTGATTCAAATGTTTAAATTTAAGGATATTTACTTAGATTAAAAAATTGAAGAGCAAAACTTTTGATATATAAATAAAATCTCTTGATATTTAATATGAATATATCAGAAAGTAAAATTATCTTGGTGCTCATATTTTGGTCTTTAAAAGCTTCTAAAATATGAATATTTCTTAAAAGAGTATTCTAATAATATTTTAAGTTATATTTATATAAAGTTAAGTCGATATATCACTAAATCTTCCTTATAAAGTTCTTTCATTTAAGAACCCTTATATAAAAAAATAAAGGCTAAATTATAAATCTAAAGTTGATCTATATTAAATCAGGTTTTAAAGTTTGGTTATCGAATTTTAATTTTTTAGATTCTAATTTCATATTTTCATTATCTAGTAAAATAGATTAGCTCTTGATTAATATCTAAGATTCTAACTTCAATATGAACATTGTTAAATAAAATATTTCGTAGCATTAATTTCTTTTTCTTTCCTTAGTCAAAATTAAAAAGAATGAAACTAATTTATCGTAAATTCACTTTTTGAAAAACCTGGTTGCTAATATTTTCGTATATCCTTTTGCTAATGTACTAATTTTAATTTTACATTCTACTTAGCATCCCTTTTTAATAAAAATTATACCATCGCTAAATTTTTCAATCAAAATAGGATAAATAAAAAACTAAAAAAAGCTCACAATTTCCTTTTTATCATTAATAATAAACGTTTATAAGTAAATATTTAAGTATAGATTATGAAAAAAGGAAGATCTGAATTTAACTAAATCTTTATATTTAAAATGATAATTAATTTGAATATAATTCACATTTAAAATATAATAAAACTAAAGAAATAAATCAGAAAGTAAAGATAGCTTTATTTAGAAAATTAATTTACTTTTTTTGGTTTGAATCATATTTTATTTACATTTCACTTTAATCTTCCATATTTGGAGATTTAAGTTCAAGTTAAAAGCAAAAATTATAAAATGTAGGCTAGTATTTAGAAAGGACTAGCTGAATATTAGATGTAGGAAGTTAGAAGCGATGGAGTAGTTGCTTAGATAACAACTTTTGAGGGAATCGAGATGGTAGTTTAAATTGATTAGAACTAGTAAGTGAGAGTTTTGGAAGTAAAGACAACGGGCAACGTAGTTGACTTTTTATAAAAAATAAGCGAGCAATTTAAATAGAAAGTCTAAGAAAACTATAAAAAAGAGCATTAGAAACAAAAAGAGATAGATTTAGATGACTTGTTTGGTTGAAGATTATACAGATATCATAATAAAAAAATAAAAAATATATAATATTTTGATTTAATCACTCTCTAAAATTAGAAGTTAATTGGTATATAATTTTATCCTTTTTTTGCATTTATCTATTAAATCTTTTCTTTTAATCATATACCTTATAAAATGCATATTCATGTCGCTTCATTATAAATAAATATTTTTTATTATATATATATATATATTAAGAATTTAAATAGGGTGGAAAGCCCTTTCCTTCGAATGCTGCTTGGAAGCCCAGAAAGGCAAAAAAATGAACGTGGACGGAGGATAAATCGGAGGAAGAGAAACCAATGACAAGAGAAAGAAGATATGACAATCTGGAGAACTCTGAATGCCAGGAGGAAACTTTCTTCATCATAGGTCGGGGAAATGCTCCCGTAATCGTATATTGCATCCTATGCTTTGGAAGGAAAATTACGAAGACGTACTGCAGGAAGAGAAAACAAGGATAGAGAGACATAAAAAAAATTTTCGACATTAAATAAAATTAATTTAAAGAGCTGCACACCAACGAGAATGCTACGCGCTCTATATTCCAGTTTATTTATATAAGAATTAGTATAAATAAGAGCTATAAAACAGTTTTAAGGGATATAAGTTATTATTTTAATATTAAGATGAATCAAAAGAACGTAATCACATATAATAAATCTATTATTAAAGCACTGAATTTAAAAAAAATTAGATTAATCTGGAAGATGGTAATTAAAACAAGGTCTTTTCTATATTTATCCAGCATACATTTTATAAATAAGTAAATTAATAAGGACCAAGTTAAAAATTCAAAGATATCTATAAAATAAATCTTCTCTTTATTAATAAAAAACTTAATTAAGCATACTAAAATTATTTTGATATATATACTTGCTATTTTCTTAAAAGTAAGAAAAATAATTATTGTGAGTTAAGAAAAATTACGTAAAATAGATAAATATACACTTAAATATTTTAAATTTATAAAGCTTTGGAAGACTTTATGAAGAAGCTTAGTTAGATAAGTTAAAAGATAAAATACCTTGAGAATAAATTGAAAACTAAGATTAACCTTTAGTTTTGGAAAAAATTCAGCAAATTTAGCTGATGATGATTTTAAACTTATATATATTTGAGTTTATTTTATTATTTATGTGGAAATAAATGCAAAATTTAGTTTAAAATGAATAGATTAAGTAAGAGAATTAAAAAGAAGTCAACTTTGAAGGATAATTAAAGTATAGAAATGTTTTTCAAGCTGAATAAAATTCGCAATGAGCATTTAAAAATTGGTTAGAAGTATCACACAAATATAAAATGATTTACTCTATCCATAAAGTATGCTATTTTTATTTCTTAGCATAATAAAAACTTAAGCATTTATATATATTAAAAACAGCAATTATTTGAAGTATAGCTTAGGATTTAATATAGTAGAAAGTGTAATCTATAAAGAGAAATGTAGATTAAGCATAGAATAAATGAATGGTAAATCACTAATTTTGAAGCTAGCAAATAATTCTAAAAGTATTAATACTTATTTATGTAGTTAAATAATTATCTAGCTATTAATTTATCATAACCTTATTTATTTTTATATCTAGTCATCTATAAAATACATGTATAATTTAGATAAATTATATAATGATATGACTAGTTTGGAAAATTTAAGGGCATTTTAGAGTATCTCAATCAATTCTCTAGTACCTTAAGGATTAGTTTAATGTCTTACATGTTTTTTTATTTGCTTAAGTATTTTTAATTAATCTTTTTTCTACTATTTTTTCCTTTAAAAAACATTTTTTATAATTTTCTTTGAAGTAATTTCTATCTTGATCATTTAAAAATTTTATAGTAATTCAACTTTATCTTTTGTTAATTATTTCTTCTTTTTTCAGTTTTTCTCATATAGCTTGGATATTACTATATATTCATTAAGATGTTTCATGACCTTTTTCTTAAGTTTTTTTTCTAATATATTTTACAATTTTAATCTTCATTCCTATTTTATCTAACTCTTAATTAAATGATTTAACTTAAGATTGCAGCTTATGCATCTGCTGTAATATTTTTCTATCTATTGATTATAATCCTTTAATTTTTGGTTCTGGTGAAAACTTTAGCTTTAGGCCTTTTTATTCGCTTCTGAATACATTTAAATTTATTTCTTATATGTAAGTCTTTGTCGATATTTTCTTGTTTTCTAAAGATTTTTCAATTTTTATAGTTCTTTTAATCTTTTATTCTCTTGTTGTTCAAAAGTAAATTCTAAATCTACCCATATTCAATTGATATATATCTAATAAAGTAAGGACTTATTTTTTAATTGCCTAACTTACTTCATCTACTTTCTTAAGAGAAAGAAATGTGACTTGATGTTTGACTTCCCTACTGTTTATTCCTTCATATTTTTGCTTATTTTTCCTTGAAATTTAGCGAATTTTTTATCATCCTTCTTTATACTTTTATAAGGAGTTCAATTAGACATGACAAGATAACCCAACTAATTAATTTATAAAAGAAATATAATATTAGAGATTTTTTCATTAGCAATATGAAAGAATAAAAGACTAAAATAAAAAATAAGCTACTAGCTTTATTTTTAAGAAGGCATAGAAATGCATACAATAAGTATCAGACCAAGTTTAGAACTAAAGGATTAAATACAAATATATTAATTGTAATCTTCATCAAAAATTTGGATATCTAACTTAATTAAATACAATTGAATAAAACTAGTAAGAGGCTAAGTATTAGAAGATAAAATTAAGGTTAACTATTTAGTATATTTAAGCAAATCAAATATTTAATCCTCTAAGCTTAGTTTCAATTTTATCTATAAAAAAGACTGAATAAAATGAGATATTTCCATTGCAATTTACTTTTTGCAATAGATATAAAAATTTCAATTTTTAATTCAAAAGATTGAAGTAGGTTTCTTAAGTTTCCTTTCTTTATTTTATACCTTATAAGATTGAATTTACTCTTAAAATTTTAAAGCTTAATATTGTTTAAAACTATAATAAGAAAAATTTTAAATCCATTAAATAATCTTTTTGTTAAAATAGAACACTTTATATATTTAATATTTTCATTCCTTTATATTAATTAAAAGATTAAATATAAAATCATACATCACAAACTATTAATGCAGGTATTTCATCATCGTTAAAAGTTAGGATTACATAATTTGTTTCTTCCCTTAAGTATCTTAAAGATTATTTTATCTATTGGAATATATTTTTGATTTACTTTGTAAATTTAGTTAGAGATTATTATGTTATAAACGTGATTTTACCTTTAATAGAATTACTTTTGCTTAGGCCTGTTAAATAATAAATAGTTTACTATAAAATATAAATTTTACTTTTATTTTAGGTTTAAAATTAATTTTTGGTGTGCATCAATTCATCAATTCGCTTTAATAAAAATTTTGTATGAAGATTCTGATTTAAATGAGAAGCTTTATTTTATTTAAATCTATAAATGTTATGTCTCTTTCTTATCTTTCTCCTTCCCTTCTTCTATCTTTTTATCGATTCTCAAAATAATTTTGTTCTTCTTAAGTCTCTAATTATTTTTATGAACTTTTTCCAAGATTCGAGTAAAAAATATAAAGTGATGGTATTAAAGGAAAAATAGATTTGAATATATTAATTATATGTTTAATTGAATTCTTAAAGCAATTTCTATTTTTTAATATCTTAGATATTTTATCATGTTCTAATGAAGCAAAATTAATGTAATTATATCAGCATTCACTGTAAATAAACCACACATATCGATTTTTTTAGGTAAATTCTAATGTTTTCAATTTAAAATCCAAAACTAATTTTTATTTATTTTTTTAGTTTGCATAATAAATCAAATTTTAAAAATTAGAGCATTAAGATGAGAAATTGAGAGACATAAATAATTTTTTCATTTAAATAAATAAATATTTTGTTTGATGAATTTACTTATTAGTTTAATCCTAAAAGTAAACTATCTATATAAGATCTTATTCATATAATCACTTTGATTTTACTAATTTTTATTTAAAATAGACCGAATAAACATACTTCTTTATTCTTAGATGGTATTTTAGTCCTTTTAGTAAGAATACTTTCACTTAAAATTATTTGCATTAAAAATACCAAAATTGATATATTTTCTTATTTAAAAATGCAATTCCAGTGTTACTATTTTAGTAAAGATTTCAAGGTAATTAACTATTTGTTGATGATAACTTTATTGAAAGTATGTAAATATTTAAATTCAGTTGCATTATGATACTTTAAGACTTTATAAAAAAGGATAGTAATAATCATTTAAGTTATTTGAATTTGTGTTTTTAGAAGCCTCTAATAAATATTATCCACGTAAGTCTGGATCGATATACAAATTTTAAATTGCATTCCTCATTAAAAGATTTAGAAACTTAGTTGATTGAGGCTAAGTAGAAATATAAATACCAAATCACAAGAATAATTAAAAAATAAAGCGAAATTCCTTATTAAAGTAGCAACTATGCTGATAAAAATATTCAAGCAATCAAAATTATAAGAATTTCGAACTTAAAAAAGCTTGAAATATTTCATCCAGAATCATTATGTAATTTCACTTGTTGATATTAATTAAAACTAGATATCTAAGTCTATTCTATTTTATTCTTCTACTAGCTATTTTTAACCTTTTAATTTTATTTCCTTCATATACTATTAACTGCCATCTTCACTTCTCTTCTCTTAAATAAACAATAAAGACTAAGAAATACCTTTCAAAAACTTCTTATCCTAGAAAATTAAATCAAACTATGGTAAAATAAACTAGAACTTTTTTCTTATAGCAACATTCCTTAAAATTCCTTACTAAATCTTAAGTCTTTTATTGAAAATTACTTTAATTAAGAAAACAAAATTATTTCTATTCTCAAGAATGATGCTTGTATCATCATTCTTGTATTTCTTGCTAAAAGCTTATTTATTTTTCTTCTATTTCATTGAAAGATTCGCTGTATCTTCTTAAATTTGTATGAACTAAATATATGATGAACATGTCTGTTAAAATATGAAATATGGTTAATATACAAGTATATCTACTTAAAATGTATAAAATTACCATATTTGGAGATTTAAATTCAGGCTTAAAGTCAAAAATTATAAAATGTAGGCTAATATCTAGAATGGCTTAGCAAAGTATTAGATGTAGGAAGTTAGAAGCGATGGAGTAGTTGCTTAGATAACAACTTTTGAGGGAATCGAGATGGTAGTTTAAATTGACTAGAACTAGTAAGTGAGAGTTTTAGAAGTAAAAACAACGGGCGACGTAGTTGACTTTTTATCAAAAATAAGCGAGCAATTTAAATAGAAAAACCAAACTTAAGCTTAGAAATAATAAGTGGAGGAAGAGGATGAAGACTTTGGCGGTTTGTTTGGTTGAGAAAAATACTTTTAAACTTCTATAACTTTATATATCATTAAAGTATTTAGATTTTATTTTCAAAGTAATAAATATCAGATTATAAAGAAAAGTTTATTTGATTTCCTGTTAATTTAATATATCTAAATATAATATACTCAAAATACATGACTTTGCTTAACCAGTTCTTTATAAATTTTTGAAAATCTTAAATTATACAGATACTCAAAACACCTAATTATAATTCTAGCCAATATAAATAAAACTAATTATCTTGATTATGGCTATCATATCTATTTCCCATAACTCTTAAATATGAAACTGATTATTTATCCACTTACAAATCACTTATTCTACTACTAATTACATTTATGTTCTATTTTATAAGAAATTCTTTATAATTCCGAAATTTTTATTGTTTAAAGTAACTAAAAATAGTAACTATTTTCGTAGAATATTAATATTGTCTATTTTTTACTAATAAATTTAATATAAAAGATAGCGAAAAATAACTATTATTATAATACTAAAAGAAGGAAAGCATTTTTGATACTATAATTCAAACACTCTTAGAGTTTCTTCAGAATAAAAGAAATAGACTTAAACATATCTAAACTTAAAGCTTTCCTTTTGCAATCGAGTTGGCATTAATTTCTTTCTTTGAAGGTATTTGAATAAATATGAGTGCTAGCGTTATAAAATCTAGCTAAGTTCATTTTTAAACTGAATAACTATCTTCTCTTTCTCTTTTTAATGAAAAATAATTTTTTTTGTTATTAATTCCTGAAAATGCTTAAAGGTCTAGAGAATAGGAATTTTTTAAGTAGATAAAAAGTTATATAACTACTTGAACTCCAAGAAATGAAGTTCTTTGTGATCCAATAAATATGAATTAATTTGAATCAGCTGGAGCTTGTAAAAATATATAAAAGCTGAGTACCTCAATCATAGTTATCAATGTTCAAGTTAAATAACCAAATAAATGAAAAGCAAGGCCAATAAATTTAGATGACCAACTTGATATGAAAGAATTTTCATAAACTTAGTTCTTAATAATTGTTTAAATTAATAGAGGTAATTATGGTTTTATACTTTGAAAAATCACATGCTTATACTTTTAAAAACTTTACTTTTTAAAGTATTAACTTAACACTAAAGCTTAATTAATTATCTTATTTGATTTATAAATTTGAAGAATATAATTAAAATGCTAAGATTTGCTTTATCTATATTTTCTCATTCAGCTTTATAAAATAATAGAATACCTTTCATTTGTTTAATTATCATAACAGTTAAATTAACAAAATTCAGTAGTCAGAAATAATTTTATCCTACTGATACGAGTTAACTCTTTTTTTTAAACTAAAAATCTTTTAACCTAAATGAAATAGTCATATAAATATTTTTATTCTTGTAATTTTTCTTAATTATATAACTTTTAATTTAATATTTAATATTTAATATTTTATTGTTTTTTAAATTTTATCTTGATATTTTTCTATTGTTAGTTATCAGCTTTTAGATAAATTTTCATCATAATTAATTTTCTTAGCACTTATGTTCATCATTTATGATGACTAGGGTTTCTCATTCAGCAAAATTATTATTCTGTAAATTAAATTCTTTCTTAATTGAAGTTCCTCGCAAAAACGTTGAAATAAACTTAAACTCTCCTTAAACAATTTAACCTTCTTGTACTTCTTACATATCTTGTGTTCTCTCTTCTTATTACTGATTCTCTCCATTCTCTATTTTAACACTCTCTTCTACTATCTCATATTTCAATATTTCTTAGTACTTTCTTTATATTTCTTAAATACCTTAATCCCTCATTTATCATACCAGTCCTACTTCCTTTCTTTCTAGCTTTCTAAACTCTTCTTCCATCTCTTTTATTTTATTAAAGTACTCTAATATTAAAGTAAGATTATCTTCTCTTTCTATTTAGTTTCCTTTTAGCGTTTATATTTTTTCCATTACATTTTTTAGCTAAAGATTTAAATTATCTTGATAATAAGCTAGTTACTTAGTTAGCTCTTCTATTTTATATTGTTTAAGTTAGTCAAAAGTTCCTATAATAAGAAGTGTAGTTTCATTAATTTGCTCTATATACTTTTCAGTATTTCTCTATAAGTTTTATTTAGTTTCGTATATTCTTTCTTAGAACTCTGCAGCTGCTTAAAGTAGTTATTGGTATTTTTCTTTTGCTTAAGGAATTTCTTTCATAGTAAGTTCTTGTATTTCTTGTTGAATATCTACTATTTAGTGACCTTTATGTAGTTGGGTGTATTAAGCACATACTACACAAAGGTTTTCCTTGTCCTCTTTACAAAAAAGTATCTTTTTCATTTCGTGCATTTAGCAGAAATCTTAGTTTTGAAGGTTAGCAGGAAGAAAGGGAGTAACAAGAAGAGCGGGGTTTTTAGAAGTGATTTGTTGGCATAAAGGACAAGTAACGGAGTTATGAATTTGAAAAGATTAAAGAGCACAAGTAATGCAGATTATGTGCTAGCAAGCTAGAAGTTTAGGAGTATAATCTTCATTATTAAAATAATTGGAACATCTGATGCACTGCTTCAATGCTTGCATAATTTAATTAAAGCAAAATGATATATTAAATAAAAAGGAGCAAAGAGAAAAATATTAATTTCTCATGTTCAGTTAAAAAAATATTAATAGCGAAATAGCTATCTATTGCTACAATACAATTTAATAGTTTCTTTATTTATTTTTAAAGATATAAGATAAGCTTAACTATCTCTTAATCATATTTAGCATCAATATAGTTATAGATAGATTATCTTATTTTAAGCCCGATATAATTTCTTAACTAGTTTATTTAATTTCATAATAAACATAAAAGAAATCCTTATAATAAAGGTTTGAAAGGATATAAGAAGGTATCATTAGATGGAGAAGATATTTATTTCATTTAATCATAAAAAATTTTGGAAAATCTAGTTAAATAAAGCTTATAAGCTACATTTCAAATAGATTTGTTACTAATCTTAAAGTACTTTTAGTAATTTGTATCTAATACAGAAGTTAGAACCAATCTATTTGATTTTAAATGCAGTCATAGTTTTAAATAATTAACATGAACATTTGTTGAAGAATTTTATTATGACTTTAAATTTATTAGTAGGATAAATTCACTCAAATATCGAGCAAACAACTCTAAAATTAACTTTCTTTATGTTTAAAATGAAATTATGAGTTGAGTGTATTACTATTTTAAAGCAATGCAGTAATTTAACTTTAGCTTATTGTCTTTAATATGTGCGACTCCTTTCTTTGATTTTTATTTTAAATAGTGCTTCTTATTTATATAATGAAATATCTTTAAGCAGTGCTTTTTTAATTATTCAATAAGGAATATTTTTCTCGAGATTTGTACAATGAAAATCGAAGTGTATTGCAAGATTTAAAGCGTAAGATTCATTATGTTTATTCAACTTTATTATTTCAATATTTTTACAGCTAATTTCAGATCTAAAGCTTATATCTTAATAACTTTACCTATTCCTTCTGCTTTTTAAATTAATTTTTCCTTCTACTATAGTAATGAAAATCGCCTTTCTAAGAACATACTAAATATATCATTCAAATGAGATAGATAAATTTACCAAATGAAGGATTTATAATGAATTTGAGTAGCTAAGAATGACTAAATTTGAAATAGAGGATCTTGTGACATTTAAATAGGGCAATAGTTAATTAAATTAAATTAAATTAATTAACTAAATAATCTTTATTTTCGACTATAAAAGGAAAATTGATTCCATTTTTATAATATGGAACTAGGAAGGTCTGCTGTATGAAGAACTTTCTCTTTTATTTGTAATCTATTCGATGAATAGTCAGATAAAGAGATAAATCGAATGTATTGTTTACTCGCAATTTCAAACTCTTTTGAAATTGTTTCATTGACAATGTACATTATATAAACTTATCACATCCTTATATGCACCAAACTATTAAAAAAGTAATCTTTCTACTTGAAAGACTCTACCAAGCCCCAGTTGGTAGTCTCAATCTTTAACTCTTTGAAAGGAGATTACCTTTCAAGCATTTTCCTCCAAATATTGGAAGGAAAAGAAAGTTAAGTAAGTATATTTACATAAGCTTATTTTAATTAATAAATAGATATAATAAAGACATATAGAAACTAATTTCCTTACCTCAGTGATGGTAGTTAAATAAATATGATCGAAGATCTAATAAATAAAAATTGAAATCATACTCTTTACTCTTAGACCATCATACCATCTAAATACGTTGCTAATTGTTATTTCTTTTTTGATATGACAGTATCTTGCTTTTCTTAGATTTTTTGACATTTAGTTATCATTTTTTTTTCTTAATTTCATAAATAAACTCTTGGCAAAGCTTGCAGTAGAAGCGAATTTATAGGGACTTAGCAAAAAAGGAAAAATAGTGATTAGATGAAAATAAATGAAATTATATGATTTAACTAAAAGTAGGAGAACTAGTGAGTCTCAGAATATTTTAAGTCATAGGCTTCATAGAAATTATTTTATGCAGATAAGCAAATAAAATTGAAGATATTAAATAAAGCATTTCATATTTAGCTTTCTAAAAGTATATAGTAGCGTCATTAACTTCGAAAGATTAACGTTGAAAACATCTAGTGTCTTAATCAAGTTGCTTTTTAGAAATTAGTTAAGGAGAAAAAAGTAAATTATCCTTTATAAGTTAATTGTGAGTGAAATATATTAGCTATTAATTATATATTTATAAGTGCTATAAGCATCTTAATTGGATTTTTCAAAAGGGGGATTTAAAATAAGCTAAGAATTGTATGCAAAATACTAATTATTTATTTAGAAAAATAAAAAACTACAATTCAATTATAAGATATGATAGATATAATATACACTGCTTGAAAAATCTATATACCTATCTAAAATATGTGATTGGTGTTTATATGAACTAGGTTTTACACTCTTTCAAATCTATGTGAAGATATTAAATCAAATAAGTTGGCAAAATTTATAAATAGGTGGTGATATTCCTAATATAATTATTTATTTACTCATTTTATTAAAATCTTTGTCTTATATTTATAAAAAAATCATAAATCATGAGATCTTGCATGTATCTCAACTACTTTTTAAGATTTCTATGAGTAATTTAAAAATTTCAATATCCCTTGGATGTTTCTATTATAGAATTTATCTAGACGATTCATATTTTTTAAGATATCCTTACTTTTTTACAATGTTCTTGAATATTAGCTTATTTAAAGTTAATAAACTTGACTATCTTTTATTAAATTAGAACGATGTAATTTTAGAAAATGTTTAGATTGTTAAATCTCTTTAGATTTTATTTATTTTCTAATTTATTATTACTCCTTTTAAAATAGCTGTTTGATGGTTGATTAGTGATTCAATAATTTTAGGTAATTTAGCTGAAAAGAGTTATTTAAAAGATTTTTTTTATCTAAAATGCCTTCCATGATGTCCCATTCCGTGCTTTCCTCGATGCCAATGTTCAAATTAATTTGGATCATCTAATTATAAATTTATTAAAACTTACTCTGGTTTTCAAAATGAGGAGGCGGGCCATGAAATCCAGGACCTCTTTACCATCCTCCAAAATGTCGACCTCTATGTTTCCAGTGGCCTTATTCTTGAAATCCTCCTTTTTGTTTTCAGTCTTGCTATTAGACAAAAGCCATGTAGAATTAAGGATCTTTGGGTTAAAACCAACCTTCTCCGTTCGGTTATAGTGACAAAAAATACACAACATACGGCAAATTTATTTTGACTTGCAATTTTTATAACTATTGATATTTTTTTAGAGGAATTCACTCTTGATTGATTTCGATTGTCCTTTACTCTATTTTAAAAAATAGTTTATACTTAGAAGATAATAATTCACCTACTTCATTTGCCTTTCGTATATTCCTGCCAAGTCCGTATATTTCTAGGACTACTTGATTGTTTTACTCTATTATTTTAGATCCTTGGTCAATTGCTTAAATATGATCCGTATGCTTGAAAACTTAAACCTAGTTTTAATTTTTAAACTTAGGAACTTAGAATACTTTCTTGTATTTACTTGGATCTATACCTTATGCATATCCAGCTTACTATTCCTCATCTGAATACTCGGAGTCATTACTTTCAGATTAATTATTTTCAGAGGATGAGCTTACATATATTTGGTTGTAATTTGCCTGAAATTGTTCTACCTGATTTTTGTTTTGAATAGAAATAGCTGCTTAATAGATTTCATATACTTATCCGAGCTTTTCTTCATTAAAAGACAAAATTGGTACTTAAACTTATTAGATCTCCTCATATTACTTTAATAAGTTCTCTACTCCAGCTACCCATTCTTGCTCATTAACCTACCTGCCGAGCATATCAGCTTACCCCAAAAATTCTTTCATTTTTCTACTCTTTTACTCTTCTTCTTATTTAATATATTTACAGTATTTTTTGAAACGTTCTTTCTCATTATTCTCCACTTCTTTGCTCTTTTCTACTAATTTCTAAATTAAGTTTTAGTTGGTTTACTTTCATTTTTCAGTCTCTTTCTTAAATAAATTTTGAGCTTCCTTAATTTGGTTTTTTCATGCTTCTCTTCCATTTTAAATTTTCTAAATTTTGGTGATTAGGAGTAGGACATTTTACTTGTTTTCCTGATTTGGCTATTAATTATTCTTTTTTTCAAGCCTACTCACTAAGTTTTCAAAGGCGTAGTTTATTCTAATATCCTTTAAGCTCTTTTTTGTAATAGTTTAGCAAGTAGGACATTTCATATAATCGATTTTATAGCTACTTTAAATACAGATCTGACAAAAAGAATGACCACAGTCTAGTATCATAGGCCTTCTATCCTAGCAGTTGTAAATTTCTAAGCAAATAGCACATTCTGTAGGATCTTCCATTTTAATATTAGAATTTATTTACATTTTTCAAGTTAAAGTATAAGAAGATATTATCTTAGCTCAAAGGTTCTAGCAATAGAAGTTATTTACCTGAAATTATTAAATTTAGGAGCAAAACTAAAGTTTGAAATATAATGCGCTATTTCCTTTCTTCATCCTCAGAATTCCTTAATAGCAATTATATTAGATATATGCATATAAATAGACTAAATTAATAAAAGTAATTGTGACTATAGAAATTGAAACTAGGGAGCATTTTTATAATCCTAAGATTATAAAACTTAATATCTTAATTTTTTAGATAAAGAAAAGAGAATAAACTTAATTAGAAAGGAATGTGATATTTACAGAACTCGGTCTAATTACTATATTCAAGGTTTAAGCTTTTTCATTTATAGCCTTATTTATTGTATAAGTTTACATTTCATCAGTTTATAATTTGATATTTTGAGATATTAAACCAAAATTTAATTTTTGACTAATAAACTAGACTCTTAAGGAAATTATGGATTATCTATAATTATAAAGCTATTAAATAAAAACTAGATTTTATTAGTCATTTAGTATTAAAAAAAAGTTATTCAGCTTTAAGTTTTAAGTTTATCTGTTAAAAGATATATAGCTTGTATAGATAGGAAAATATTAAAATATTTTGCATATTTAGAAGAAAAATTTTAAAAGCCAAGTTAGGTTTTGTTATGAGTAAATCCTTAATTTTTCATCGCTTATCAACATTTCTAGGAGATAAAATCTTTATTGATTCTCTCAATCAAATTTAAGGCTGTAAGTTTTATTTATAATGTGATGATCAATTTAAATTATTTGGTTTGATGATCTTGTAGTCATAAGCAAAAAATGAGTATTATCTTTAGATTAATTTTGAAATTTATTATTAAAGGTTCTATATGAATTTAAACCCTAAGTCTCATTTTATATTTATTTGGGAACTTTCCTAAAATTTAATTCCAAAGTCTCTACTTTTTAGCGAGTGTAGTTTAGTATGCAAAACTAATAAAATAATCTAGCTTTGTTAATAATTAATTTCTAACTTATCTTACTAAGATATTTGCCAAGATAATAATTTAATATTAGCTTGAAATACTTATTATAAAAATTTAATAAAGAAACATCTCTAAAATTATTATTCATTTATTTCCTTCTGTATAGCAGGGCTATATTTACTTAAATTTGAACCTAAATTTGTCTTTGAAAAAGTATTTTATTAACATTTTTCGTTGTAAAACTTTCTTTTTAAATGAAATTAACTCTTATGATTTTTTTGCTTAATAGCTTATTCTTTTTTGTGCTAGCTTTAAATTTTTCTGGTCAAACAAATTTTATTTAACTAATTTGTTCTTTCTTTAACTTTCTTATTGACTAGTAAATATTTTTATTACAATAGACTTTAATTTATCGTAATTTTTTAATTAAATTATGCAAGCATTGAAGCAGTGCATCAGATGTTCCAATTATTTTAATAATGAAGATTATACTCCTAAACTTCTAGCTTGCTAGCACATAATCTGCATTACTTGTGCTCTTTAATCTTTTCAAATTCATAACTCCGTTACTTGTCCTTTATGCCAACAAATCACTTCTAAAAACCCCGCTCTTCTTGTTACTCCCTTTCTTCCTGCTAACCTTCAAAACTAAGATTTCTGCTAAATGCACGAAATGAAAAAGATACTTTTTTGTAAAGAGGACAAGGAAAACCTTTGTGTAGTATGTGCTTAATACACCCAACTACATAAAGGTCACTAAATAGTAGATATTCAACAAGAAATACAAGAACTTACTATGAAAGAAATTCCTTAAGCAAAAGAAAAATACCAATAACTACTTTAAGCAGCTGCAGAGTTCTAAGAAAGAATATACGAAACTAAATAAAACTTATAGAGAAATACTGAAAAGTATATAGAGCAAATTAATGAAACTACACTTCTTATTATAGGAACTTTTGACTAACTTAAACAATATAAAATAGAAGAGCTAACTAAGTAACTAGCTTATTATCAAGATAATTTAAATCTTTAGCTAAAAAATGTAATGGAAAAAATATAAACGCTAAAAGGAAACTAAATAGAAAGAGAAGATAATCTTACTTTAATATTAGAGTACTTTAATAAAATAAAAGAGATGGAAGAAGAGTTTAGAAAGCTAGAAAGAAAGGAAGTAGGACTGGTATGATAAATGAGGGATTAAGGTATTTAAGAAATATAAAGAAAGTACTAAGAAATATTGAAATATGAGATAGTAGAAGAGAGTGTTAAAATAGAGAATGGAGAGAATCAGTAATAAGAAGAGAGAACACAAGATATGTAAGAAGTACAAGAAGGTTAAATTGTTTAAGGAGAGTTTAAGTTTATTTCAACGTTTTTGCGAGGAACTTCAATTAAGAAAGAATTTAATTTACAGAATAAAAATTTTGCTGAATGAGAAACTCAAATTATGAACAATGATTCAATGTATACATAAATAGAGCAGATAAAAGATTAAGAGTTTATTATCTCAGGAGCTAATAGTAATAATTAAAGAAGATTCATAGTTTACAGTGATAAATTTATTAAAAAAATGAAAATGAAGACAGAAAGATATGTACATAGAACTGTATATGATTTTAATCAAAATATTTATATTATCTCTGGATGCAGTACGGCCAGATGCGAGATGTATAATTTCGAGATAAATAAATTTATAGAAATTCCAGATATACCAAAAATAACATGGTGATTCGGAGCTTTTAAAGCTGAAGATAACATTTTTGCTATAGGAGGGAATAATATTCTTTTAAAAGATATCTAAGTTTATAACGTTATGACTAATGATTGAATTTTACATGATGTAAAGCTTCCAGAAGGTTCTACTACTTCAGCAGCTTTCATAAATAACGCTTAAGTATCTACCATTTATTATAATCGCTAAAATAATAAGGATACTCTATTATTTGATTTCAAGTAAGTTATAAAGCATGGAGATTAATTTTAGACAAATCTTTATGTTTATACCTAACCGATAGTTATTTAGTAGAATGTCTTTTAGTATAATTCTGATTCCTAGCTATACACTTATGATATCTAGAAGACAGAATGGACTTATGTAGCTTAAACAACAAATTTTTATTTTTAACTCAAAATTATTATATTCTATCATTTCTTAAATTGATATCATCTTTCCTTTTTCTAAATATAAGAAAAGTTTTCAACTTTTATATTAAGGACAAAAATACCCAAAAATTAAAATTTGATAAATAAGCAAAAAGTTTGAAATATATAATCAAGCCTTTGATATAAATTCTTAAATATGCCATTTGCAATTTCAAATGTTTTCTTTTTTTATAAATAGTCATATCTAATAACTTAATATATATACCCCTTTATAATTTTATTGATTGAATATATTCAATGATTCTAATTTTAATTCTAAACAAAGCTAGCTCTTTTTAATAAATTTAGCTTTCTATAATCTAGTTTTTCATTCTGCTTTAGGTTTGAATATCTTTCATCTCAATTAAAAATAGTTAACTTTTATTAAGCTTATAGAATAAGTTATCTCTATATTTATCTATTAAAATTTAGACTTAAAAAGCAACCAGAAGAATTATTTTTTCGAAGGAAAGTGAAATAAAGTAAGTCTTCTATAAATAAATAAAATTTAGCTAAGTAGGATATAAATGTATTGCTTTATCATAGCCATTGGGATAGTATCAAACAAAGTTTCAAATATTCCAAGCTTTTCTTAAATATCCTAGATGCAAAAAGGTTGAACATGAGTCTATTATTTAATCTCTTTCACTATACTTAATAAATAATTTAAAGCCTTTGACAAAATATAGCTGAAGCATCATTTAAATATTCTTTTAACTAAAATTAGTTAAATAATTTCATATCTAAACCTAATAAATAAAGAAAATAAACTGAGTAATAAAAACTTTAATCAAGTTACTCAATAAAACATTCAACTTAAATTAATACTTTCAAGCTAGTTAAAATAAAGCAATGATTAATAAAGTTTCTATCTCATTTATAAATTTATCAAAAGTGTCCAAAAGTTTTAAATTATAAATAGATATATTAAAAATGATAAAATCCTTGAAGTATTTAAAACCTCCTAACAACAACTTAAATATTAAGCAAATAAATATACAAATCCTAGGGAATATCTATATAATATCTTTTTTTTTATTTTGTCCTGTACTTTAATTATTGTCTATTTTTCTTTCGGTTTAACTAAATAAAAAAAAATTGATTACTTTAAATAAACTTTTTAATAAACTATTTTAATATAAAGATTGGAATTTAGAGGATGATTATTAATTTTTTATTAGTTGATAAATTTTAAATTATTGGAATAGCAACATTTTATTTTGGTTTTTTTAAGCAAAAAAGCTTTCTCATTTCATTAATGAAATTCAAAAAGGAAAAATAAATTTATTATGATATAAGTATAAAATGAAATTTAGATTTTTTATAGTTATCAGTGCTTAAAATTTAACTTTGGTATGGAAAATAAAAATTATTAAAATGGATAAAATGATAAAGATAAAAAAGTGAAAATGTGTAAAACTCAAAAGAAAAATTAAAACTTTTGGTATTAATAGTGAATAAATCATAGTAACTAAATAAGCATTTTTAGCTTAGATTATCTATATTCATTTAAAATATATTACTCAATTGCCTTTAACTAAAGCATTAAAAAATCAATTTTTTTTTAATTTTTTATTGTTTCGAAAACTGGAGGCAAAAATATTTTTAAAGGATGTGAAATAAAATTTTTGGAATATAAGATATAAAATAGAAAATTTAAAATAAAAAATGATTTTTATTTTTAAGGAAATGAATTTATTTAAAGTCAAAAGGAACGGAAAACTGAAGAATCTTGGTTTATTCAATCTAATATGACTTATCTATATATTATATTATAAGTAAATATGAAAAAGCTTTCAATTGTTTTCTAAGTCTTATATCTATAAAAATCTGGTTTTACAACATCAAGAGTCTGTAATTTATTTATTTTAGTATTTTTCTAGAATATTTTTCTCAAACACAGTTTGAAAGTATTTAAAATCTAAAAATATATATCTTAAAATAAATAAAATTTAGGAATGTAAACTATTATCTTTTTCTTAAGTTATCTATTTAAAAATTTCTTATAACTAAACTGAAGATTTTTTAAAACTCTTTTTACTTTAAATGAAGACCAACACTGAATATGAAAATCATAATAATTCTTATTCAATAAATTAAAAATATTTGACTCTCGATTCTTTTATAAGGTTATTAGATATTAATTCTAACTAATTTTTACTTATAAAGCTTTTTTTATTTATAATGCTAATTTTTTTGTACTCTTACTTAGCAATTCCTTTAGTGATTTTCAACCAAAGTATTTGTTGGTACTTAAAACTTAGAATTTTCCTCTGATTTGGTTTTATTCTTTTCATCTCCATTTTATAGATAAACTTGAGACTTTATTTATTATAATATAATTTTGGTTATATGTATAAGGTATTATACCAATAATATCATCAGTAATAGCAAAAATATATTATACTTTTATTAGAGAATAAAACTAAAAAATAGTTCAGTAAGAATTACTGAGATGAAAATACCGAAGAAGATGATTACTGAACTAGTTATTTAATAACTCTTAACATAAACGATAAAAAGATAGTGCAACAAGCGAAAAAATCAAAGAAAGTTAGCCTGAATGTAAAAATAGTTATATTAGTAAACAGATATAGTAACATATCTTTAATTTAAAATAGTAATGAGAACTATGTAGATTTATTTCTTTTGTGAAGCTTAATATAAAACCTGTATAGATAAATTAGGATATAGATTTGGATAATTTTATATAATTAGTTTATATTAAACCAAACATTAAGATTTTGGTATGTAAGGAATAAAAGAAATTATCTGAAGAGTAAAATTAATAAAAAAGAAATTTGAATTAAGAAATGAAATTAGCTTATAGTAATTCTAACTTTTAAGCAATGAATAATAAAGATTATTATATTTAAATTATGTATAAATAAACCATATAAATGCAATAATCACATAAAAACAATGCAATTCATTAGAATTTTAATAAATAAATATGATTATAGAGTGTGCACCACCTCTTTGGCGCACAGCTCTTTCAATATTAATATTATTACTAAAAAAACGTTCCCATACTTCTTGTTGTCATTCTAATCATCCAATGGGTTACATCAGCCTCTCCAAATGGGAATTTATTTATTGAAGATAATTCTTGAATCTTGAGCCAAATGCTCCAGTTTTTTTGAATGAATTCCAAATAAGAATTAGTTTATTAGTAACCCGTAAATCAAACATTCATACTGCTAGCAAGAATCCTCGGGTAAATTAGGCTTGTCTCTTCCAAGTTTTTTTACCCTTCCTGGCGGCATCTAGTGAGAGAATACTTGCAATGCAGTATACACTGTACCAAATTACCTACTGACAGTGGTCGACATCTATATTTAATATACTATAAACTATATAACAAAGGAACTAACTACACATGATAAAAATCATAAATTTATAAAATTAATTTTAACTTTCCAAGTATTAAATTCAAAGGAGATGTCTATTAAATAACTGAAAGGAACTTTCAATTAACAAATAGAAATATATACTTACTTCAAGATTTACAATCAAGAAATTCTTTTTAATTAGTTTATTTATCTAAAATTATAAGATACTATAACTTACTACATTTCAGTCTATAAAAGAATTCTCAATTAATAAATTAAATTATTATAGATTATTTAAAAGAACTCTTAGAAAAGGAACAATAGTATAGCTTATTTATTCTTTTAATTATATTAAAAATACAAAAAGCTTTATCCTTAGTATTATGAAATTTAAGCTTTAATTCAAATGAAAAAAGAGTTGCTTCTTAACTCTCACTTCTCATTAGCTTCTTTTAAAGAATAAAACTACACCAACTCTTGATCTAATCTGGCTTCCATGTTTTAAAGTGATTTATGGTGTTTAATAGAAAGTACTTTAATTATATTTTTATTTGGTAGAGGAGACTAATTTATCATCTATCTTGCTTAGATATGAGATCTCAGTTAATTTTCGTTATAAATTAAGAGAAATTTCCTTCTTTAACATTTTAAATAATCATTTCTAAACTCTATAAAACTACTTATATCGAGGGTCTTTGGCTTGGAAGGAATTTAAAGCAACTTTCAAATAATTTTCTTAAATTTCCTTTGATAGCATAAATTACTAGAGTTTATTGACGTTGCTTCAATCTATAAATCAAATTATGATAACTGGTTTAAAATTATAGGAGAAAAAATCGGAATAGTCGCTAAGGCTTTCTAAGAATTAAGCTAGAAAAGCTAGAAAATAAGTAACCAAGATACTCAGACAAGAAGAGAAACAAAATGAGTCTAGTTCATCTTCCTAAGGTAAAGTGATGGTGGAACCTTCAAAACAGGAAGAAAAGTAAACAAAATCTGTACTATTAACAATTGAATAATTTTAGAAACTAAACTAAAAAAAACGGATTTCGATGAAATAATATTTAACCAAGGAGAAAGAATTTGTGAATTTATGAACACAATTGAAGATCTAAATAATGAAATAATAATATTAAAAAATTAGTTAATATAAAACAAATTAGTGACTGAATAAGAACTGTATCTTTAATCTTAATAAAGCTTTAAGACAACAAATAGAATGTCGAAGATTAATAACCTATTATTTAACAAAATTATATGAACAATGATGAAGATAAAAATTCAGAAATTATCAAAATGAATTGGAATCATAGAAAGAAAAGTTCTGCTAAAGACTAAAGAAAAAAAAAAGTTAAAAAATGTTTCTATTGTAAGTCAAAGTATTATTTATTTAATTCTTGCAAGAATTGATGAAGACTAAAAACAAGAGAAGAAAATAGAAGATGAAAAGAAATCAATTGACTCTATATCAACTAGTAAGGAATTTATAAAAGAAGAATTTTTAAAAACATAGATTTAAACAAGTAGTGGTTACCATCCACAAAAATAAAATGGTCGTGGTATCCATCCATGAAACCAAAATGGTAACATAAACCTGGTTGAGAGTTCAGGGGAAGGCAAAACATTTTACATTTAGTTTATATATATAACTGGCTTAAACATTTGACCAAAGTTTTTCCTGAGAAATAATTTCGTTTAATATGAAACCAAAGGTCCAGATATCTACCGACAAACTTTTTGAAGCTTTAGAAAATATTTCATGAGGAGCATAAATTTATGTAAAGCCATTCGATTAATCTAAAGTAATAGAATTTATATTCTTTTATAAAATGTCAGAAAATCCAAAATCAGCAATTTTTACTTAGAATTGTTGATTCATCAAAATATTTTCATGTTTTAAATCTCTATGGAACATTTTGTTTTGATGTTCATGAAACTATTATATTCCTTGGGCAATTTGCAGTGCTATATTTAGTTTTTACTCAAAAGAAATGTTTTCTATTTACTTAGTTTTGTATATGAAATCCTTTAATGAAAATTCCATTAAATCAGTAATCAAACAAAGTAAATTATCACAACTGATTCCAATTAGTTGCAGTAACTATTCTGATTTTAATTTTTTAATCACTTTAATTTCTCTAAGTTATGACCATTATTAAATTATCCTAAGTATCATCCCTACTAAATCATATTACACCAAACAAACTTTCTTCTAGACTTATAATAAAATAACCTAAATCACTTACATTTCGTGCTAAAGGCAAGTTATATTGTTTTTCTTAACTATCATAATTGCTTATAAGTGCTTTTATTTCTAATGTTTAATCTTGATTTACTTAGATTCATGTAAATATAGTATTTTATCCATTTCCTAAAACTTAAATTTATTAATCTTTTATATTTTTATTTCTTTCACTAAATATTAGTTAAACCTTATCTTCTTTATCTATTAAAACTCAATTAAGAATAACTTCTTCACTATCTTTTTCTTACTTTTAGTAAAGTAAAAAGCTTCCTTTTCCTTCTTATCATTACAAAGAAGCTCTCATAGTTGACTAAGAACAGTTTATCACTTATTCGTTAGATAGTTTTTATCCTTTAAGATTAAAAGATTAGGTGTAAAGCATCCATTCCTTGGAAGAGAAGTTAAGGGTTTCTCAAGCAATAACAAAAGAATCATTAAGGAAGCGACTTGCAGTAATAGTGGATATAAGTTAAAAAGTTTTAAAGGTAACTTTATCTCCGATTATATTACCTTCGTTGTCAAATAGTTGCAAGTTCATAATAAGCTCATGATTAAGGGAGGTAATTCATAGAATAGAGAAGTAGTTATCGTAACTAATAGCGAAATATTAGTAAATCGCAGTACTTTTATTACTGGCTACTTTAAATTATTTAATATCCAGGGATTGTTAGTCTTGTTAATCTTAAATAGTATAGTAAATAGTTTAATTATCATTACTAGCAAATACTGCAAACCTTCTTTTATCTAATTTAATAATACTAGAACTTGTAACTCAATTTGATATGCTCTTAAATTGTTGAATCTCAGAAACTTTACCAAATCCTACTCCTTTACCCAGTTTCTTAAAGTTGCCATACTCTCCTTTTAAGCTTTACAAAAATAGATTGTAACTAACTTATTAGTTTCAATACTAAGTTTAGCTGCAGATTGCAAAGCTGAGGAACTACAGAAGAAAGAAAGTTGAATGCATTAATGTTGAGATTATAAAAATAATGATATAAACCCTTTTAAATTAAATTACTTAGATCTATTATTTAATTGTTTTACAATGTAAATCTATTTATTTTACCTTATTAACAAATAACTTAAATTTTAGCTTTATAAGAATAATAAAGAAAAGTTAAGAGATCTAATTATCTTAACTATAACAAATCATTAAATTTCTATCTGCACTTCATATTTGGAGTGTTTTCAGATTTAAGTTATAGGAATAAATTAAAACTAAAGTCAAAAGATAAAGACATATAGTTCAAAGAAATCAGAAAGAGCAGAATAAATAAAAAATTTATGTTATAAATTAATTTTCCCATCTAACATAATTTATGCTGTATTATAATACTTTTATATCATAAATCTCCTTCATATACTAAGCTAGTTATTTATATAACTAAACTTGGTAATTCATTGTAAAAAAATGAAATTAAAATTAAGTAGATAAGTGTTGATAATACTTTAAAAACTTTATATCCTAGTAACTGTTATTTTTTATTTATGTTGTATAGTAAAAATTATTTTATGTTAGAATGCAGTTTTCCTAATTATGTTATAAAAGTGAACAAATTATGTTATATTTAGTGCTTTATATTGGTGTTATATTATGAAGCTTTATTTTATCTTTCATTATTTGTAATTTTATTAATTAAACTTGCTTATATCTTTAAAGTGTCTTTCTCACTAGATATTCTTTTGAGTTGACTGCTTTTAAACAACCTATAACTGTTTAATAAGGTTACAATACTTATATAATTTTAAAAGGACTTTTTTACTCTTCTGTTTATAGTTCTTCGCTTAATAGACATCACTAAAATTCTTTAGTTCTTAGTATATTGTAAATAACTATTATAGCATAGATAGATTATCTAAATAATTTTATTTTTAAAAAGCTAAACAAGTTAAATATCTCTAAATTTGCTTATATTTAGATTTTCTGGATTTTTAAATCTCAGGTGCTTTTAATTTTACGAAATCTTTTGAAATTTGATTATCACTTATTTAATTAAAATTTGATTTCTAATTTTCATAATCTAGACACTTTATCTATTTAGTAACTGCATAATCTTGATTAAGCTTTCTCTAGATTTATAAAAAATGGACTTTGATTTAATAAGCTCTTAGATTATAGTAATAAATCCTAAAATTGAATACTGAATAAATTGGAAAATAATGTAATTAGATATCTCTAACTCTCTTTTTTATACTTGCAGAATATTTATTAGCAGGATTAAACTTTAAAGATCTTCCTATTTATCTCTATTTCTTCTTATATGTTTTATATATATTCAAAATTATAAAGCTAAATTAGTACCTAGTTATATCATAGATTATAGTAACTTTATAACATAACAATTGTAATTATAACCATTCTGTATTATAATAGCTACTTTATAATTGGGTAAACGTTTTAGTTTAATTGTTTTATATTGGAAAAATTAGCTATTATTTTTACAACTAAAGTAAGCTTAATTTAGATATAATGATAAAGCAGATTTGCAAAACATTGATTTCCTTCTTTTATTCTTAAAATTAGTATCTATCTTATGATCAATCATTTTAATAGCTGTCTATATCATTTAAAATAGCTTTGAGAATATTATAATACTGTAAACTGTTATCTTCTATGCTAGATATATTAATTATAGATTCCCTTTGAGGATATTGCTATCCAATTCTCATTGCCTTTTCTATAAAGATCTTATTAGATAGGCAAATATCACTTATTCTTCTTGTAGTCTACTCATATTAAATGTTTAGCAATGTAAAAGCTAAAGAATGGCTTCTAATAGATTTGATAAAGCATTTTACTTAAGTAAACTAAAAGCTTTAAATACCTTATAACTTAATTTTTTATAATATCATCATAAATGCGAAGAATTTTCTTCCTTCTGCTTTTACTCTGCTAAATAATAGGATCTATAACTCAGTTTATTGACTCTGAAATAAGTAAAGATAGATATGCATAAAAATAAGAAGATCAAAAGAACACTTTTCTGGAAAGAAAAAATAAAAAATACTAAGTTAGTGTTTCTTAAGAGCTGTAGTTGATCAACATTTCTAAAGCACTTATGTTTCCAATTATTACCTAGATAGACCAGTAAAAATTAATAATAGTGTGAAATATTAAAAAGATACTATTCTTTATTAAATACGCCATAAGTCAGGATTACCTTTTTCAGATATCAAGCAGTACAAACCTAAAGCTTACCAAAATTATGAGATTTACTAATATTTCGCTATTAGTTACGATAACTACTTCTCTATTCTATGAATTACCTCCCTTAATGATAAGCTTATTATGAACTTGCAACTATTTGACAACGAAGGTAATATAATCGGAGATAAAGTTACCTTTAAAACTTTTTAACTTAAATCCAATATTACTGCAAGTCGCTTCCTTAATGATTCTTTTGTTATTGCTTGAGAAACCTTTAACTTCTCTTCCAAGGAATGGATGCTTTACACCTAATCTTTTAATCTTAAAGGATAAAAACTATCTAACGAATAAGTGATAAACTGTTCTTAGTCAACTATGAGAGCTTCTTTGTAATGATAAGAAGGAAAAGGAAGCTTTTTACTTTACTAAAAGTAAGAAAAAGATAGTGAAGAAGTTATTCTTAATTGAGTTTTAATAGATAAAGAAGATAAGGTTTAACTAATATTTAGTGAAAGAAATAAAAATATAAAAGATTAATAAATTTAAGTTTTAGGAAATGGATAAAATACTATATTTACATGAATCTAAGTAAATCAAGATTAAACATTAGAAATAAAAGCACTTATAAGCAATTATGATAGTTAAGAAAAACAATATAACTTGCCTTTAGCACGAAATGTAAGTGATTTAGGTTATTTTATTATAAGTCTAGAAGAAAGCTTGTTTGGTGTAATATGATTTAGTAGGGATGGAAGAGAATTATCAATGAAGATAATGGATAAAGAAGGAGTTATAGAAGTAGAAGAGACAAGAATAAAAGAGATAATTATAGAACAATGAGTAATAGAGAAGCTATAAATATTAAAGATGAGCAAGGAAAGTTTAGTGTTATTGATAGAATAATGGGATAATACTTAGGATAATTTAATAATGGCCATAAACATATCCATAAACATTAAGCTAGATAAGATTCACTTTAAATAGCATAATAAAAAATTAGTGATTTAATTATTATGTGCTGTTCTTTGTATAGTAGCCCTTGTTATAGTTATTTTTTTTGTTTTATGTCGATTACGCAGAGCAAGAAATTAAAATACGAACATAAATCATAGGGACATAATTCAAAGTTTGAAAAGTAATGGAGTATGAGAATTGAAATATTCATAAATAAAGGGTAATCTTAAAAAAGAGAATTTAATAGGAAAAGGTAGCTTTGCTAGTGTATACAAAGGCTAAATAAGAGGTTAAAATATAGCAATAAAAGTTTTTTCTTAGTAAAGTTAGCAAGGAGTATAATAAAATTTCGAAGCATGACTCAGAGAAATCTAAGTAATTAAGAAAATAAGATCGAGTCAGTTACTACAACTGATTGGAATAAGTTTCGATAAAAAGCTTTGCCTGATCACTGATCTAATGGATTTTTCGTTATTTAATCTTTTATATGAATAAGAGGATATTTTTTACCTCTCTTTAGAAGATAAGTTAGAAATAGCTTTATAAATAGTAAAAGGGATATAATATCTGCATACTCATAATAACTAAATATGCCATAGAGACTTAAAGCCCGAGAACATTTTATTGGACAAGCATTATAATGTGAAGATCTCTGATTTTGGAATATCTGATATTTTATAAAAGAATATCGAATCTCTAAACTTTGAATCATATAAAAAATCAACACCTCATTATTCTCCTTACGAAGTTATAAGCTAAGATAATGGTCTACCAGTTGATATTTGGGCTTTCGGCTGTATACTTAATGAAATTATTTCAATTGAACGACCTTGGCCTTCTGAGTATAATCAGTAAAAAATTTTTTCAAAGTTAGAAAAAAAAAAAAGTCCAAGAATGATCGATGCAATAAAAGGAAATTTGAGAGAATTGATTAAGTCTTGCTTTAAATTTAATCCCTCGGAAAGACCTAAAATAGTAGAAGTCCAACAAAAACTAGAGTAAATTATTAAAGATGTATAAGAAGGAAATTAAGACTCATTTATAGACGAAAATCTTCTGATTAAATGATAAACGTAAAAATATAAAGAACTATATGGTTTAGAAGTTAATTAAGACTCTAATAAATATTTCGCTAATGAAAAGAGTCCTAAAATATCTTTGCTAAATAAAATGAAGGTCATCAAAAATGAATCTAAAATGCCAAGTCTTTTAAGGATTAATTGCATGGATGGAATAAGTGAGGAGTAAAGCTGAGAAAAATACATTAAACAATCTTTTTATTAACCTTAAGATTTTAAAATCCTAACATTCTTTTAAGAGCATTCCTTATATAAAAAATTAACTCTTAAAAGACTAAATTTTTCAAATAAATTAATAGTGCATTGCTTTAGAAAATAGTTTAGCTAAAAGAACATCTAGCTATTAGCCTATTTAATTTCCTTTAATAAGCTCTTTTAAACTTATTTAAAATTAAATACATTTTTATATCTATCTGCTTTTAATAATAGAGACATTTATAAGGGGATTTAAAACCAAGATGACTGAGTTTGGTTTTTAGAAGCAATATTAGTCATATAAAAAAATCCTTAACTGATGATGTCTTGATAGATTATCAAATAGACAAATAAAACTCTAAATTTCTCTAATAGATCTATTATAATTTAGTCTCACTTAATCAATATTTTCTGCTCATCTGAAAAATTAATTTATACATAGATATAATCTTTTAAGCATGCTCGTTATTTAAATATTGCCAGTGTGCAATTCTTAATTAAGCACTGCCCAATTTAAATTTTATTTATATCTTCGTATAAATTTCATTAGATGCAAATAAAGAGAAAAGGGAATGAATTATTTTAACAAACTAGAGAGGTAGAGCAAAGCTTAATTAATATGGCTATTTAATCTAAAGCTACTTATTTATTTATTTAACTCTGAAATAAAAACACTTTAACTTTAATTGTTTTCTAAACCTTAACATTATAAAATCTAGCTTTGATAAACAAGGGAATTAATTTTTTAATTTTAGGTACCTTAGTAAATATTGTGATTACATTATGCAAAAGCTAGACTTAAAATTACAATACTTTATATCTGAAAGAAAATCAAATTTTAATTATCTTTTTGCTAAAAAATCATTCTTTCAATCTATATCATTTTTGCTTATAAGCTTTATAGATCCAAGTATTCATAACTATTATTTGATTACTTAATCTAAGAAAAAACATTTTCAACGAAATGATTCTTAATTTAATATCACTGAAAAAGTATTCTTCTCATTAGGTTTTTCCAAGATTTTTGATTATTTATGCGAAATCATTTATTCTATTAGCAATCTTTTGATTTATAATGCTTATTGTTTTGTATTTTATATTTGCGAATCTTTTAAAAGAGATTCCACTGAAATATTTATCAGCTCCAGAGGTTATAAAATTTCCCTAATTTCCTGTAGTATTATTATTAGTCTCCTTGCTTTTCTTTAAAACAAAAGATTATGCTAATAGTTAATTAACACTTATATTTAAACTAGGAATAATAAATAGTATCATACTACTATATTAAATAGATTTATATCTTTGGTAAAATGTAATAACTAAAAAGGAAATTTAAGGAGTTCGTTTATATGAAAATATTAGTAGAAGATGACAAAGCATCTGTTAATTAGTAACTATTTAGAAATAAAGAAACAAGAGAGAAACTCCTACTTCCTATTAAGTTTAATAGCTACATAATATGAAATTATTTCTCCTGAGAAAATACATAATCATTGAAATTTCATTCTTCAGAGCTTAAATCTATTTTTTTCTTTCTTTTTCATTCTATAAAAAGATAAAAGTTAAAGCCTTTTGCTTAAGCTTAAATATTATTAATTTCCATAGCATTAGAATATTTATCTTTAATTTGAGGCATAGGAAATTATAGCCTTTATAAATCATGCTCTATAATAAAAAATTTGATTGATCTAGAGTAGTAAATTCATATAATCTGACTATAGTTAAATAAGTATATCTATAAAGATTATAAAAATCTAACTTTTCAGCTTAAGCATTAGTATATTATGCTTGCATTCAATAATATTTTATTTACCTTGTCCTTCTTTAATTAAATTTACCACATTTCATTAACGAATTTCTTAAAATAGTATGATGTTTTCATCTAGTTAAATATAAAGCTATAATATCTCTCAAAGTTTTAAAATATTTTAATGAGAATAATTGATTCTATCCCCATAAATAGACTTTGTAGTAGTTCATTATTCATATAATTTATACTTTCTTGTAAAGCTTTACTAGTACTAAATATAAAATTTAATCTCTAAATCTTATGAACGTCTTTCTTAATTTAGATTCAATATCACTTCAGGTATATTTCTTCTTCTGTTTGCTCAAGTTTTGCTTTAATTTTTGTTAAATTTTCATAACCTACTTATTTTACTTATTTCAGGTATATTAGTTCTTCCTTTCTTAAGTAAAAGGAAATATTAGCTTTTGTAACTTTGCTTCCTTATTTTAAATATCTCTTAGTAGAATGCTTCATTTTTTTCTTTTTAATCTTAAAAGGAAAAATTAATAATTCCCTTTAAAACTAAAGTTAATGAGGCTATCTATTTAAAGCTTTGGAAAGAAGATTGAAGATAGGTTTAGAATAAAGATCTTAATGATGACAGCAGCACTAACTTAATACACAATGCTATAATTAAAAGTATTAACAGATACGCTAAGCATCAAAGGCTTATGATTTAGCATTATTCAATGATAAGGATATTTTTAAAGAGGGATAATTTAGGAATATTATTATAGCAACACTATTGCTACAAGCTTAATAGTTATTTATAGACTTAAATAAAACATTCTAGTCTAATAACATGAGAAGCAAAGACTAATGACAAATATAGATTAGAAAAATCTTGAAAATAGTAATTGTTTAGCTTAAGAAATAAGTAGTACAACAAATGTTTGAATTATGCTCTTAAGAATTTCTTAAGTAAATAAGTAATGGAAAATTAAAAAAAATTCTGAATCTTTCTCTATAAAATTAGGAGCAGACGAATTAAAAAATTAAAAGAAAGAGAAAATTGAAAAGTGTATTTGGAATTAAAGCACTAAATAAAGGAAAAAATAGTTTAACTAAATCTATTAAAGGAAATATTTTTTATTTATTATCTGCTCCATAAAATCTATCAATAAGTGATTGGATAAAGAATAAATAGATAATTTTTATTATATTGATAAAAAGTAAAAAGAAAGAAAAAAAAAAGATTATCTTTTAAATGAAAAAATTGATAATTAAAAATTATTTAAGAGAGTTAAGTATGAATGCTAGGTCAGATTTTCTCATTTTTTTAATAAGTTAGTTAATAAATTAAAATATGAGTATTAAATGTTAGTTCTAAAGATTGATAAAATTATCTTAAAAATAATAGTTCGTAACCTGTTGAAGGTAAACACTTGAATTGGAAAATAATGATATCTTCCTATTTTTTATAAGCTAATTTTTTAATAAATTCTGGTTTTAATGCTGGTATTATTTCCTATATTGGATAAGTTTTATTTCCTTGAACTCTCTAGTTATTTCTTCTATTAATAGAAATAATTTTATCATGTGAAAAATTTAATCTATGCATGTGTTATTGTAATAATATTATGTATATATGTATTATTTAGATAAACTATAAATCTTTTGCTGTATAATTAAAGTCTATTTCACTAGTTAGATATAAATTAGGAAATGTTTGGTTTTTTTCTATCGATGGGTTTGGAGATTTCCTAACTAGATCTAACTAAACTAGCATTTATAGTTAAGAAATAAAACCTCTATGAGGATTTGATGATATTGAAGTTATTTTATTTACATATGGACAATTTTGGTCTTATTACAAAGAATTATTTTTATGAAATTATTAATTTGAAAACTTTCTATAGAATATATAAAACTTAATTATCTGATAGCAGAAGGTTTGTAGTAGACCCGAATTATAAATGAGCTTTCAATTAATTAAATATTAATCTACGATGATTGTTCTTTCCAACTAATAAATTGGATTCTAAAATATGATTTGCTGAGAGACCTTGAAATTTTGTGAAGCTTTGCTATTCAAGAATTATTTTTTAAGAAGTATTTAAAAGAAAATTCCATACTCTAGCAGCTTTTAGTGAGACTGACTTAAAGATATATAGTTTTGTAAAATTTTAGACATAAATTAAAATTCAGAAATTTTTCATCGCAACTCTTCTTTCTTATTAATATTATGCTTCTATAAGAATACGTGTATAAATATGAAGCTTCCTATCACATAGAAGATAGTTCAGAAAGCTCCAATTCATAAGTTTGACCATTTACCAAAATCGTAGTGAAAATCTGCCAGTGGAGTACATGGATTATAGTCTCTGTAACAGTCTAAAGTAATATCTTCAAATTCATTCTAAAAGATTAGATAAATTTACTTATAATAGTGCTCCTAAGAGATACTAAAAGAATGATAAAAATCTCATTCAATAAAACATCTTTGGAACTGTCTCATTGTTCAATACACTACCGGATAACCTAAGAGTTGTAATACCTATCAGTTAAATGCATTAAGTAGCTGTAGTTGGTTAATCAGTAACAGTACTTATCATTAAACTAATTGCAATTCCTATCATTCCACACATAAATAAGCACATTACTATCTTTATTTTAACTTACTGAAAATTATATATCTACTAGGATCTGTTTCATTTAAGCCTGTCACATGATAAAATAAACTTGAGTACAGGAATAAAGCTATTAAGTTCAACGGAACCTCTACTGAATACTTTGATAAAAAGAAACTTCAACTTGAGTACATTCCAGCTTCTCTTATCACGTTAGCTTTCTCCTAGAAAAAGACATAGTTCACCAAGAATGCTGCTGACGCATACCCTACTATCATAGACATCATGCACATTGCACCATTTCTATCATATAAACTTTCAGTTTGAGATGAAAATCTTGCATATGCATAAGTGAATCCTAGAGCAGGAAATATAGATCTGGCTATAAGACCTAAAAATGTAGCTTGATCTCTAAGAGTATTTTTAGTATTTCTTTCTATCAGAACTTTAGTTTATGATTCTCTTTTTCCAACTCTATTTTCATACATTTTGAACCAAGCTTGCTAGCTTAAATCAGGTAACCCTGGCTCAAGAGTAAGATCTTCTTACTCTTGCTTATCTTTAAAGGCTTTTTCAAGTTGATATATTTTTTCGATATAATCTTCTTTATGCTCTTCGTGTGACTTATCTGAATCTAATGCTTCCACTGAAATAAGAGTTAAAAAGTATTCCGCAGCATCGATATGTTCAGGTATAAAATAACCAAGACTATTAAAGTAATTTTCGCATTATTAAGCTTGCCCTCGATAAATACATCTTCCATCAGCAATCAGCATTAACTATTAAAATTAAGAGAAAGTTTCATAATCAGGCTAATGAATGTTAGCAATTACTATTTTTCCTTCGTCTTCTGCGAATTCTTTACATATTTTCACGACATTTAAGGCAGCTGTTGAATCTAAACCAGTTGTGGGTTCGTCTAAAAATAAAATAATAGGATCTTTTACTACCTCTAATGCTACACTCGTTCTTTTCCTTTCTCCTCCAGATAAACCTCTTATTTCATCGCTTCCAGCCCAAGTTTACGCACAGCCTTCAAGTCCAAACCTCTTAATGATTTTTTTTATTCACTAATCTAATTCTTCTGGTGATTTGCTTAGAGTTAGTCGAGCTCTATAATGTAGGATTTCGTAGGTAGAAAGGTTTGGTATTAGTACATCTAGTTATTAGCAGTAAGAGATCATATGGCGGTAAGGTAAAACACTTAGTTCTTTACCATTACATGTAACTGATCCTCTTACTTCCATAGATTTGTAATTTATACGATTTGACAGGCAATTCATGAAAGTAGTTTTTCCACTTCCAGTTGGACCCATAATAGTTAAAAACTGGCCAGATTTGATTGTACCACTAAAACCCTTCAAAATAGGCTTCGTTTTTCCATCAGGAAGCTTAGCATCTACTTATAAATCATTTCAAGTAATTTAAGCTCTAGCTAAGCTAGGAGTTTTAGCCAGATACGAATGCTAGCTTGAAGATTCTTACTTTACCGACTACGAAGGATATCCTTCAGATTTGACATCTTAGCCTTTACCTTTTGGAAGCAACTTTTCTTCTTCTTCCTAGGACATCTTTATTAGATTGATGATAAAAAATTAATTAATATACATAAGAAAAACCTTTAAACCTTTAATTTATTTACTTATCATTCAATTATTCAAAGTTTCGTTTAAAAAGCATAATATCCACTTTACTCTTAGTTATATAATAGACATGTAAATAAAGTTAAACTTACTAGCTACACTGAATACAAATAAAGGAAGAATTAGGAATAACTAATCATAAAGGAAGAAAAAATAAACCTAGAAGCATTATTCAAAATGTCATCACAATGGCTCTCCAAAATAAAATGGGTAACGGAATCTATTTTAAATATAAGTTAGGGAGCAAACAATTATTAAGGGAGAGAAAATATGAATGATTGCTTTTAATATAGAAAGAGCTAATAAGAGTAATATAATTATAAGTTTATAGATCTTTAGTTAAAAGGTAATTTAAATAGGATTTAAACCTTTCAGTAAATAATAGCCAAATTCAAATATCCTCATACCTTTCTAAGTAATAACACTAAGTTCTATTAGTTGAAAAATTAAGCTAGTTGAAGGTAAGTAGATTAACGTAAAATTGTGCATTTTTAAAATTATATAGGAAAGTAATTTAGTAAAGAAAGCTAGGAAGGTTAAAATAAGGTAATAAGAATAGATATTTTCTTTGATTTATTTATATTAAATCTTAGAAGCAAAAATTTTAAATGTTTTAAGTAAATAAGAAATGCTCAAATGGAAGTTATTTTATTATTAAGAGAAAGTAGAGAGACAATTCTTAAATTTCTATCGTTTAAAATTTAGATATATAAAAGAAATATACTCAACGGTATTTTGATGAATTGTTAAGTCAATTCTTTGTTTCTAAAGGATTTTAATTATAAACAATTAAAGAAAATTCTGATATTTAGAAAAAAATGTTGTTTGATTTAAAGGAATTATAGTAAAATTTTATCGTAATAAAAGACAAAATCTTTACTCTAGCCTAAAATTCAGGAATTATTAGTTTAGATATAAATAATGAATTAAAATTGCTAACACTTCTGAATGACTAACGAAGCGAAAGCGTTAAGTTAGAAAATTAATTGAAAGGATTAACTGGAAACTACTATAAATCATCCTAGTTTCATTTTTTGAAAGCTTAATACTATAAATCTTCAATTTCGCTATTTAGAAACTTTAGATAATTAATATCTAAGCGAAATGTGCTTATTAGTTTAAATACGATAGTGACTGATAAAAGTTCATTTATCTTAAAGAAAGTTAAACTATTTGAAGATTGAAAATAACTCCTCATTTATAACTTAAATAATTAGATCTCACTAAAGAAGTCAATTTTCGATAAACTGAAGAGTATTTTAAGACTTTAATCTTTATAAATTTCTTCGTTTTGAGATCATGCCAACTTCCGCTAAGATATTAAATTTATAATACCTAAAACTTATTATAGAGAGGTTCTAGCTAAATAATACTTAATATTTAAAACCATTTTAATTCATCTAGCCAAACCCTAAAGTTATTTTTTAGTTTATAACGAAAGTTTGGAATTTATTAAAATTCAATAACCATAAGTTTAATAAGTGCTATCAATAGCTTAGCATACAAGTTTTATATGATTTTTAAGAGTAGAATAACTTATTTTATAGCTACTAAAAGCAATTTTTATTAGAACTTCTGACATCGAAGCTTTAAAAAATTTTTGCTTGTAGATTTTTCTTTACTAAAGAGTTATAGCTCTTAACTTAATTTATACTCCTTGGAGCTTTTAGTCTTCTTAAATTAAAAAATAGTTTCTTGCCTTTTAAGATAAAGATAGACAATAAATTATTAGACTGATAATCTATTTTTATTTATTTAACTTAAGATTATATTAGCTTATCTGAACCTAAATCTCCTGTATTAAATTAATTTTTTTTAATTAGCACTTTAAAATTATATATCAATTAACAACTTATCATCCCAGCTTTTATTAACTAGACTGTATTTAATTATCCTTATAACTTCTTAAAAACCATCTATAGGGTAATTTTAAGGTTCTTCACCCTTCTAGTTAAATATATGTAAAAAATAAGTTTCTATTAAGTATTTGATGCATTTTAAGAAGTTACTCGCTTCAATCCTTGGGTAATTTTTTTAATAATTTACCTTATATGTAATTATCTACCTACTACAATCTCCTTATATCTCTAGTAATCAAAATAAAAGTTAGTTTTTATAATTTAAGTGTTTAGTTTAAAATTAGAAACAAGGCTATTAAAGAGCCTTTAACTCTATTAAGGTTAATTAAAGCTATCAAGTTCTGCTATACATCTAATTAATTACTACCTTTGCCTTTATTTTCTGAAAAGTGGGAATTCTCTGTAATTTTAATTTTTCTACGTAACGCTTTCAGTAATAAGGTATAAGTGGTTTGAAGAAGAGTAAGCTTGATAGTCAAAAATAGAATTTTGAATGTCTTTGATAGAAATGAGAATGGCTATTTGGTATATCTAGCAGAATAGACTTAACGAAATGAAAATATGGTTAATCATATGAATACAGTTACTCAACATAATTCTGAACTATTAGCTAAAGAATAAAAATTGCTTTCTTCGCATATAAAAGGCTGGTTTTTTATAAGAACTGCTTTGAGAAAGAGTAGTACTTTAATACAAAAGGAAGAATTAAAGCGAAGAAAGAACGTTAAGATTTAAGGATATTGAGTGAAAATAGAGGAAGACTTTCAGATACTCTATGAAGAATCTTTGAGATTAGAATTTGTCAAAATGGCAACTCAAATTAAATAAAATCTTTTAACTAAGAATAAAAGGAAAATACTTCGGATATATATTCAAACTCTTAGAAATTAGAAAATAAAGCTTAAAATGGTTCTAAACAGCAAACAGATAAAAATTTAAGCTTATAAATCAGCTTTTAAATAACAAATGAAGATCTGATGCTTATTCATCCAACCTGTCTAAGTCTTGCATTAAATTTCAAGCTTCCATTATACAGTAATGAGTCTTTCTTAAAAAGTCTGGGCTTTGGTTAAGATAGCTTTTGATGAGATTATTCAAAATAATTTTCCAATTTCTTTCGTTAAAGAGATAAAATAATGAAGCAATATAATGATAGAACTTAAAGAGCATGCTAGTAAATTAATTCCAATTATTAATAAGCAGAGATAAGTAATTTAACATAATGCTCAGGCGTCACTATGATCTCTTTAAGTTAAAGGAGTCTATGTTTAGATGTTGGATGAAATATATTAAACTTCATACACATATTAAATACCCAGTTATCTTGAATACCCATAAAATTTATAACTACGAAACATATTAAAAGATATAAAAGGAAGCTTTTTATCTTATAAGGTTAGTTTGATGAAGATATTTATTATATACGCTAATTCTAAATTAGAGAAAAGGAAAATTTAAGAAAATAGTTAGCATATCGAAATTATAAGTGCTTAATTTCGCTAAGTTAAGAAAAAAACAAGCATTAAAATTGGTTTTAACTCACAGTTAAAAGATTTAAGAATGAAGCAAACATCCAACTTCTCTAAATGAGGTAGCACAATTCACCTAAATAGAATTGAAAAATAGCTATATAAAAAGCCCGATAATCTCAATTATTCTAAGTATTAAAGCCAAATTATACACTACAGTAATTATTTAAAATTAAAACAAACACTTAACTTCTATTAATACAATTATAAACAAAATATAATAAATCCTTAAATATTAAACCTTCATTATTAAATTTATCTGAGAGAGTTAGAATAACGATAATAGATAATTGACTCGATAGTTAATTATAAGGAATTGGTTTTCTTGATTTATTAGCGAAATTCATTTTTTTTAAATTAAACTTTGAGTAACTAGAAATTTGGTTCCTTAAGAACTTAAATAAAAATAAGTAGACTTTAAATATGAAGTTTTAGAATATTTTTCTAAGATCAATAGCCATAAGATAGACCATTTAGTTATTTTCTTTATATTATTATAGTTTTGTGAATATATTACGCTAAATCCTTTAATCCATTATATCTTGCTGCCAAGTCTGGAAAGATCTTCCAATTATTTGATAATAAACCGATTTTATTATAAAGGTTTTTTATAATCTGAACTAACAATTGATTTAAAAATGGATTTTCATATTTTGATTGACAAGTATGATCTAGGTATTAGATAGGCCTTAAAATAAATTTTAAAGGCTTTTCTTGTCCTTATTTCTCTTGCTACTATTATTAGGACATTGAATCTCAAGTAGCTTAGATGTCTTCATTAATGAGATGTAAGGTTAAGTTAAAATATGCATTTTTATTATGTTTAAATTAAAAGTTAAGTTTATTGACCTTGCTCATTCGTGTTCTTCAGTTCTTACTTTAGCTCCTGCATTCAAAACTCTAACGTTTAGCTAAGCTGCTCTCTCTAGCAAAACTTTTCTAGTTTTGCTTGAAAGTTGATGAGCTAATACAGCACAATAATTTCTATTATGCATAAGCAAAATTTCCAAATCTTATGGGCAGCGAACTAAAAAGGGCTTGAAACCGTTTGGTAGAACATACTTAACTCTTTTGTCAGTTCCATAGCCAATGCTTGGCATTGGTAGCGTACCTTTGAATCTTCTACGAACGCGGCAATCAATACCGTGGGGTTTTCTCCATGAGGTGGGTACTCTATGGAAAAGATCTGACTGAAATCTCCAAAATCTTCTGGTTCTCTTGACTTCTCTTTTGACTGGTAAAGGATTTGGCTTGACCATTTTCTTTTATAATTATAACTATGGATATTCTAATTTACCTCTTATATAAAGCTAAATTACTTAATTTAAATTCAAAGAACAAATTTAGAATTTACTCTACCTTCTAATGCCTATATCTTCACTAAGCATCTCAAACCTTAGGCCACATAACATTAGATCAATTTTACCTTATTAATAACTTCAAAGTCCTGGAAACAAAAATTTCCAAGTCGTTATTTTCGTTTAGAAGTCTAGAAAATATTTGATTAAAGCTTTGAATTTTAAAGCTTAAAAACAAGTTAATGAAATTAAACTTTGAGAATTAAGTTAATTAGCAAAGAATAATTTTATTTTAAACAGTCTAAGTAAATATCGCTGCTTCCTTCTTAAGAAATGAGTATAAAATTTTTCAATCAAAGGTGAAATATATCGTTAAAAATAAAAAGTAAGGAAGAGAAAACTATTAGTCACAATGTGAGTCTAGTTTTATATACACAGTGAATTAAAGGGGATTATTAAAGTAAATGGATTATAAAATAAGTCTGACAATTAGGTTTTAAACTTTTAGATTATATAGAATCCTGCTTCTAAATACCTTCATTATAAATTTAAAAGTCAACATAACTTTAAAAGTTAAATAAACAAATCCTATTATAATAATTTCTTAACTTTAAAACTTCAGATAATGGAAGGATTTAAAAAGAAATAAGAGGTTAGTTATCTCTATTTATTATATGGTAAATATTCATTAAATTAACATTTTTTAAGAACCTTAGAAAATTTAGAGATAAATGAGAAATATAAAATTTAGTCTTAAGGAGAAAAATCAAAAATTATAGTGGGAAAAGAAAGAAAAATAGAAGCTTGAATTTTCACAAAAAAAGACTAAAAAGCTTCTAGAGGGAAATAAGTATTAATTTTCTTTGAATTTAATAAAAAGAAATAAAATAAATTGTCAAAGAATTAAGCTTTATTCTAAGTTCTATTTATAGATAAGCACAAAATCAAAAGAATGCATAGTACTTAAAAAATAAAAAAAATATAAATTTAATTTTAAAAGTTTGGCTTTAAAAATTGACTTAGTGTTGTGCTATTGAATTAGTAATTTTAATTTTTGTTTTAATATGATAGACTTAGATGAATAACTCACTTAATTGAAAAATATTTTAAATTTAAAAGCAGTCTATTAAGATAAATTACTAACTTAGAATTTATAAAATTTGCATTACTAAGAGAAGAATAAAAATTAGATTAAAGCGACCTGATTTCTAAAGTATATTATAAATAAATAACAAACCTCATCATTTAAGAATTAATCTTCCTTTAAGTTCTACTAGGATACAAAACATCTAGTTAAATCAACATATATATAGATAAAAATTTATAAAGCCTTATGATTTTAATTTTTTTAATAATATTTATAAACAATTTTATTGAAAATACTTGAAAGATTTTAACTTATTCAAATGGATAAAAATTTGTTTTTTTTTTGATCTTTCATTTTCTCTCCTCATCAACTATATTATTTGATTTGATCTAATAGATTTAAAGGCTAGATTTTTTTGATTGCTTTTCTGTTGACTCAATATTAAATTTGGAAATATTTTGAAGTTTATTAAAATTAGAAGGTACCTTCTCATTTTAACAAGATAATCTCTCTTTGTGTAATTTTGCATTTTACTTTATGTATTGCTACTTCAAAAGCTTTTCATCAATAACAGAACTTATCTTACCATTTTGGATGTTTCTAATTATATTTTCTAAATTATTTTGGACTTTTGTCATTGTAGGTCTTTTTTAAGGTTAAAACTAAAAGCATAATTCGATTAGATTCTTTAGCTTTCCTTTAATGGCCTCTATTATTATTGGATGTTATCCTTTTTCTAGTTTTTGAAATAGAAATATGATATCTTTTTTGCTCGACCAAGGCCTTTCGTTTGAGATGATTTCATTTAGCAAGCAACCGAAAGCTCAAACATCCATTGGTAAACCTTAGCTTCCTATTTTATTAGCCTCATATGGTAAATATTCTTTGGTACCTCCTTTCATCTATTTTAAATGCACTGAATTTTCATTTTTCTATAAAATAATTGAAAATCCAAAATCGCTGATTTTGACATTATAATGCTTATCTAACAAAATATTTTCGGGCTTTAAATCTTTATGGCAAATTTAGTTTTTATGAGTATGTAAATATTATATTCCTTATGCAATTTATAAAGCAATATTTAGCCTTTATTCGATAGATAGTTCGAAGATGTTCTCATTTTTATATAAAAGATCTCTCAAAGAGAAATCCATTAAATTGGTAATTAGGCAATAATTGACATCACAACTAATTCCATACAGTTAAAGTAGCTTATCAGATCTTAATTTCTTTATTACTTATATTTCTCTGAAAAAATATTCAAATAGTTTATTTTAATTTCGATTTTATTAATACTTTAAAACTTTAATAGCAACTTTTTGTCCTTTTATTTTTCCTCTAAAAACGTCAGAAAATCCTCCACTTCCTATTTAATCCTCTTTATTTCTTTCAATTTCTTAAAAGTCTATAATTCAAACTCCTTGCTATTATAGCTCTATCAAAAGCTTCTCTTTATGTTTTTGAGGGTCTAAAGGAATTTTTTATTCTTTTTCTTCATTTTGATTAGTTTATTTACAACAGCATATTAATATTATTGCACAAATGCCTAAACAAATAAGAATTATAGTTGTGATTAAAAAAAGAATAATTTCTCACTAATTATTTTTAGAATGAAACTCATCTAGTTATATTGTTAAGGTCATTATTAAATTATCCTATATATTATATTTATCCGCTTATTCTAGCAATACCACTAAATTTTCATTACTCGTCTTTAATATTTATAGCTTCTCTAGTACTCATTGTTCTATAATTATCTCTTTTATTCTTGTCTCTTCTACTTCTATAACTCCTTCTTTATTCATTATCTTCATTGATAATTCTCTTCCATCCCTACTAAATCATATTACACCAAACAAGCTTTCTTCTAGACTTATAATAAAATAACCTAAATCACTTACATTTCGTGCTAAAGTAAAGTTATATTGTTTTTCTTAACTATCATAATTGCTTATAAGTGCTTTTATTTCTAATGTTTAATCTTGATTTACTTAGATTCATGTAAATATAGTATTTTATCCATTTCCTAAAACTTAAATTTATTAATCTTTTATATTTTTATTTCTTTCACTAAATATTAGTTAAACCTTATCTTCTTTATCTATTAAAACTCAATTAAGAATAACTTCTTCACTATCTTTTTCTTACTTTTAGTAAAGTAAAAAGCTTCCTTTTCCTTCTTATCATTACAAAGAAGCTCTCATAGTTGACTAAGAACAGTTTATCACTTATTCGTTAGATAGTTTTTATCCTTTAAGATTAAAAGATTAGGTGTAAAGCATCCATTCCTAGGAAGAGAAGTTAAAGGTTTCTCAAGCAATAATAAAAGAATCATTAAGGAAGCGACTTGCAGTAATAGAGGATATAAGTTAAAAAGTTTTAAAGGTAACTTTATCTCCGATTATATTACCTTCGTTGTCAAATAGTTGCAAGTTCATAATAAGCTCATGATTAAGGGAGGTAATTCATAGAATAGAGAAGTAGTTATCGTAACTAATAGCGAAATATTAGTAAATCATATAATTTTGGTAAGCTTTAGGCTTGAACTACTTAATATCTGAAATAGACTATCCTGATACTTTACAAAATTGTAAATAAATAGTTCTATTGAAGTCACTTGCTAGCATTACATACTTCTTATCACTTAACTTTATGGCTTATGGATTTAATACTCGTTAATCTAGTCACATAGTTTTCTTAGCTTTGGAAATTTTAATTTAATATTTATTTTTCTACACTTCCAAAAAGCCTTTCGAGACTTAAAATTCATTATTAGTCACAGGCAACTATTATCCTTCTTACGATCTCCGGATCTAAGCTAATTCGCTTATCTATAAGCATAGAAAGAGCATAAGTATCGAATATCTAGCCATTTATATTTATAGAACAAAAATTATGCTGTCAATATAAAAAAAATTATGTTATAAACCTTTAGCTTAAGACTATTATTTCTACTAGTTTACATTATAAACTTTTTTAATTTATTTTCTTCTTATTACTCTAATTTATTTTTACTTTCATTTAATTTAAAAATAGGAAAGTTAGCACTAGTTTTGTATACTAGAAATAAATAAAGGAAGCAGGAAATAAAGTAGAGAAATTGAAAATAAGTTCACTTTAGTTAGCATTGCAGGTCTTTAAATTCTATCTTAAAAAGTGTAAATTACTAATATAAACTCATTTGATTGTGATTTTGACTTTTTTTGGGAAATTATTTAAGATATAAAAGAAGCTTAAATAAGTTACTTAACTTAAGGAAATAAATTTTAAAGATAAATACCAAGCTAGTTTTCTTTGTAAGAAATAAGGTATAAATGCAAATAGCATGCTAGAATATCTTATGCATTTATTTTAGTTAATGATACAAGTAAAATAATTATCATGCTGACTAGTTTTTTATGGTTTTAGAGGAATCTAATTTCCTTAATCTTCTACTTTAAAAAGTATATTGATTCTTTAATATTTATACCATGATATTCATTAAAAGAGTCATCACATTTAGATTATTTTCCTCTAAGGTTAAAATAAATAAAAATGATAAAGCAAATAGCAAGTTTAAGATTTATCTATACTAATGATCAATTGAATAATATAGATTTATAAAACTAAAATAGCATATTCTTTCTAGTATCTAAGTCATATTATAAATGACTATCTTTCTATATCATAATTTTTATATAATTATGTTGTAAAACTCATACCTATAAAATAAAATTATCATAACTAGTTAACTTAACGCTATTTATTTTTAGTCTCTTTTTATTCCTTTTTGTATAAATATGTCAAATAAAATAATATTGCAGTCTTGAAGGTTATTGATCTTTATAGATCATTCTAAGATGCTAAGTTTAGAGTGATTTAAAATAATGAAGGATTAATTAATTGCTAAGTGTATTTAATGCTTATATATCAGATATTCAGTATGCTAATAATAGATTTCTTGATTCTAGTTCTTTATTTTTATATAGTATATGAGTGGAGGCTTTTTATACAGTTTTTGAACTTAAAATGATTTTCATTATTCTAGTCTAGTTTGTTAGGAAATAATTAATTATATAGTGGATTAAGTTTAAAGCAGGATACTTATATATAAGTTAAAATTCATATAAGCTATCTGTATTAAGGTAATTACAAATAAAGGATATCAATGACTAGATCACATAAAATATAAGAGTTATTAATATTTATACCTCTATAGTTTAAACGTATTTATGCAAAGCTTTACAATTCTACTATCTGTTTACTTGCAAGTGATATTATAAATATCAATTAATAAAGTAATATATTGTTGAGGTTTGAAATTTTATTGTTAGATATCCTCTGTTATCATTAACATATCAATGCAATCAATGCGTTTTCATCTAAGACCTTTATTCTTTACTGCTATATCCAAAATAAATAAAAGTATATTAAATTGAATTTTGTTCATCTTCTATGAAGGAAACACCAAAATTTATATATGAGAAAATAGAAACTACTAATAGAATCATAGTAGCAATATTGTGAATTTATTTAAGTTTCTATTATCCATTTTATGAGAAAGCTATTCATTAGTTTGCTATTAACCTAATATACTCTTCAACTATATGATATTCAGCATAAACGATATTTTCTTTATAAGATCCAGTGACTAAACTTTTTGATTATTATGCTTTTACCTAGAATCCAAAATTTCCTTACATTATTTTTATCCCTGTTAAATTTATTTATCTAAAGGAATATTTCCCTTAATCTCTATACCAGATTATAATTTCATAATGCTATACATGGTTTATATAATTTAATAATATAATATACTATTAATATTATGACCAACTCTTAAAACCATCTTATAAAAGGTCTATAGAAGAATATATATCATTTAGAAATTAAATAATCCTTATTTATTTATAAAATCAAAGTTTAAAGCTTTATTTTTCGTTTTTCATTAATATTCAGTCTCTGTGTAACTTTTATTGATGTCTGTTAAATAGATGTATTGAGCAATTAAGTAAATCTTTACTATTTAATTAATTAATTGTAAATTAAAAGAGTTTTTAGCCTATTAGATGCAAGAATTACTTTTTTCAATTATAGAAGCTGATAATTGTTCTATAAATTGCTATTAGATAGCTTCTTTATCTCTCATTTTTCAATTATATTTGCTTTCTTTTCCTTTTTGCTTACTCCTTTTTACTTTTCCATTCTAATAAATAAACCTAAAGAGATTATTATTAATCCTTATTAACAAAATAAGTAAAAAAGAAAGCTTCATAATATAGCATCAATATAAGCACTAAATATAACATAATTTCTTTAAAAAAATGGAAAAAAACCCGGGAATCTAAACCTTGAATTCTAACCTTAAAGATCAATCTTAAGTCTCAGTTAACTAACAAGAACCAAGAATTTAAAAAAGATAAATCTACTCCTGTTAAGGATTGGGAAATACGGAATTTCCTAGCAAACTGAAAAAACTTGAGAAACCCCACGAGCAAGACATTATTTAGCTTTATTCATTAATTGAGAAAATGAATATAGAAATATAGATCCTGAAGGCGGAAAACTTGTATCTTCGGCTTCTTTTGTAAGATAGAAAAAAGGAAGATCAAGACTTGGTAAGTAAAGTTTAGTTTTAAATTGAAGCCTTAACTTCCTAATTTGAACTATTAGAAAAAAACCTAGAAGCAAATCAATAGAAAATTAAAGAAGAAATTCGATTACCAATCAGAAAAAACTAACTTCAATCAGAAAAGATGGAAATTGAAAAAATGTAAACTGAATAAAAATTTTAATTAAAGCCCTTAATAAAAAGTTGCTATTGTTGTCAAAAGCTGGACATTTTTGGAGGTAATGTCCGAAGTGAAGAAGAGTGCTTGAGCAGCACCGTAAATAATTTGGAACATCGAGGAGGCTATATTGTAACTACTTTGGAGGTATTTACAGAAAGAAGGTGATATTAGATGATTCAAGTGTGACACTAATCAAACAGGATCTTGGTAATTAATAGTAACAGAATTAATAGCTTTAAAAGGACAACAATGACCTTAGAATTTGTTTAGAGAAGCTGGAGAAAAATTACAAGAAGATGGAAGAACAATTCAATGAGCTTATTGAAGAGAAAGAAGAATTATCTCAGTTTGAAATTGATTCAGATGAAGACATGTACAGTTGAGTATTGAATATAAAAACTTTTATTGTATTTAATTTGAGGAAACATTTCCTCTAATTAAAGATGACCCTAACCCTTATAGTTAAAATTAATTAATTAATAACATAATTTCTTCACTTTTATAACATAATTAGGAAAACTGCATTCTAACATAAATTAATTTTTACTATTACAACATAAATAAAAAATAGCAGTTACTAGGATATAAAGGTATTAAAGCATTATTAACACTTATCTACTTAATTCTATTTTAATTTTTTTACAATGAATTACTAAGTTTAGTTATATAAATAGCTAGCTTAGTAAAGGAGACTTATGATATAAAAGTATTATAATACAGCTCAAATATGTTAGATAGCTTTACTTTATATCATAAATTAGTTTCTTAATTTACTTATTCAAATTTATTTACGTTTTATATCTAATACTCTCATGCCTTTACTTCTAACTATTACTAAAGCTTTAGTTTGAAAGAGATTTAATTATTAAGTTCAGATAGAAAGTTATAATTAAGACAAGATGATCAATGGCCTTATTATTCTTATAAAGCTAAAGTTTAGGTTATTTGTTAATAAGGTAAAATAAATAGATTTACATTGTAAAACAATTAAATAATAGATTTAAGTAGTTTAATTTAAAAGGGTTTATATCATTATTTTTATAATCTCAACATTAATGCATTCAACTTTCTTTCTTCTGTAGTTCCTCAGCTTTGCAATCTGCAGCTAAACTTAGTATTGAAACTAATAAGTTAGTTACAATCTATTTTTGTAAAGCTTAAAAGGAGAGTATGGCAACTTTAAGAAACTGGGTAAAGGAATAGGATTTGGTAAAGTTTCTGAGACTCAGCAATTTAAGAACATATCAAATTGAGTTACAAGTTCTAGCATTATTAAATTAGATAAAAGAAGGTTTGCAGTATTTGCTAGTAATCATAATTAAACTATTTACTATACTATTTAAGATTAACAAGACTAACAATCACTAGATATTAAATAATTTAAAGCAGCCAGTAATAAAAGTACTGCGATTTACTAATATTTCGCTATTAGTTACGATAACTACTTCTCTATTCTATGAATTACCTCCCTTAATGATGAGCTTATTATGAACTTGCAACTATTTGACAACGAAGGTAATATAATCGGAGATAAAGTTACCTTTAAAACTTTTTAACTTATATCCTCTATTACTGCAAGTCGCTTCCTTAATGATTCTTTTATTATTGCTTGAGAAACCTTTAACTTCTCTTCCTAGGAATGGATGCTTTACACCTAATCTTTTAATCTTAAAGGATAAAAACTATCTAACGAATAAGTGATAAACTGTTCTTAGTCAACTATGAGAGCTTCTTTGTAATGATAAGAAGGAAAAGGAAGCTTTTTACTTTACTAAAAGTAAGAAAAAGATAGTGAAGAAGTTATTCTTAATTGAGTTTTAATAGATAAAGAAGATAAGGTTTAACTAATATTTAGTGAAAGAAATAAAAATATAAAAGATTAATAAATTTAAGTTTTAGGAAATGGATAAAATACTATATTTACATGAATCTAAGTAAATCAAGATTAAACATTAGAAATAAAAGCACTTATAAGCAATTATGATAGTTAAGAAAAACAATATAACTTTACTTTAGCACAAAATGTAAGTGATTTAGGTTATTTTATTATAAGTCTAGAAGAAAGCTTGTTTGGTGTAATATGATTTAGTAGGGATGGAAGAGAATTATCAATGAAGATAATGAATAAAGAAGGAGTTATAGAAGTAGAAGAGACAAGAATAAAAGAGATAATTATAGAACAATGAGTACTAGAGAAGCTATAAATATTAAAGATGAGTAATGAAAGTTTAGTGGTATTGCTAGAATAAGCGGATAAATATAATACATAGGATAATTTAATAATGACCATAACAATATAACTAGATGATTTACATTCTAAAAAGAATTTAAGCACTATTATATATATAATAATAATAGTAATTGTTATCTTATTTTTGGTGGCCATTATATGAGCATTATGAAAATATTTCATAAATAAAAAACTCTAAACAATATAAAGAAATCTAAACCTTAATTTTCTGAACATATACTAAGGCTTAATAGAAGAACTTAGAGAAAATGGATTTTGAGTTTTGAGCTATGAGGAAATTGAAGAAAATATTAAATAGCAAAATTTATTAGGAAAAGGGAGTTACGCTAGTGTATATAAAGGGAAAATAAGAGGAAAAAAATTAGCAATTAAAGTTTTTACTCAATCAAGTTAGGGAAAAATATGAAAATAATTAGAATCATTCATAAGAGAAATTAAAGTAATAAAGAAGTTAAGATCTGATTACTTACTTCAACTAATTGGAATTAGTTGTGATGTTGAATTTTGTCTGATCACTAATTTAATGGATTTTTCTTTGTAGGATCTTTTATATAAAAATGAGAATATCTTTAAACTATCTATCGAATAAAGGTTAAATATAGCTCTTAAAATCGCACAAGGAATATAATATCTACATACTCATGAAAATATAATTTGCCATAGAGATTTAAAGCCTGATAATATTTTGTTAGATAAGTATTATAATGTCAAAATCTCTGACTTCGGATTTTCAGATATTTTAAAAAAGAATATAGATTCTCAGACTTTATTTTAATCGAACGGTTGTACTTTACTTTATGCTCCACATGAAGTATTTGATTCTATGGAAATAGGCTTACCAATAGATATTTGGGCTTTTGGTTGCATATTAAACGAAATTATTTCTCTGGAACAACCTTGGTCACATTTAAAAAAATTTTGTAATTGTCCGATTCCGATTTTAGAGCAAGGCCAGCATCCTTAAATAATTGATGCTATCAAAGGAGACTTAAGAAATCTAATTGAAAGTTGCTTTAAATTCCATCCAAAGCAAAGACCCTCAATAAAACAAGTTCAAGAGTGTTTAGAAATGATTATATAAGATATTAGAGAAGGGAATTAATCTTTAGTAATAAATAATTATAAGATGTAACTCCATATCTAATAGAAATAGAACGTAGTCAATTTTATGGGAATATTACCAAAATCTCCTTTACCTTCACCAAATATAAGTTAAGTTTAAGAGCTTTCCTTCAATTACTCGAAATCCCTTTAAAAATCAGAAAACAAATAAAATATGCAGTTGCTAAAAATTCCAATTTTGAATGAAGAGAATAAGGAGTGAAAGTTAAGATAGTACTCTTAATTCATTTGAATTAAATTTTAATTTTTTATTTAAAATTGTTTTGTATTTTACGTTAATATTAACCCTTTATAGTATATGTATAGATTTTCTTGTTTTAAGATATCTTTATACTAAGCCAATAATGGTTATTTATATATTTGAGAATGCTTTTTTACTGAAATATATTCAAAAGTATATACTCAAGAAAAATTCCATCCTCTTATCAATGGAATATGATTTATGGAATGTAAAAGAATCAAAATATTGAACAGAAGTATGAAGATGAAGCTGCCTTACTTATTGATTTGAGATTATAAAAGTATATTAACCTTTGTTTGGCTATATAATAAATAGTAATATTACAAAGAAAGCTTATTTTTTTTAAATAAAAACTACCTGGCAAGGTGTCTTACTTAGCATAATTTTATCTTTGATAAGTAATTTCAGACAAAAATCTGGTAAGAATAATAATTAATGAGGAGTATAACTGCTCTACTCTACAGCTCTTTTGAAGGTTTATATTTTAGATTTTTAAATAAAAGCTATAATAAAATTTAGCCTTCATGAGAATATTTCAATCTCTTACCCCTACTTCCTATTTTACCCGAATTTGCAAAAAAGTTTAAGTGCTTAGAATATATCTGTTCACTATTTTAATATCTTGCTCAACTCTTTTTTAGTTAATATCCTTATACCATTAATAATATCTTTTATTCATTAGATCACTCCAGAGTTATAGAAGTATATCCTTTTTAATTTAATAATTAAAATAAGGAGCTATTAGTTTCAACAGAAGAAAATCGCTCCTTAGATTTCACACCTAAATAGCAGCTAATATAATCCTTATAGATCTGCTTACAATAGCATTTAAAGGGAGCTAAGTTCCTTAGAAAGTATAAAAGACACTCATATTAAAAATTAGTATATGCTATTAGCTTTCTTATATTCTATTTTCTAGACTAATATATTTTGTTCAAAGTATAACACATCAGTGTCTTTAAAATTATCTCAAAGTAGCTAAAATAAAAGTAAATAATCACTAAAACTTACACCAAATGTATAATGACTATTAACTTAATTACTTATAAAGTGTCTTTTACAATTTTAAAAATAAACTTTTATAATTAGATCTTTTCAAAGTCCTAGCTAATGGAAATTTAATATATAAGTGTAATTTTAAAATTCCTCCTTTATTAAAGATAAAGCTTACTTATTTATTAATCTTGGTAAATCATAAATCCTATTAGATTCATTTAGTTAAAGGTTTTTAACCAAATTATCCAAAAGGTATATGAAAGGATATTAAGCAAAATATATTGTCTTATTTAATCCCTATTTCTCTTATTTCCCTATATTATCTGATAGTAAAAATGTAGAATTGGCTTTGCTTAATAAATAAATAACTTAATGAATAATCTTTTAGATATTAGCATAGTACCTTTTTATGTTTAAGTTTCAGAATCTTTAAACCTTTTATCTCTTAGTAAGCAACAAAGATTGTACAGTTTGTTAACTAAGCTAGCTGTATTTATTAAGGCTAGCTTTTACAATCAGCTTGAATAATCAATTTTGAAATAAACTTACTTAGTATATTATAAGCTTGTTTCTTATTTACTTTCTAGTCTTAAAGAATGATTATAAATACCTTCATAACTATTATCATATTTAGTAGTTTTTAAGTGGTCTATGATATTTGTCTATATCTTGCAAACTTATTAAACCAGCCAATTGATAGTGATAGTTATTATTTAACCCTTAAATCCTTTAAAACTAGTCCTTTCTCGAAAAGAAGGATGAATATTATATAATTCTATCATTTTTTTCTTCTCAACTCTTAATTTTAAATTTTAAATTTTAATATCTTTACATTATAAAGACTTTAATAGACAGAATAACCAAAGAACAATCTTCTAAAGATTATCCTCTTTTACTGATTGCTAGGCTTTAACCTAATAAAATATTTTAGGGAAATGTTTATAAATTAGATGATTGTTTTATCCTTGCTTAGTTCTAAAAACTTTTACTATTTAAGTATTAAACAAAATCTTTTGCTTATTTATATTCGCAAGGTAATTTTGACTTAATCCAAATAATTAAATTCGTTATTTTCTAAACTATTTTTAAGTTTATCTTATAATGATTTAAAAGTGCTATTTTAAGATTATGTATCTAACCATGTATAAGAATTATGATATATATATCAACTAAAAAAGGAATGCAAAATAAATATAAGGAGTTTCTATTTATTTCTTCCCTTCACTCTATGAAGATTATTTCTCTTTACTACTTAATTTAAAGCTCTACCTCCATTAGCATCATATTGATTAGTTATTTATCCCCTTTCATGATGACAAGACTAAGAACTATTCTATTAATATTCAATTAGTAGCATAGCATGCTTTGCTTACTTTATTTACTCAAAAGTAGAGATGATTGAGGGAATATATTTTAGATAAATCCATCTAAATTGACAATAGGCCTTGCCATACAAAGTAAATAAAGACTAGTATTGATAATCTCAAGTTTGCTGATATATCTTAATGTCTGCTTTCGACTTAAAACTAGTATAAATAAATGACTCCTAAGTCAATCACCATTATAATGGATATAAAAGAGTAATTTTCTTACTCTCAGAAGAACAATATACACAAGCTTGCTCAGATGTAATTACACAGGCAACAATTCAATTAGATAGGTGATGAGAAATTAAATGAGGAATTAAACGTATATTAAAGAAAATATAATATAAGACTAAGCTTAATTAATTTATTCAATACAAATGTAATAAGCTGAGGAAGAAAAATTACTCCCTAAGAGTAAAGGCTAAGATGTCCGATCTGATGGATATCTTTAATAGTCGGTGAAGTAAGAATTTTCAAGCTAGCATTCGTATCTGGTTAGAACTCCTAACTTAGCTAGAGCTTAAATTACTTGAAATGATTTATAAGTAGATGCTAAGCTTCCTGATGGAAAAACGAAGCCTATTTTGAAGGGTTTTAGTGGTACAATCAAATCTGGCCAGTTTTTAACTATTATGGGTCCAACTGGAAGTGGAAAAACTACTTTCATGAATTGCCTGTCAAATCGTATAAATTACAAATCTATGGAAGTAAGAGGATCAGTTACATGTAATGGTAAAGAACTAAGTGTTTTACCTTACCGCCATATGATCTCTTACTGCTAATAACTAGATGTACTAATACCAAACCTTTCTACCTATGAAATCCTACATTATAGAGCTCGACTAACTCTAAGCAAATCACCAGAAGAATTAGATTAGTGAATAAAAAAAATCATTAAGAGGTTTGGACTTGAAGGCTGTGCGTAAACTTGGGCTGGAAGCGATGAAATAAGAGGTTTATCTGGAGGAGAAAGGAAAAGAACGAGTGTAGCATTAGAGGTAGTAAAAGATCCTATTATTTTATTTTTAGACGAACCCACAACTGGTTTAGATTCAACAGCTGCCTTAAATGTCGTGAAAATATGTAAAGAATTCGCAGAAGACGAAGGAAAAATAGTGATTGCTAACATTCATTAGCCTGATTATGAAACTTTCTCTTAATTTTAATAGTTAATGCTGATTGCTGATGGAAGATGTATTTATCGAGGGCAAGCTTAATAATGCGAAAATTACTTTAATAGTCTTGGCTATTTTATACCTGAACATATTGATGCTGCGGAATACTTTTTAGCTCTTATTTCAGTGGAAGCATTAGATTCAGATAAATCACACGAAGAGCATAAAGAAGATTACATCGAAAAAATATATCAACTTGAAAAAGCCTTTAAAGATAAGCAAGAGTAAGAAGATCTTACTCTTGAACCAGGGTTACCTGATTTGAGCTAGGAAGCTTGGTTCAAAATGTATGAAAATAGAGTTGGAAAAAGAGAATCATAAACTAAAGTTCTGATAGAAAGAAATACTAAAAATACTCTAAGAGATAAAGCTACATTTTTAGGTCTTATAGCCAGATCTATATTTCCTGCTCTAGGATTCACTTATGCATATGCAAGATTTTCATCTCAAACTGAAAGTTTATATGATAGAAATGGTGCAATGTGTTTGATGTCTATGATAGTAGGGTATGCGTCAGCAGCATTCTTGGTGAACTATGTCTTTTTCTAGGAGAAAGCTAACGTGATAAGAGAAGCTGGAATGTACTCAAGTTGAAGTTTCTTTTTATCAAAGTATTCAGTAGAAGTTCCGTTGAACTTAATAGCTTTATTCCTGTACTCAAGTTTATTTTATCATGTGACAGGCTTAAATGAAACAGATCCTAGTAGATATATAATTTTCAGTAAGTTAAAATAAAGATAGTAATGTGCTTATTTATGTGTGGAATGATAGGAATTGCAATTAGTTTAATGATAAGTACTGTTACTGATTAACCAACTACAGCTACTTAATGTATTTAACTGATAGGCATTACAACTCTTAGGTTATCCGGTAGTGTATTGAACAATGAGACAGTTCCAAAGATGTTTTATTGAATGAGATTTTTATCATTCTTTTAGTATCTCTTAGGAGCACTATTATAAGTAAATTTATCTAATCCTATAGAATGAATTTGAAGATATTGATTTAGACTGCTACAGAGACTATAATCCATGTACTCCACTGGAAGATTTCCACTATGATTTCGGTAAATGGACAAACTTATTAATTGGTGCTTTCTGAACTATTTTCTATGTGACAGGAAGTTTCATATTTATACATGTATTCTTATAGAAGCATAATATTAATAAGAAAGAAGAGTTACAATGAAAAATTTCTGAATTTTAATTTTGGATTAAATCTAAATTTAGTTTATAAATTAAGCTCTAAGTTTAAATTATATAGAGATCACTATATATACCCTCTTAGCTCTTTCTATTGTTTCATTGTATACTCTAAACATTATTAATTTAGTTGAAGTATTAAAATATATGCTCTATTTCTAATTTCTTAGTAATAAGGATATTTTAAAAGTTTGACTATTAATAAGTCTTTTTTTGGTCTTAGTTTTAGCAAAAAAATTTTAATAACTCCTCCAACTTTTTTCAAAGCAGATAGTGAGTTGAATATTTAACTGATTTTAATAACTGAGTGTAGGTAAATTCAGAAAGTTGATTTAAAATAGTTATCGTTGGCAAACGTTTACTGGAGTAATCAAAGAATCACTTAAATTTAAGTAGAAACTTAAATTTTAAGAATAATGCACCGAACATTCCAAGAAAGAAAGGAATTTCCTGAATAAAAATCTATATACAACTCATTATTAAGGAATCTATTTAGATAAGCAAATAAATATTAAGCAACATAAGTAAGACAAAGAAAGGGTTCATCAATAATGAAAAAATAAGCAGAAAGTATACAATTAAAGAATAAAATTTCAAATTTAAACTTAATTTGAATAATATTAGAGCATTGCATACCTAAAGCTAATAGAAGGAAAATGGAAGAATAAAATTAGAAAATATCCATCTAATTTATGAAAAAGCTCTAAAAATTTGTTTGGTTATACATGAAGAAGTTAATATCAAATTCATTAGGGTAGCTTAGTAATTTTGAGCAAAGGTACAATTTTAATATTGGAAGTAAATTAGTTTTATTAAGGAGCTAAATAAACATTTCATTTGCTTCTTATATAATAAGGTAAACGCTAATGCTCATAAAAATCAAAATAGTACAAGATTTAAAATCCTCTGATTATTTCTCTAGATCTTAAGAGGTTCTTGTTGAATCTTAGTATCTAAAGAGAATGCATCTATACGATTTCCCTTCATTTCCAGATACTTTAAAAGCTAGCTTATGGAATATGCTTTATTACGCATGAAAATCTCTATTAACATAAATTAATCAGAAGAATATTCCCGTTATGTTCATTAAGAACCGTTCAGAGTAAACAGATCTGCGATTGCTTAACTGTCATCAAGCATTCTAAGTAAATTATAAAATTTCAATATTTATTACTATTGAATTTGATTCGCGATACAAAGAGTATCCTTTATATAATCTAGATTTTATTTGGTTATTTGGTTATTTTCATATTCATGGAAGATAAAAATCTTGCAATTTCTTACAAATATAAATATTCAGGTAATAGTTAATTGATCCGTTTTTCTCGTATCTATTATCCTAGTTTGATCTCTCGTCTTATTTAATAATTTATTCTTACTTTAGAAACGAAAGAAGTTTAATTATTTTCATAGAGATTTCCAGTTCATACTAAAGCATAAAACTTTCTTCTTTACCTTATACCCAATAATCCTTGTTTTAATATCAAACTAATTCAAACCATTAATTCTAATGTATAATTGCTTGGACTATTCATGCTCCTAATCTTCAACCTACTAACTATCTCTGCTACTTTTTAACTTACTCATCTGACTTCTAGAACATTTGATAAAATAAGCTTTTTGTATTTATTTTACTTTTAACTTAGCCAAAATTAAAATCATATAGGTAAACCAAACCTTCTTCTCTAGATGAGAAGCACATTAAATCTTATAATGACTAAATAACTATAATCTAAGAAGCTATAAATGCAATTACAAGATATATCCTATGTTTAATCAACCATATAGCAACATGTTTTTCTATCTCTTTAGAAGAAAAACTAACGAGTAGGTTATATATAGTTATTAGGAACAAGCTAATTAGTAACATTCCACTTAACCCATACCTATTTAAAGGTTAGTTGATTCTATATGAAATACATCAATCTGCTCATAAAATATTATAAATATATAAGTTTAGCTTTATCATTAATCTTAAGAGTACTAAAATTAAAAATAAGAGCAATAGACTAAGTATTACTATTTTAGCTATTTAAATAGATGATAGTTTGTATATTAGTGTTTTACTCTGAAGCGAAATTGCTTTCTTTATTTAATTAATTAAGGAAATACTTTTTGTTGGATATGTGGATCTAACTTATGAAATCGCTTGTATGATATTAACATTTTAATGTACTACTTGTATGAAAATAGTATTTATAACCAATTCAGTATAAAACCTTTAGAGTATTAGAGATTAGTGATGTAAAAACTAAGCTCGACTTGAAAAATGTAGAAATTAGAAAGAAAGCATCTAAAATATTAAGTAAATAAAATAAACTAAAAAGGAAGCTGAAAACAAAGATTCGGTTTATTTAGAATAAATAGCTCTAGCATTATATCTAAGACGAAGGATTTAATTATTTACATCATTATATTTAATCTTCATACACGAATTTTATCTCTTTTATATAAAATCTTTTTTGTTAAGTCATTAGGCTAATTAGTATAATTTAATCTCGCAAACCCTTTATTTGTAAATAGGAAGTTATAATATTAAAAAGCTTTGGAGTAAAAATCTCATGATGAGTTAAATTTTATAGCTAAATTATCTAATTTTTAATGAGTATACTTTCTCAAATTTCCTTACTGATATCCCTTTACTATGAATGTGTATAATTGGTATATTTACGTTCATATAATAATACAGATAGTACAAACTAAATGTTGGAATTGAACTAGCATTGTGGCATATATCTTAGCACTATCATTAGTTTAGTTTATTCATGATGCTTTTACTACTATTTATTGATCACTCATCTACTTTGATTAGTCTGCTGATTTTATACTTATCTCGCCATCATTTATACAAATTTTTATAGGATAAATAGATAATTTAAACTCATAATCTCACTAGCATATCAGCAGTTGCTAACCTATTAATAAATGGAGTATGAATCAAATAATTAAAATTAGTAGTAAAGGTATGCTTTGCTTCAAAGCTATTTAGTATTAAATAGCTTTTGAATAGTATATTCGTATATCTGAAGTATACTATAGCATCATCATTTATTTAACCATATCTCTCATAATAGTATGATGTAAATAAGATTTAGTATAATATAAAGAGTATTTTGACAAATACAAATATCTTATAGAATATAAGGATCTGTATAGTCAAGATTATGTCATATAATCAAGAAATTGGTAAAGGGAATAAGTGAAGAACAATTAGCAGCTGAAAAATTAAGCAGTTTGCTAGAAATGCTCAGATGAGTGGAAAAAATAAGTGAAAAATCAGTAGTTACAAGTTGCTATTCTCTGAAGAAAAAAAAACTGAAAAATTTTTTTTTCATTTTGAAGCACTAGAATAAATCAAGATTGAGTAGATAACTGAGTTCTACAAGTAAAGAGACATAAATTATTTAACTGAGTTTAAAGATAAAAAGTGAAAATTTAACTCCAATATCTATAAAAATACGAAAAACCTAAATTATATGCTCTTTACATTCAATAAAGCTAAATCTATTTCATTTTAGAAATTTCTACAAGAACTAAAAGTATAAAAGCAATATTAAATCCAAAGAATGATAAAGATAGGCTTAAAACTAGTTTAATTATTAGTAATTGCATAAACTTAAAAAGTTAAGAGATAAGGTAAAAACTGAACAATATGAATATAAGAAAATTAGGTTAGAAAATTATAAGCGAGTAAAAACTGGTAAAACTATTAATACAAGCATCTCCGTTGATAGTGAGTATAAAAAAATATTTTAAAGAACTTAAAAGACTTATCAGAGATGTGAGACCTCTCGTAAAAGTTATGCTGCTCGATATAAATAAGATATCAAATAGGTATAAGGTTGATAAATTGAGATTTAACTAATGTTTGAAATCAGCAAAGCATATATTAAAATTATAAGCTCACAATATTTGAATAGGTAGGAAAATATTAACGTACCTCAAAGAGCACTTTGCATCCATTAATGTGAAATAAAAAATCTTTTCTTTTGTTTAAAAATTTCAATAGATTATCTAATAAAATTTTCTTTAAACTATTTCATAACCTTATCTTCAAAGAAATTTTAAGGAAGCAAAATATTTATTTGATATTATGTTTATATAATATTAGTTAATTAAAGTTGGCTTTCACCTTTATTAGGTGAGACGCGAGATAAAAATTTAATTTTAATTAAAAATATCTCTTCAAACACCCTTGATCTTCTCTGTCATAAATTTGACGATTTTTAGATTTTTTTCTTATAAATAAAATTCCTTCATTTTTTATTAAATTAATTAACTGTTTTTTAAATGAAAGGTGTTTGATTTATAACTTTAAATAGATTTCCTATATAAATTATCTTCAGACTTACAATTAATCTTGGTTATATAACTCAATAATTTTATATTTTGTTGTCTAGTAATTTTCGAGATCTCCAAAAGGATTTTTTTATATATCCTAGCCTTCTACAGAATTAGCACATAGCTGGTCTTCTTTTTCTTCTTGATTAATTGATAAATTTTTCTATATTTGATAGCATTTTAATTGGATTCTTTAATCTCTGTTGTATCAAGTAGATAATAACGCAATATAGCACCAAAATAAAGTAATATAAGCATAAAACAAAAAATAGGTATAATCTCTTTTAGCGCTAGTTATTAAGAAACTTCAAAGAGTAAAAGAAACTATAATTGTATAGATAAGCAAGCTAAGCTAAGCTAAGTTAATAATTGATAAATATTAGATTAGAAGCTGGTAAATTTAGAGTTTACTCATTAGAAGGTTTAGTATAAACTGAAGATAAAAGGATACTAGCAATATGTTGGATTTTTTTAAATAGATGATAAAAAGTATGGTAACAGAAATTCAAAGATAAAACTAAGGTAGCTATCAATTTCACTCAAGTAAAAGTCTTAGGGATATTGTACCCATAAGAGTGAATAAAGCATTTCATAAACGAAAAAACTAAGCTGGCTTAATGAAAAAAGCTTAATTAATATGATAATACTTTATTTAAAAGAAGCAGAAAGACTAAAAATAGACTATGAGGAAGAAATAATTTTGATATATTTTCTTCGATAAAAATATAATAAAAAGCATCTAAAATAAAATGTATCTATTAAAGAGCATAATCAAAGCTATAATACAATCAAATTTTTTAAACTTCAACTTTAATTTAAACAAACACTGTATAATAAACTCAACCAGCAAATTTTAAATCTCACTAAAAATAAAAAATCAAAAGCATAAAGTAAATTTTGGTTTGAAATATAAATAAAGGAAATTAAATAAAGGAAATCAACTTGAATCTTAACTATAAAATAATTCGTTATTATGGAATTAAGTTAGCTACAAAATTCTAAGTTTTGGTAGTCTTTGAGCAGCTAAGAAAAAATAGGGATACATAAATATATTTTTCAGGAGGATCTTAAGGGATTTTCCTTTTTGAACTAAAGAGCCTAACTAAGGCTTATAAAGTAATTCGAAGAAATACTCTGCAAGGAGCTTTATAATGATGCTAAATATTAGACGGAAAAAAGTGCAGGACAGTAGGAAAATGTAGCATAAAAAGAGTAAATGGAGCCGAAAGAAGGATAGAATAAGTTCAAAGAACTAATACCCTTGGATTTAGAGTTTTAAAGAAATCAGGCTTAAAATAGTGAAAATCAAGAATTCTCTTAATAATAAAAAAAGCAAAAGACAGAAAAAGTTAATTTGTAAGAAAGATTTTTAAATCTAGGGAATAAATAGAGCGAGCTTACCCAATCTACGGAATCTTAAGTGTCTAAATTACAAAATTAAAGCTAAAATTCAGTTTAATAAATAGTCTCCTCATAAAATCCACCCAATTAAAGGTAGTCCAAAAAGCATAAGAGGACTTCTAAAGGTTAAGAAGCTATCTCTAATGAGCAAATTCCACTTGCGACTCTTAAATCGAACTCTTTTAATCTAAACCCTTAGACAGGAGACTTAAAACTAGAAGATATAAACTATGATGTTGAGATAGAAAACTCTGATTTTTTTGAAATTTCATCTCAGGAAACAAATTTCAAGTAGGAAGAATTAGAGGAATATTAAAACCAAAGATATTCAAGTGATGTCATAATACCAGATGGAACTGGAAGAAGCAAATGCATTGCTTGTCGAACTTCTTTCTAGAATACTTACAAATTATAGCATTTGAGGACTAAGAAGCACATTGAAAGAATTTGACAAATTTTGTGATTTTTTTAATAATTCAATTTCACTTGCAAAGCTCAACTTGCTTTTATTCTGATTTATCACTTTATTATTTATACTTCCTATCTAAAATCTGTATATCTCAAATCCCTTCTTGCTAAGCTACTTAGCTAGTATATCTAAATCTGCAAGCAGGAGCATTTGCAGTAATAATTAGACAAATTTATTATCCCTCTTGAAGAGAGAAAGCTGAAAGTTGGACCTGTTAAAGTATGCTAGAGGACTAAGAAAGCATTATTAGCTAGTACAGCTGAATTTAAAAAAGCGAGAATCCTCCATTCGTATAAAAGGAAAAGCTTAAGTATAAAGCTAAGCATTGCAGCGTATAGTAAAAAGCCAATTAAACAGAGAATTATCATCAATACTTAACTAAAGCCTACAGAGTTGATAATAATATATCTTATACTCTTATAATACTAAAATATATATAATCATACTAATTAAGATATTTAAACTCTACATTCCACAACTTCAGAATTATAACAATTTGATAATAAGCTAAAGGCTGAAAATTTGGAGTTGAGAATTATACTTTAAAATCAGTTTTGAAGCGGTTATCTTTAAAATTTTTTTAAAGATTAATTAATGAAAGACTAGGAGCTAATAAATAGGCCTCTAATTTTGAATATCTTAAGAGGTTATGAGAAAAAGAATGGTCGCATTTATTCTAAATGCTAGAAGCTAAACGCTCTTAATTCTTTCCATCAAACAACTAACAAAAACGCAAAGGGTCTTTTAAAAAGTTTAGAGAAGGTTAATCTACATAATTATAATAAAGAGCTTAATTTTAATTAACATTATCAAAATATTAAGGAAAGGCTTAAGTTATATACTTGTGAAGTTTAAAAAGGAAAATGTCATGAAGAAGAAATTTGTAAATTTCATGCTTCATATATCTAGCAGCTGCTTTACTATGCTATTATGCTTTCTTAAATGTTTCTCCTTAAGATGATTCAAAAAAACAATTAAATCCTTTTTAAAATTTATCCTTTTATAAGAAAACTCAAAGTCGGAATTAAGACATATCTTTAGTAAATTATACAAACCTTACTTTGAGTAGTGAGTAGTGAATAAGTAAAGGAAGTAAGAAAAAGTTGGGTATAAAGGGTTGATAAATAAAAGAAAACTAAAAAGCTTCCAAGTAAAGTATAATAGAATATGAAAACTCCATTAGCTAGAAAAAAGGAAAAACAAAAAAAAGTTAGGATTAGGAAATAAAGCAATCTTCTATTTTCTTGAAACAAGCTGAAGAAATATTGATAAAGTAAGGGTTAAAAAGCATGAAGAATATTATTTAGTACTAGTGAAATAAATAGAATACGAAAGTTTAGCTTCCAAGCTAAGTTCTTTAAATGTATTCTAATATGACTTAGTGTAAAGATATCGATCTAAATTAGATATGGAAGAAGATGAATTTCCCTGCAAATAGGTATTATATGGTTCCAGCCTCTTCAGATTCTTAAGTCAAAATGCTTCCTTTTATAGGAGTTTAGTATAGGATATGTGGATATGAACCTGTTTTTTTCCTATAAGGTAGTCAGAAGGATTGATAAAAATCTGAAAACTAGAAAACTGTTAAGTTTCTCAAAGATTTAGGATTTAGAATATAAGAATACTTTATAAAAGAGCCACCTTACAGTGATAAGAAGAGATATAATCAAAATGACATCAATCAGATAGCAAGTCTTTATATACCGCTTTTCTTCTAGCCAGATGATTATCTAATTTAAGGTGATAGTAGTACAATACAATTCAACTGTATGAATCATTATAAGCACGATATTAGTAAGCACAAGTTTTACCACAGCTGATTCAACTTTTATAAGAACTTAAATTTCCATGCGAATGGGAAAAAAATAGACAATAGACTTTTGTTTTTTTCCTATTCTTATGTCGCAAGAGATTTTGTAGCCCTCTATCTGAATAAATCGGACTAATTCAATTTATCTGATACATAAAAATTGAGACTAATCGAAGGCGAAGTGAAAGAGATAGCTTAAAATATATAAGACTTAAAGAACTATCATGAATACTTTATATCATTAAAAGCTTAAGAATGAAAGTAAAAGTAAAGCAACAAGACTTGGTTATAGAGTTTCTACAAGCATCAATGAGATATGGCGTCGAACTAACTGCTAATTTCAGGTGATAATAGAAAGATAGAGTATAGTTAGTTTAACAGCTATGGTATGATTAAGTAAACAGAAAAGACTAAATGCTACTCTAGTTTGTAAAAGCTCTATTGATAGGATTTAAACGAAGTATATACCTAATGTGAAGTGTTTCATTTTGATAAGAATAATAAGAATACTGCCAAGCATATCCCTTGAATTTTAACCATCTAATATGGATGTAATTTTAAGGATAAGCTATAGATACTAGCATAGCATGCTATTAAGAACAATTATTAGAATATAGAGTTATGGATGGATATTGATAATTTCATTTAAAGAGAGAAATACGCTAGTGATAAAAGTAGGCTAAAAAATCATCCTAAGAAGGAAAAAGTTAAAAAGATCTAGAATATTAGCAAAGATAATACAATGAATGAGTCTGAGGTTTAGAGCTAAAATGAGTATTTAGATTTATAGGATTATTAAAATGATACTTCAGATAACCAAGACTTAAAATTCTGAGGAAATGTAGGTGATGATAATATGCAATAATATAAACCAAAGGTTAAAATCCTAGATAAAGAAAAATATAAAAAGTATAAGAAGTTAAAAAAGTAAAAGGTCGTAGAAAAAATTACGTGGGACTAGTTTATTTATATAAGAAGCAAAAAGTAAATGGGAGAGGAAATTTAGAAGTCAGCAGAATAAATACTTCTTAAGCATGACTATTAATATCTTAAGGATGTAGTATATTATTAATGAAAAGAGGGAAATGAAACTTTAGAAAAGCCTAGCTAAATACTAGAGATGTATGATAATATTACACAATGCAAATAATTAAACTCATCATAACTATGAAATAGCTTTCAATTTCCTTAAAAGAGATATTACACTGTCTCGGCTACTCCTACTATCTACTCACTATTCCTTCCTTATGCTGCTATTTAATACAAAATCTGTGGCTATGAGCCCATTTTTTTCCTGCAGGGAAATCCTAAAGATTGAGAAGTACCTCTTTACAAAAAAAACAAAGAATGACTATAGCAATAAGGATTTAAGATACACTACTACAACATAACTCCTCCTTTCAAAATAAAAAACAATACCTTACAAAACAAAAGCTGAAGCTAAATAATCAGGCTATTCATCCCCTTATTTTTCCAACCAGATGATTTCCTACTCTAAGGAGATTCTGATACAATCTTGTTTAACTGCACTAATTTTTACTAGCATGATATTGAAAATTACAAGTTCTTCCATACTTGAAGGAACTTTTACCAGCTTAAAGAAAAAGTATTTTACTTCGAAGGGAAAAAAATAAACCACAGACTATTATTCTATTTTATGTCATATTTCACAAAAGACTTCGTTAATATATTTTTAAAGAATACTGATATATGGAAAAAATCTGAGAGGGAGAAAATGAAGTTTATTATAGAGTAAATGAAGTAGATATATAGTGAAAAAGGTTAACATATCGGATATGACGAGCTGTTCATATCTAATAAGACTTAAGACTGATATTTATATCAAGATAATTCAGTTTGACTCTAGGAATAATATAAGCTTTTTGGAATGAAGCCTACCTAATAAAAATTGTTCACTGGAGCAGCAAAGGAGTATGAATATATCGATTCGAAATGCTACAATATGTAGTACCAATGGCATAAATATCCTTGCTTTGATTCTGTTGAAAATCCAACTTGAGACGGAACTGGAATAACGTATAATTAATGTGAGTTCTATCATTTCGATTGGAGAAATCTGCAAATGTTTAAGCATTCACCTTGGATCTTTACAATACACTACGGATGTAACTTCAGAAAGGAATTATACGAACTGGCAAAATATTCCATTTCTAACAGCTACAATAATTACAAGAGCAGATTAAGATATGATAAAGCTTAGCATTGGAATGATATTTATGAATACCTTAAGAAAAAATAAATCGAATCTGAAACTACTTTGATAGAAAGCAAATTAAATAGAGGTGAACAAGAAAGCAAACAGGATTGAGTGGCTTTAAAATTATTAATGTATTTTTAAACTTTAAAGCCTAAATTAAATATTTTTAGTTTAAATATAAAAATCATTTCATATAACTTTCATTGCTATTTAGGTTCGAAGTTATGAATAAAAATCAAACCGATCAATAGTTATAAATTTAAGTTCTCATGAGAAGAAAAAAGAACGAAAAAAAATCGAAAAGTAAATTTTGCAAATAGTAAGGAACGCAAATTTAAAACTGGAATCTATTTACGATAGCAAGGTTTTAGTTTAAGACTCAAAATCTAGAATTTAAGTTTTATCTAGAGTTAAAAACAAAAAAAAGAAGTTATTAAAAAGAGTTTTCTATCTTCTATCATCTAAATATATTAAGGCGAAAATAAAGGTGAAAAGTTTGAATTTTATAATATATTTTAATGACTAAAAACGTTAAATATACTCTAGATTTTGTGCCTAATTAAATAAAAATGACTCAACATTATAGTTAAGAGTTATAGTATAAACAACTTTTTCACTTTACAAATAAACATTAAAGAGAAATTATCTTATCTGATAGAAATAAAAATGCTTTCGTTAGAGTTACGAAAGGTTTAAACACATTTAGAGAAAAATGCTTTCATTATTCTCAAGTTTAGATTTATCAATTAAAGATTTTATTAAACTAAGAAGTGAAAAAAAGCAGGATAAAGAAGACTTTTTCAAATTATTAGAATAAGCCTAAGGAAAGGTTAGAATGTAATAAAAAATTATAAGTACTAGAAAGAAAATCAAAGCACTTAAATTAATATATCTCTTATTATATGGAATATACTTTTTTATAAAATGGCTTAAATAAAATGCTAATATAACCAATCAAATATATCTTCTCTTAGTTATATCTAAACTTTTAAAGAAAAATAATTATAATAAAATAAAATAAAAAAGGATAATAAAATCAAACTAAAATCCTTTATAAAGATGTTTATTATCCTTTAATTCTTTCCTATAAATAAATATACTAATATTCAATTAAAAGTTATCGATTGAGAAGAACATATTTAATTTTAGGTCTATAATGCAATATAGTTATTAATGATTATTTGGATACACTGTAAGTGTTGTGAAAATAAGATAATTAATTAGATGATTTTATTAAGAATGTATTACTATATCGAATAGAGGCTTAGAATTTTAAAACTAAAGCAAAGTTCAGATTGTTCACTCCAAACTTTTCCAATTTGATTTGTAAATTAGTAAAAATATTATTCCTAGTCAGAGTTAAATTGGCAAACTTTTAGGCTTGCAGGTTAAGTGTAAATAAATAATTCAGTTTTGAATTTATTTTAATTTTCAAAGTATTTAAAGTCTCCCTGTTTTAATAAACAGAGAAGCTTCTGGACATTGTAGAAAAGCAAATGCTATTCCTGCAGCTACTGGAATTTATCTATCAAAATTATTTCCTTAATTGATATCTTTAATATAAACTTATACTTCTTTCGAAACTACTATCATTTCCATTTTTGCATATCTATCTATTAGTATAAATAATTCCAAATAATCAAGTTTAAAGTTAAATATCAGATATACAATCACTCTCCCTTTCTAATATCAAATACTTCTTATTTATTAGTATAAAAGCCTATAATATATAAATACTAAGCTATTAGTGTTCTATGTAAATATCTTTCTTATATTATACTATACCACACGATTCTAAATTTTCTTTCTAATAAATAACAATATATCTTAATTCCTTCTTTAAGCTTCTGAAGAAATAAATTATTTATTATCATTTACTCTGTTTAAGTTAATTTTTCTAGAGTATTTTTAATTAGTGTATCATATATGCTTACATATCTGTTTCATGTATCATATAGTATCTGTTTATTTAAAAAAAGATAGAAATTAAAAAATACAGTTGATATCTTTAAATTAGAGCTTATTTATACTCAGTGATACCTTTTCCAAGTTTAGCAAACATCTAGCTCTTTTAAAAAATTAAGTACTTTTACAGTTTTCTTAGACTATAAGATTTTAACTCAGTTAGCTAGATATTTATTCTCTATCCCTCTCTTGTAATTTTAAATGCAAATGCTTCTGAATAATTTATCTAAAAGCATTTGCATCTGATCTAAATAAATTTCAAAGTAGGTATTTAATCTAGCCAGTCTTACTTATTCTCTTTAATTAATAAAAATATATCTCAGAGTAGAGTTAAAGCTATTCATTAGTATAAGCAGAGCAATCTTCACTTTCGTAGAATTTATTAATTAGATAATCTAAAATTTATAAGGTTTAAAGAGAAAAGGGTTAGATATTTTTTCCTTTTATGGTAAAAAATTTGAATAGTTAGGCTAAAAGAATAATTTTTGAAAGGAGTTTAGGAAATAATTTGATATGGAAGGGTAAGTGAAAATCTAGCAGCTTTTGATATGAATTAACTAAATATGTTCATGTAAGATAAATAAAACTTAATTAAAAGGGATTTTAAGATAAAAATAACAGAATATAGAGGAAGGGAAGAATATAAAGTCTATAAGGTTGATAAGTATTTAAAAAAGTATATTCTCTTTACTTGTTGAAAGTCATCATAATGGTTAAAAAGTTTAAAAACTAGCTTAATTGAAATAAAAAGTTTCAAAGCTTAAAAATAATAAATTTAAGAACATATATCTCAGATCAAAAGATCAAAAAGGTTTTTTTGAAAAAGTTGATATAGCAATAAATTTAATAAAAAGAAAGCTTTATAAAAGATAAAAGGGGTATATAAGATATTTACCTGAATATAGAAAAATTCCTTTTATTTAAAGAAAAAATCTAATATTTCTGAAGTTATATCAAAAAAATTAAGAGGATTGAAATATAAATTAATATAACCTAAATTTAGCAATTTCTTATTTATAAGATAAACTACTTCTAGTATACTAAAATGAATAATACATAAAGATAAAATTAAGTTTCTGATTTATCCTTAAAAAAGGAATAAAATTGCTAACTTGATTTATTAATAAATTCGGCTTCTTTAACTATGATTAACTAAGAGTTTAAACTTTAAGGACAAAAATTATAAAGTAAAAAGGTAATTTCAAAGCTAGGAATAAAATTAGCTTATGTAATTCTGATTTGAAAGTCCTCACTTTAATATTTTTATTTCACAATCTAGGTTTTTAATCCTTTCATTTTTATATCCAACAATACAAGGGGAGTTAAATCATATCATGTAAAGGATTTCTATAAAAGTTTAAACTTAAGCATAGAGAAAAGTGAAGAAATGACAGAGTAATATTTAAGATCTTACTAAAAAGATACTTAGCAAACCTTTCCTCAGGAAACTAATATTTCTCGATTGAAGAAGGTTTCTTTATTTTTATTATATAATTGAAGGATATCAAAAAACTCGTAAAAACTCGAAAAGCTCGAAAAAGCTCGATTATCTATAATCGAAAATTTTAGTTTAAATCCTTTAAAAAAAGCGATTCTTATGTAGATTTGTTTAGGTTGTTAGAAATAATTTAATTAGAAGGCTAATTGTCCTCAAGTTCTCCCATGTAGTCATGACTTATGTAAAAAGTGTTGCTTTGATTAGTTTAGAAGTAACTAGAAAATAGTGTGCTAAGTTTTGTCCTGCACGTCAGAAACTGTTTAAGATCCTTTAGAGTTTGAAATAAATGTTACCTTGCTAAGTTTAAATAAATAAGAAGGAAGTAACGTTAAAGAAGCGCCAAAAGGTTTAGAAAGAAATTGCTAAGAACATTGCAAATAACTTACCTTTTATTGTTTCGAAGACTAACAATTATTATGTACCAAATGTTTAGGATCGTAAGCTCATAAAAGCCATGCATTAAAAGAAATAAATGAGGCTTAGCAAGAGTTTAAAAAGGACCTAAAATCGATTACTGAAATAATAAGTAAAAGCACGAACTTAATACAAAAAAATTGTGGAAGAACTTAAAAAATAAAGGAAGTTTTTATAATTAAAGAAAAAGAGTTCTAGTAATACATTCAAAAGCAAGCGTAACAATATTGCTTATATATCAATAACAAAGTAAAAATTTTTAACTAAGAAAGTAAAGATAAAACTGAAGATTTAATTTAGGAGATAGATTAAAGAACAAAAAGCTGGAACACAATTTAGTAAATGCTACAAGAGTAGAACTTCAGTGTACCAAATGATCCCTTAGAAGCAATGGAACTAAAAAAGAAAGTTTCAAATGTTTTGCAATGAACAGAAGGAGAAATAAATGAATAAAGTGTGAACTTAGTAAACTAAAGAGATTTTGATTAATATGATCAAAGCAAAATTTCATTTTAAATTGATGTTCCAGGATTCTTAACAGATGTTAAGAGTAAACTTATAAAAAGCTAGTTCAGTCATTTATTATTCGCGGTAAAAAAATCTCAAAGCATAATAAGTTATAATATAAAAAATGGATAAACTGAGAAGATTATTTTGAATACTTAGAAATTGGAAGGAAAATTCAGAGCTATATAAACAGATTCGAATACTCTTGTAATAACAGGAGGCAATTAAGGAAAATAAATTTTTAATAGGATAAGTATAATAAAAAACCTTTAAGCATAAGAGTATTAAATGATTCAACCTAGATATGGACATAGTATTGCTTTTCATAGTATAAGAAATTCCATTTTTCTGATATCTGGTTAAAATACTGCATATCTCAAAAGTAATGAGACCTTTAGTTTAAGTAAATACTAGTCATAGTATATAAGTAATTCTTTAGAAGCTTCATATTATGGAAGTGCAGCAATTTTAGGTGATGTTTTATATAATTTTGGAGGATATAACGAATAAAAATATTCCTAAAGCATTTAAAAATACGAAATTTCATAAGATAGATGAATAAAACTATTACTCCAACTTCCATAAGCCTCTTATACTACTGCATGTGTATCAAATAATAAAATATATCTATTTGACGATTGCAATAGCAAGTTGGAAAAAGTTTATTACTTTCAGTAAGAAGTTTTATATGAAACGGGGAAGAAAAAATCAAAAGGTCATGCATAAACTATTCCAGTCTGTATCGAGAACAAAATTTTCTTCTATGAGAAATTATAGCTTACTACTTTCGATTTAAAGACTCAGCAATGGGAGAGTCAAAATCTCTGAGCAACAAAAGACACAAGAATATTAATTTTGATTTTAAACTTAAAAATTAAATAATTTTAGATTTTAATTAAGCGAACTCTAGCAATCAAATGTATGCTTTTTTAAGTCTACTCTAGAAAATTCCCTAAAACAGCAAAGACTAAAATCTAACTTTCTATTCAAGTTAAACCATTTAAAAAGAAATAAAAACATTTAAATTTTTCCTAAGCAAAGCTAAATTATTTTACATACCAGATTAAAGAAAATTACTTCACATAAAATTTAATATTCTAGTAAGAACTAAAATATCTAGGTTCACTAATAAACATTCAAACATAACTTCCAAGTTAATCATGATAGTTATTTCTCATGCTATTAAGAGAAGATTAACTTTGATCAGCTTTGATGAATATTAAGATATTTTTCGTTATTACCTGTTCCCCATTATAATATTTGCTATTACTTTTTTATAATATAAAGAAGAAAATACTTGCTTTATTATTAAGTGCATACCTTTAAGCATAATATACTCCTCCATTTTCCTTTTATATCATAATCTTTTTCCTTAAAGTTGGAAATTTTTCTAAATCAACGATACCTGTTTATAAGATCTAAAGGATCAGTGTCTATTTCAAATTTGATTCTTATTATGATAGTTAAGTATTAAAGTGGTTCTGATATTAGAGACAATATCTATTGAAGTTCCCCATCAAGAGTGCTATTATCACATCTAAATTTAAACTATAAGTCAATTAAAAGGCAATATTAATTAAGAGCTTTAAATCATTGGTTTAATGAGACATACCTGACAACGCCAAAAGATATTCTCTGAAATAAAATTTATCTATCGAAAGTTAATAATGCACAGACTTACAGCTACAAGAGACAGAAGAAAAATCTCTACAATATTTTATAAGCTTAAGTGATATAATTAAATGCAGAACATAAGCAGCGCTGCACTTTTAATTTTTAGAATAGAGCAATCATTATACAGCATTGTAGCAAATTAGATTATTTAGAAAATTAATTAAAGATAAGTAAAAAAGATAAATAAGCGATAAAGCTTAAATTGATCATTAGCAATTTAAGTAGCAATAGTTTAAATCTAGATTATTGCAAATATCTAGATACTTGTCAGCTTAAGGTATTATTAAAAGTCTTGATCCCTTTATATTTAATATTTATATCCTATGCTTTTCTTGAGTAATCATAAATCAAATTTTATAACTCACCATCAACTTAAAATCTCAGTAATTATCTTAAGTTTATCTAAGTGATTTGCAAATTCTTGGCTAAGGTATATACAAATAATTAATTGAAATTGTTTTGTCTCTTTTAATTCAATTGGAGTTTGAAATATCAAATGTATTACTAATAGTTTAAACTTACTTTTATATAGTGAGTTTATTTGTTTAGATATAATCTTGGTAAGGATTAGAACTAAATTTATAGTAAATTAGATCTTATTATGCACTTTACTGAGTTATTTATTATGTTTTAAAGTTTCTACCTCAATGAGTATTTTTCCATTGGATTCAGTATTGCTTTAATTATAAGTTATTTTGATTATTCCTTTTTAATATCTATCCTTTTTTCATCTCTCAGTTACTTATCTTATTTAAACTTCACGTAGAATAAAGCAAAGCATTTCATTTGTATTGAAGTTCTTTCATTAAGATCTTACTCTTAATTTTTATTGCTTCCCTTACACTATTTTATTAATTATCATATCCTTTAATTACTTTCTAACAAGTACCTACATTAATATCTTTCTTAATATAATTTTATATTAAATTTGATATTACTAGACTCTATTATAACCTTAAGCTATCTTTAATTAATAATCTTTATTAATAAATACCTTTTATTATCTAATTCCTAGATAATCTATTTATTCTATTTAATTTTTCTTTTTTACCTGAAAATTAATTTAAATAAACTATATCAACTTATTTGAGATCTGTTATATACGATTTTTTTCAAGTTAAGCAATATCTATTTAGTTAAAATTCTCATAAGGAGATTTTATAATCTCTATGATATTTAAACTCTTTAATGCTAATTTATAATGACTAAATCTTATTTTTTTAACTTAGATCTTTAATTATTTTACCTCTAAAACTAATTATATAGCTAGCTATTGTTAATCCCCTTTCTACTTCTTCTACATTTATAAAGCGTAATAGCTTTTTATTTCTAAATATTGAGTTATTTACCCTTTTTGTCTAGTCACAAGATTAAGAGACTTTTTACCTTTTATGACTTCAAATTTATAAATTGCGCTAATTTTCCTACTCAAGTACTTTCTTCATTTTTAAATGCTAGCTTATCTTTCTAGAGTTGTACCTTGAATCTTCTTTCCTTTTATCTAAGTTTCGTTTTTCACTTTTTGTTAACTTGATAGATCTTATTGAATAGAAGGTTATTACTAGAGGGTTTAGATGAGGTAGTTTATAAGAATGAATTTAAATTATAAAGTAAATGTTTAAATATAATCAACTCAGTGCTACCCACTGCGTTTTCTGAAACTCATAAAGGAACAAATCTGTCTCTGAGTTATACTGATAAACATTCCAGTCTATAGCAACAGGTTATGTGAAAACTCATCCTTCTGTTTTAAATAAATCTCCATGTCTTACGAAAGATTTAAAGTCAAACAACAAAGTATCTATCTAAGGCTTGCTGTTATAGTAAACTAGAGATGCTTTTTGGTTCTGTAAATAAGCAGCTGTAGTCCTAGCAGGATCAGGAAGTAGAACATCATAAATACTTCACTAGTTAATTTCTTTATTATAAACTTATAATTCCTTTTTACAAGTATCTTATCCACCTATCACATACAACTAATCATCTGTTTATATAGTTCCAAAGCATCAAGTTATTATAGGAATAAAAGCGATATCATCAAATTTGTTATTTTCTAGATTGAAGACTTCACACTTATTTGTGTTATATCCTGTTAAAATGTATATTTTGCTTTTATTATCAAATGAAGTTCTATGAGCAAATCTCTAATTGAGCATCTTATATTAGTCTATCTTTCCATCTTGATAAAGAATGAATCTTTCTTTTTCTTAACTTAAAGCTCCAGATATAACTAATTTCTAATCATCAAATTACTCTATTTAAGTGTCATTTCCTGAGGTCTTTTAAATTTTTATCTCATTTGATTATAATTTTTTCTCTCTTATTCCATAATCGATTTTAGTTTATGATCCTCTTAGAAAAGTCGATATTGATTTGAATCTGTTTTAAGCTTTCTTGTCTTCTTGGAGTTAATTTTAACCTTTTGTCATGGTTTATTCAACTTGCTTAATTAAAAACTCTAACTTGAAGCCAGTTTCTTCAAAGCTATAACCCAGCATTTCTTAATACTTCTACTAAATGATCTCTATGTTTTTATCCTTCATTTAGAACTATAAATTTATTTCATTACGTTCTACATTACTAAACTGTTAAACCATCAGATCAACTTACCCAATAAAGTCGAGCTACTAGTTTATGTCTTCTTCGTTTTAAACTTGGATTGATTTTAAGAGTTGGATTTTCTGCATTAGTGACTTTAGTTGTACATTGAAATTATCATAATACTATACTAGCTTTTAGTTAAGCTACTCTATTTTCTTGTCTTTCTGCTCTTTTACTCAGTCTATCAGTTTCTAAGAGTTTATCTCTATTTGCTCTATGTAGAGTTCTGAGTTCTTCTGTAAAGCCTACTTAGACTCATAAAGCTTTTCTTAGAAGTTTTCAGCTGCTTGCATTAGTATCTGGTAGTTTTCCTTTGCTATAGGAATTTCTTGCTTTTTTAGTTCTTCAAATTCTTCATTAATATCAATTACTTAGTGATCCTTATGAGTTTTGGTATATTAAGCACAAACAACACAAATAGTCACTTTATCATTCTTACAGTACAGCAGTTTATCCATCTTATGCTAAGCACACTAATTAAAGTTCAAGGTATTCTATTAAGGAAGAAAAGGAGTTTCCAAAAAGGCTGGATTTTTTAAAGTCACCTACTAACATAAAGGGCACTTAACTTGATTTTCCTACTAGAAGGAATAAAGAGCACAAGAAATACAAATGATGTGCTAGCATGCTAGAAGCTTAGGAGTGAATTCTGCATTATTAAAGATGTTGGCACACTTTAAGCAAGTGTTCTTTGCTTACATTTTTACTATATAATGGTAATATAAAAGCAAGTGTATTTTATATAATTAAATATCATTAGAATAACCTAGTTCAGGGTATAAGGTTCATTTTAAAGTATCCTAAACTGAGATTTTTTAACTTAACGTACTTTGAAAGTAAAATGGAATTTGAAGAGTTTGAAGTTGAAGTTTCTCAACCTTTCTACGAGGAAGATAGCTTTATTAGTCCTTTTGTACCGACTGAGAATAAGAAGCTGGAAGTTTTGTTCTAGAAGATTGTGAGGTTTGATTAGAATGATGTTCTGTATGATTTAGGAAGTGGGGATGGAAATGTACTAATTCAGGCAGAGAAGTATGGATGTTTGAAGAGTGTGGGTATGGAATTAAATAAAAAACTAATTAAATTAACTAATAAGAAAATAGACTCTTTAGGCCTCTAAAGCAAAACTAAAATTCTTCGCTAGGACATCACAATTCTTAAAGCTGAAAATTTAGAAGAGGCTACTATTGTATTTTTCTTTCTGTTGTCTGAAGTTTTTGATCAGTTATCAGATATATTTAAATAGCTGATTGAATCAAATACAAGCAGGATTAGATAAATAATCTCTATTTAATGGGAATTCGAGCCTTTCAGAGATTATGAAAAGGTAATTGGTAGATACTATCCTGAGGTATAGATTTGGGTATATGATGTTGCTAATAAAACTTAAGAACCTTTAGTTAAAAACTTTTCCCCTATCACTATCAGCTTATTATAATTACTTAACTCAATTAATTAGAAATGAGGAGTTATCTTCCCATTTCATTCCTAAGCTTATCTATTAGATTAATCTATTTCTCTTAAATTCAATTATAAGCAGCTTAAGTATATTACTAGGCTTAATTATAAAATACTCTATTAGTAAGTTATCATGCAAGACTTTTCTCTTACCTCTAGGCTATGGAATAATAAATTCCTGTCTAAAAAGTGAAATTAACATGATCAAACCAGATGCTGGGTTAAAGGATTTAAAAAAGTTCTCTATGTTACTTCTTAGAATTCGTACAATTATACTCATGATCTTTGCTTATAAATACCAATATCATCTAATTTTCTCATTCTAGTTTTATTTGTAAGTGTTATATTAGCTCCCTTTAATATGATATTAATTAATTAGCCTTTTAGTACTGTTAAATAATAATTTTATTAGCTTTTTTCGTTTTTTTTAAGATAAGCTTTCCCTTCTTGTCAAGAGCTTTATACAAATGTAATTTTTCTTCAGTTAACTAACTCTATATGATATACTAGTATGCTTGCAATATTTTAGATTGAGCACTAATAGCTGTCGAAAATATCTCTGTTTAAGCTATTAGAAATCACACTTAATTTTTCTTGCTTTTATACCATTTAATAGATACATCATAAAAGTCTGATTCTTATACTAGAAATGCATAATCTTATGCTTCTCAGAATAAGTGACTAAACCTCAATTTAATATCCTAAGATTTATAATTAAATATCAATTTCTCTTTTGTTAGTTGATATAATAGTAAAAAACCTTGTCTCTATAGTCTCATTTGCATGATGTTTTACCATTAAAGCATCTTATAATGCTTGTGGTAAACTCGCTAGTTTATAGTAGGATCACTCTTTATATATTACCTGAGGAGTATAATACTAAGTAGAAATAGGAAGCGCTCGGAGATTTTCGAAATTACCATTAAAGAAATCAATTGTACAAGCACCTTTGACTCACAAATTAAGTGGAAGGGTAAATTTATTAGCTATGATGAAAGATATCTAAGAAGAACCTAAATAAGGCATTAATGTTAATATATCAACTATTAGTGAAAAGGAAGAATATTCACAAGCTTTGATCTCATAATTTCTATTCATGTAGAGTAGTAGATTATAACTACTAAGGTAGGATTAGAGCTTAAACACCTAGAACTCAATTATCACTTATAAGCTAAAAAGCTTAGTGCTATCATATAGAATCATAACTGATATAACTTATAAGAATATAAAAGCCAAAGAAATCGATCATTTTAAGTAATTTCATCCATTTACCTAATTATTAAGCTTAAATTGCTATTATACCTATAAAGAGTTAAGTAAACTTAGAAAATAAATATAAAAAGTACTTTTTCAATTTATAATTAAGACTTAACTGTCTAACCATACTTGAATCTATAGCAGCTTTAAATAAAAAGATTTTATAAAGTTAATTTGTTTGCTTAATCAATCTATGTATAGTTTGAGTTTAAGCACATTGTTCATATTGCTACCTAATATCATATTCCTTCATTTTTCGCCTAATTAGGGATATTTAACTTTCAAAGAAAATAAAGCGTCTTTTTATTTCTATTTTTAACTACTTCCTAAGAAAATAAAATGAGTCTCCTTAGACTTTTTTACATAAAGAGAAGTTATTAACGAAAGCCTTCGAAACTCTATATGCAATTTTAAATAAATCCTTTTTAGGTGAATATCAGTTCTACTCTACAGCTAGATTGGCTTTCAATGAAGCTAAAAATAGTTAATTGATTTAAAAAATTTTAGCATATTTTGAATTATTTAACCCATGTAAATCATACAGATTGAAAATGTAGAAATGCGAGTAAGTTTAGAATACTTCTAAGGCTAATAATGAATATCAAATATCTTTCTTTTCTTAGATTTATTGAGCTTTCATTTTATTTCAGCCAACTTCGTTCCTCATATCGCTAATATACTCACTTGCTTCATATTAATTCCTTCAGCCAAGTTTTGGTTATAACACTTATCCATAAAATGATAGCTTCACTTAAGAGCTTTTAACTTAGCTTAATTACAAGCCTCGTAATTTAAATATGCATTGACTGCATTAATTTTCATTAGCGAGCAAGAAATTTATTTAATAGCAGATTTTAAACACTCTAACCTAAACTTTGATGGGAAAATTTCAAAGAAATTAGAGGATGTTTAAAAACAAAAAAAAAGGAAGTCTTTGCTAGAAGCCAATTTATTATATTAACAAACCTCAACTTAATATAGAGTCATAAATGAAAAGTTTAACCCAAAAAATCAATAATTCCCCCCAAACCACTTTTGGAAAAAACTATGTTTTAAAGCCTGTTCTGCTGACAATCTTTCATCAGGATTGTAAATTAGAAGTTTACAAATTAAATCAGCTAAATCAGTGTCGAGTATTTAGTTTTTAATTAGTTCCATATTATCTACTTTGTTAATGCTGTGCTTAGATTAGGCAAAATCTGGTCATTTGAAGATAAAGTTTCTGTCGAAGTATTTTGCCATTCTTCTAGAGCTTTATTTTATCATCTCTTTAGGAAATTGTCCAAATTACTTCACCATCATTGCTAGATGTTCATAATGAGAGTGAGTTTGAAATAAAAGCTACCCTGTATATAATTCGAATATGATACATCCTACTGATCAAATATCACTTTGCTAATCCCAGCCTGACTCTAGTATGACTTCAGGAGCTCTATATTATCTTGTATTTATCGTTCCAAATCTAAGCTTTTCTTCCTTAGAGTAAATAGCCGAGCCAAAGTCAATAACTTTAATTTGAGAATTTTTCAATCTCAAAAACCCTTTTTCTTCAGGACTTCCAATGCTTGTACTTCCACTATTAAACTCCACAGTCTAACCTTGAAGTTTATCACTTTTTTAGGGAACTATCTTATCATAGTCCGAGTTAACAAGGAGTATGTTTTCAATTTTTAGATCAGTGTGTATTGTATTATGCTTATGCAAGAAAGCTATTGCTTTCAATAATTATCTAGAGATACTCTAAATGATTGAAATTTCAAAGCCTTAGAAGTTATTTTTTTCTAAAAACTTATAGATGCTCATCTCTAGAATTTCGAAAACAAGACAGTAATAATTTTCAAAATCGAAGTCGTCAACAAAAGTGACAATATGGTTAAATTCCGAGCCTTATAGTTAAATTTTTTTAATTACATTAGCTTCGATTTTTGCATTTTCTATATATTTACTTACAGGCTTTATTACCTTTATAGCCCTTTTACAGTTTTAAAGTTCGTCCCATGCCTCAAATACTCTTCCAAAAGTACCTTCGTCTAAGAACTTGACAATTTTATACCTTTCATTAAGCTTTTAGCCAATAATCATCTCTATTTCAACATGTTAAGTTTCCTTCCTCTATTTCCTGGTTTTTTCCTCCTGCACAGGAGTATGTGAAATTAATCTCTTCTTAATATTAAATTCTTATGAAGCTTCTACCATACTGGAAATTATATTTAAAGAATCCTTACTAGCATTAATTTATTCAATATACCTAACTTTTAACAATAACAATTCATTTATATCTCAATACTTTAAAACTAGCCTCACTAATCCTTACATCATACTTAATACTTCCCCTTCCTCTCTTTAGCTTTGCTCTTCTAAAGCACTTTTACCTCTTTTATAGTTAGACAGCTTTCTATATTTTTGAAGTTGATTAAGATCTTTTGATATTATGATATAATAAAGGCTAAAAGTGCGTGAATAGAAATGGAGTATAAATTATTTTAATCATAAAGTGGTTTATATCAACTTAATAGCTAGCAGTGTAGGTTCAAACTACTTAAAAAATTAGAATTTTTAGATTCTTAATTTATAAGATTTAAAAGCATTAAACTAATTAAATAATTTCCTCTAAATATGTCTTCAGATCAAATAAGTATGGATTAAAGGGATAGGCTGAAGTTTTTATATCCAGAGCAAGAGAAAAGGGCTCCAATCTGGGTGATTTAAGTGTAAAAGAGAGATTAATATAAGAAGGTATTTGCTTGATTATATGCCAGCTTTTTAAGAGCATGTTTAGTATAACTAGCTTTGACAGAAATTTGCTAGAATGGTTAACGAATCCGCAGTTCTTTTGGTGCGGATATTTCAACAATTCTTGTGGAGAAACTTTATTTCTAACTACTAAAAAGCAGGATGTCTGGAATTTAATTAGATAGCCAGCATCTTTACATAGTGATATAATAGAAATAAGTAGCCTTTTTTAATTTATTTTGCTTAAACTACTTAATTTAAAACATTCTTACCATTCATAGGCATCTTTTCAAAGATATATCTTTAGAGTTGTATTTTTACATTTCACTATATATTACAAATTTATTCAACCGTAAAAAGATTATAGCAAGAGATATTAGTGCATGTAATCCTGCTTGAGACATGTTAAGATAAGAGAGGAGTATATAAAATTATCTTTCCAAGATATAAGGAAATAGTCAAAACATAATTCCCTTAACTTGATTAAAATCTCGCTAGTAGCAAGACATTTAAAAGTGTTAGTTATTTATAAAAAATTAGGTTTAAATAGGAAGAGAGAAATTAAATTAGTACGATATAAAGCAAGCTTAAAGTCTAATTGACTTATTATTGATGTACTGTAGAGTTTACAAATTTATGGTAAATAAAGCTAGTTTAATGAATTTCTTTAGTGATTAGATTTAAATTCATTCGAAGGAAAATTAAACTATTAAAGTAAAAAATAGGTTTAATTGCTTTCGAAGGTTTTAAATGAAAAGCAGTAGGAGCAAGATAAAATTTGTAGGGAAGGATTAAAACTGAGATTGATCCTTTTAAATTAAATATTTCTTATCTTAGAAAAATGAATTTTAATTATAGCTAAAAATGATTTTTCAAGAAATTAGAGTAATCTATTTCTAAGAATATGCGATATATGGTTTATAGCCTCTTAATAAAAATTCATATATATGATAGAATATTTAAAAGCTAGTATCTATAAGTCCATATTCCTGAGTTAGCCAGATAGATCTTTTAATAGATAAGGAAACAAACTATGATAAATGAGCACTAAGTAAATTATCTAGCATCTACTTTTTTAATTAAAATATCTAAAGCTCTTTTATCATTTTGCTTGTATATAAAAAATAACTAAAATTTGCCTTGACTTTGTAAAAGAAGGTTGCAATGATAAATCCTAATGGTGAGTTAAAATATTTTCTTAAAATAATCATTTAAAAACTTTTATTTCAAGTCTAAAAAATTGAAGCCTACAATTGTATAGAATGAGAGAATTTATATAATATGGAACTAGAGCTCTTTTCTATTGTCTAACAATTATTGAAAGGTTTGTTTAAAGGAATTTGTATAAATCTAATTTTATACTTTTTACATCATATAGCTTATGATATCTTTTATGTGCTTAGCTGTCTAAAAATTTATATTTAGTGAGTTTGATTTTGACAATAAGAATCTTTAAATAGATAGATTTATTTCGATTATGACTGGATAATAGTGAATTGAATCAGTCAAGAAGTTGTAGAAAATCAATCTGAGTTAAAGTTACTGAACGAAGTACTTATAAGGCTTTTATCTCTATCCAATATTCGTTGGTATAATAAAATACAGTTTTCTTAAAACTTTAAACTAAAAATTAGAGTTTTTTCAAAGGATTTAATAAAGCTTGTTAGGATTATAATAATTGTAATAATAAGAATGAAAGGATTTAATTTAAATACTTGGTATAAGAAGCTAAGTTCTCTTTAATACTATAGAGAAACATATCTAATTATTTTCACTCTTTTTTTTAATTTCCTGATCTAATTTGTATCTCAAAACAATCTTCACCTTTCATATATTGGATAAACCCATTATGAGCTTTCACCTTTATTTAAATTACTTATTCTTTTACTTTTAATTTAAATTTGATGATGTAGAAGTTAGTCATCGTTATTTTCATCACATGTGGAAGTTTCTAGAAATTTTCTTTATAAAATTCAGTTAGAATAATGACCTATCATTTATTAAGATCTCAGATACTCTAGATCACATTTATTGATCATGAGGATCTAAAGTAATTATATTTGATATGCTTTTTATTTTTCTTTCATACCTTAATGCTACTGAATATTCTTATTGGAATGTCATATATAACCAAACTTTTATTGCAACTAAAAAATATAAGCTTGTAATATTCAACTATTTCCTAAATTTTTCGATGCACCAAACTTAAATTTGAACAATTTTCGTTTGAGTTTCATTCATTAATAGTTTTTGATTCAAGCGTTAGGATATATTTTATAAGTTGCTTCTTAATAACTAAATTTTCTAATCTAAAACGATAAAATTTCTGATATGTTTAAGTGAAAAATCATCTTAATATCTTGTTCTTCTTTTTTAACCTTAGATTACTCTAAAATCTTTTCAGTACTCTACTAAAAGCACTTTTAGTCTATATTTAGATTATCTTTCATCTCTTATTGCATTACTATCTCAGCTTTTTTTAGTTATAGTATCTTAAGGAATGAAAATTATTTTCAAATTTCTAAATTCGACTAGTTATAGTAATTTCAGTTAGAAGCTATATGGAAAGAATAATATGAGGAGTTTTGAATTGCTGGAAAAGAGAAAACACTAATTTATAGAACCTAAATTTAAGACCCTTTTGCTTTTTTAAGGTATTTCTAAAATTCTTAAAAGCTTAGATTTACCCTAAGTATCATATAAACATCTAAAATATTAGAAGAATAAGCAATGCTTTAGAAATATTTTACAAGTATCTTTAACTTGGAAAATAGTAACTTTAAGCACTAGTTAATTTGCAATTCAATTAGCTAAACAACTCAATCAAAAAAGAGAAGAATTGGAATATTTTCCTAAAATACTTACTTTATAACTTCTAATTATACATGTGAGATAATTAACCTCTCATTAATTTTCATTTAAGCATGACACACTTAAAGTAAAATAAAAATAAGAGAAACAGCAATATTATAAAAAAGTTAATCGATGTTCACATAAAGATTTTAAAAATTATATCGTTGCTATCATTTAGAAGTAAAAAGGCTAAATAATTATTTTTAAGCTAATACGGTATTAGATAAAGTCTAAATTAGATTTGAACTATCTAATTTAAGATTATTAAATATAATATAACATCATATTTAGATATGATATTAGTTTTTTAATCTAATTTTAATAATTTATTATCTTTGATTATTTTAGTTTATCAATGTAGAAAGAATAGTTCAACACTTCTACTAAAATTATGCTTCTTAGGAAAATTATTAGAGATACTCAATCCTTTTAAGGCAGTAGATTGTT